>OZ023263.1:159853355-160213355 GCA_964006375.1 Tillus elongatus | reverse complement strand
CGAGGCATGGCGGGAGGAGACGCCGGGCATGCCACGGGACGCGCTCGTCTGGTTCACGGACGGATCTGGCGGGGAGCGTGGGACGGGGGCAGGTGTTTACTCGGAAGGACCGAGGGTAAGTCATAGTATTTCCCTCGGAGCCCATGCAGCGGTGTTTCAGGCCGAGATGTACGCCATCCTGCACTGTGTGCGGGAGAACAAGAAGGGGCTACACCAACAAGCGGATCCTCATAGCCACAGACAGCCAGGCAGCCCTTAAGGCACTAAGTAGCCCACGGGTAAATTCCTGGCTGGTGAGTGAGTGCCGAGACGAGACGAGCGACCTGGCTGGGCAGAATGAGGTGACCCTCATCTGGGTGCCGGGTCACTCGGGGGTTAAAGGCAATGAAGAAGCTGACAGTCTCACGAAGAGAGGGTCAGCAGAACCATTTATGGGACCAGAACCGGCTCTGGGCGTGTCAAAGAGCACTGCCAGGGGAGCCATTAAGTCCTGGGTCAGAAACCAACACAAGGTGTACTGGGCGGACTGTCCAGGGCTCAGACATGGGAAGTCAATAATTGACGGACCCAGTTCAAAGAGAGCTGTGGAGCTGCTAAACCTTAGCAGAGGACAGCTCAGAAACACAACAGGTCTCTTGACGGGACACATGGCCATCAAGAAACACCTGCATAAAATGGGGCGGTTCGAAGGGGACCTCGCATGCAGACTCTGCGGCGAGGGGGAGGAATCAGCCCAGCACATCTTGTGTGAGTGTATAGCTCTGGACCGGAAAAGACAACTGATCTACGGTCACTCTAGACCGGAGACAGAGCAATATAAAACTTCACCCTACCAATCGCTGTGCAGACTAGTTCAAGGCACAGTGATCTTGGAATGGGTGGAGTAAGACTAAGGGTATGCACAATCAACCAAGGGTTGCGGTGCTATCGGGGCGGCAAGGCCGCGGACGAGCCCTGAGGGAACGAAAAAAAAAAAATGGTTATTGGTGGATAGTTTGATGGATCACTATTATCCTTCTCCTTGAAGACAGGAAAAACTTGTGACAGCTTCCAAATTTTAGGGGATGTGCCAGATCTAGGAATTAATTTAAACATTTTTTTAAGCGGAGTTAAACAAGCATATAAGCAGTTGTGCACCAAGAAGCCAGGAACCATGTCAGGTCCACAGGACATGTTAGCCTTAATTCTCTTCGTAGCTGTAATGATTTTATCATGTGTAAAGTCATCAACAAAAAACACAGTGACATCACTTGAAATCAAGCCGGAGGCTATAGGTGATAATATGCTAGAACCAGAACATTTTGCGAAATAAGAAGCAAAAATGTGAACTGCCTGTTGCTGATTAGATGAATTATTAATAGGAACATTTTATGTTAGCATTATAACTTGCGTGTAGTAACCACTGAACTCAAATCATCTGCTCAATACAACCCAATTGCCTTTCTGGCTGTAAGGATCAGCATTTATATTTCACTAAACATCTATCCTTATTTAAATTCTATAAACTGAGATCTTTGTCCAACTTATTGTACTGGTAAAAATTATAAAACATAAAATTTGTGAAATTAGTATTTTACATGGTGTTATCAACGTAACAACATTCCCAGTGTTTATTTTTATTTGCATTTTTTAAATTACTACTATATTTTATAAAACTTTTTTTCTTGAATATTATTTAACCAATAAAATGTAATTAATAAAAAGTTTTGTACTAAAGGAAATTTGTCATATTGTTTTATTGGTAAAAAAATAAATAAATGACTCAAGCCCAAAATAACCTACACTTAGTAAAACTGTTGTTGCAGTTTTGTTTTCTACAGCTAATGAAATTTTGTTTTCTACAGTTGGTGATAAACCTGTGTTCCAATGTGAGTTATGTCCTACGACGTGTGGGAGAAAGACAGATTTAAGAATCCATGTGCAAAAGTTACATACATCGGACAAGCCACTTAAATGTAAGAGGTGTGGAAAATCATTTCCAGATAGATATAGTTATAAGGTATGTGGAAGATATTTTTCTATTATTTATGAAAATTAAGTAAATAAATTGATTTTTTTTTAAATCCGAATCTCGACCTTGCAGTGGTCTACTTTACATTTTATGTCAGCTCACAATATAAGCTTTTTGGGGACTATAATTGAAAATGTTTTCTACTGAAAAACATATTGATGTGTGGGAGGGAGTAGTTCTGCCACATTTTAAGATGTTAGTCTCAGGTATCTAACCTTCTCCTCTGGCTAATTTTGCTAGCTTTATTCAGAAGATGAAACAAAGTATACATATACCTGAAGAGGAGTATTCTAATGGGCAGTTTTGTATTACTGGTGACTATAAAACTGATATGCTTGAGGAGAGTAAACAAAAATATTCTTTGGACAATGAGGTTATAAAAAGTAAAAATAAATTTGATATATAACCTTTTTCTATTAGAAATAATCACCACAAACACAATGGTGTTAATTTTATTTCAATGCATTAAGTATTTAACTCCTTAAATACAAATTTGTTAAATTTAATACTGGGCTGTAGGGTGGGGGAACTACCGACGCCACTAACGCCGTGGTTACAGTAAATCACAGCATAATAAACAATTGCAAATAAATATTATTAGCCTTCATTCCAACAAATGATCAGTGTTAGTGACGTCAGGAAAAATGGGCCCGTGGTCTATTTTAACTACAGTGGCTATATAAAGATAGTGTGGCCATGTGTTTGCGGCCACTATGTATCATCATTTTTTGTATAGAGCCTTATGGAAGAAACAGGGAAATTGTGTTAAAAATACAGCAAGAATGTACTATTTACCTCTCCGGCTATTTTTCAATGTTTCTAAGAAGGCATAACAACTGAATGGTCGGTTGCCTTGTCCACTCTGCACCCAACCTGTCTTCATCAAATATATAACAATCTGTTATTTTGTGTGTGTGTGTGTGTGTGTGTGTGTGTGTGTGTGTGTGTGTGTGTGTGTGTGTGTGTGTGTGTGTGTGTGTGTGTGTGTGTGTGTGTGTGTGTGTGTGTGTGTGTGTGTGTGTGTGTGTGTGTGTGTGTGTGTGTGTGTGTGTGTGTGTGTGTGTGTGTGTGTGTGTGTGTGTGTGTGTGTGTGTGTGTGTGTGTGTGTGTGTGTGTGTGTGTGTGTGTGTGTGTGTGTGTGTGTGTGTGTGTGTGTGTGTGTGTGTGTGTGTGTGTGTGTGTGTGTGTGTGTGTGTGTGTGTGTGTGTGTGTGTGTGTGTGTGTGTGTGTGTGTGTGTGTGTGTGTGTGTGTGTGTGTGTGTGTGTGTGTGTGTGTGTGTGTGTGTGTGTGTGTGTGTGTGTGTGTGTGTGTGTGTGTGTGTGTGTGTGTGTGTGTGTGTGTGTGTGTGTGTGTGTGTGTGTGTGTGTGTGTGTGTGTGTGTGTGTGTGTGTGTGTGTGTGTGTGTGTGTGTGTGTGTGTGTGTGTGTGTGTGTGTGTGTGTGTGTGTGTGTGTGTGTGTGTGTGTGTGTGTGTGTGTGTGTGTGTGTGTGTGTGTGTGTGTGTGTGTGTGTGTGTGTGTGTGTGTGTGTGTTGTGTGTGTGTGTGTGTGTGTGTGTGTGTGTGTGTGTGTGTGTGTGTGTGTGTGTGTGTGTGTGGTGTGTGTGTGTGTGTGTGTGTGTGTGTGTGTGTGTGTGTGTGTGTGTGTGTGTGTGTGTGTGTGTGTGTGTGTGTGTGTGTGTGTGTGTGTGTGTGTGTGTGTGTGTGTGTGTGTGTGTGTGTGTGTGTGTGTGTGTGTGTGTGTGTGTGTGTGTGTGTGTGTGTGTGTGTGTGTGTGTGTGTGTGTGTGTGTGTGTGTGTGTGTGTGTGTGTGTGTGTGTGTGTGTGTGTGTGTGTGTGTGTGTGTGTGTGTGTGTGTGTGTGTGTGTGTGTGTGTGTGTGTGTGTGTGTGTGTGTGTGTGTGTGTGTGTGTGTGTGTGGGGGGGGGGGGGGGGGGGGGGGGGGTGTGTTCCTCTGTAAATAATAAAAAAGCCTACAATACTTCTTGTCAAGAAAAATTATTGCAGTAGGTTACTAATTATTTTAATGGGTTATCTGCACTCTGAATGCACAGTTTTAAAAAACTAACTTTTGACTAAGGAAAGTATAGTAGACCAGCAATTTTGTTTTGTTATAATACATATTGGTAATATGCAGATTAGTTCAATCTTTTAGACATTTTTTTTCAGGGGGCAGTTGGCGTTATAGGCCGAGGTGATTGCCTCTCGCAATTGGGCTGCTGCAATCTCGAGGTCCATTGAATTGTCTATGGTACTCTTAACCCCCCGCAGTTCCACTGCTAGGTCTGCCCTGTAGGCTTCCCAGTCCACCTTGCAGGGGTCCCGGTACCATACCGTTGGTCTTTCGCCTTGGCGATTTCAAACTGGATGTATCTGTGGTCTGAGCTACTCACTTCCCCAGACACAGCCCAGTTATTAATAAAGTCACCCAGAAACTGAGTGGAAACTGTTAGATCTAAAACTTAATCATGCCGTGTTGTGACGAAAGTCGTTTTATTACCTCTATTCAATATGTCTAAATTAAATTTCACACAGAATTGTAAAAGTGACTCACCCCCAGAGTTTGTGTCCGAGCTTCCCCACAACTCATGGTGTACGTTCGCATCCATGCAGATGATGGTCTGCCATCCACCTGCTCTGCTAACCACCCTCAGCTGCTCCAATTCCGTGGGTGGAGGAGGGTTCGTGCTGTCCTCTGGCAGATAGGCTGATCCGACAGTAATATCCCTCGGCCCATCCGCTCCACCACATCGGATTTTGATCGTTGCCAGGTCTCTGGAACAGAAATTCGCTAAAGGCAGAAACTCTATCCTTTCCCTGACAAAAATGCAGGCCCTCGGGTTCTCGCTGGATCTGCTGTAGATGACCTTTCCAGCAGCTCCACCGAGTCCCTTGCTCTCTCCTTTATAGGAGTACGGTTCCTGGATGAGGGCCACATCCGTGTTCCTCAGAGCCATCAGTAGTCCGGCCATGGCCGCGCTACTGTGTTGGAGGTTGACTTGAAGGAACCTAAGTCCCATCAACCCCTGGTTGCTTCCCTAGTGGGCGGCATGAGTCTGTATCCGGAGCCACTCCTCGAGCCTCATTGGTGTTGGTTTTATTTATATCCATGTTCTTCATGTTGTTCCCACGAGAATGGGGAGATACTGTCCATACCATCAGAACCCCTGTGTGGTGAAAGGCGGGTTACTCTGGAGGGTTGCCCGGTACTCTAGAGGTTCCGTTCACGACACCATCACCCTGGTGCCATCCATTCCTAGGCACAGGTCACATGACACCGTAGATTGGGGGAGTTTGTTTCGACCTCCACATCTAGATCCGTCATGTTTAGTTATCAGCAGGGTCACCTCGTGCAGGATGCGGCTTTTCACCACACATGACGGTCTTGGGGAAAGCTTCATCGAAAGCTTTCCTTAGATGCATAAACCACAAGAAAAATTTCTTGCAAACAACCCCCAAGAAAGTTGCGGGGCCTGGAGTAAATAGGGGTGTGCGGGGAGGGGAAGATGATAAAAAGTACAGTCAAATCTCTCTAAGTTGAACAGGTAGTTGCCAGCTTGAATTTTTCGACATAGAGAGCGTTCAAGTTTAAAGAGATTTAATGAAAAATCATTGTTTAGTACACACAATTATGTTGTTTCATTCATCATTGTAATCACACATGCATTTGGACTCGCAGACATTCATTCACTGAATAAATAAAAAAATAATTGCATATAGACTTACATATATTATATATATATATATATATATATATATATATATATATATATATATATATATATATATATATATATATATATATATATATAGTAGATAGGGCCCCACCTGGGCTCATCCCCTCCACTTTTTTCTGCGCATGCGCGAGTCATCATGCGCATGCGCTGACCTGCGCAGACCTGTGACAGTTGACAGCTGACCTGTCAGATTTGACAGGTGTCAAATGTCACTGACCTGACAGCTGTCAGCTGTCAGCTGTCAGCTAACCTGACAGCTGTCAACGTCAGCTGTCACCTGACCTGACATGTGTCAACGTCAAATGTCACCTGACCTGTCAGATGACGTCACAAGCATTCCAAGATGGCTGACCTGTCATAGACAGTCGCAACTCTCTCTATGGAACTAACCTGAGATGACGTCACAAGCATTCCAAGATGTCTGACCTGTGTGTCCATAGATAGCCACAAGTCAGGTTAGGTATTAACTGTCTTGTGATGACGTAAGATGTTCCGTCTGACCTGTGTGTCCATAGATATCTACAAGTCAGGTCTCCATGTGTGTATTTGAAGAATACCATCTGTCTGATTGTTTATTAAGGTTATGTATGTATGTGTTTATTAAGGTTAGGTGTTCGTATACAGACTGATTACCAAGCCATTTTGATTGTTTATTAAGGTTATGTTTGTATTTGTTGATTAAGGTTATGTTCGTACACACACACACACACACTACTGTCTGTATTTGTTTATTAAGGTTATGTTCACACACACGTGTTGATTACCAGTCATATGATTGTTTGTTAAGGTTATGTATTTGTTATTTGAATGCAAACAGAGATAATACAAGATTGTACTTACATACAACAAGAGACGTCAGCCTTCTTTCACAGCTTAATACACACACTACTGAACAGGTGTCTTCTGTGTTGAGGATACAGACAGACAACTGATTGCCATTGTTAAAGCTTGTACATGCTGTTTAACAAACACGTCATGACAGTTCAAAGTCTTTGCTTAGACTGAGAAGACAGAGGTATGTAATAACACAGACAAACAGACAACTGATTGCCATTGTTGAAGCTTGTACATGCTGTTTAACAAACACGTCATGACAGTTCAAAGTCTTTGCTTAGACTGACAGATGCATGTGTATTTGAAAGAAAAGCATTCGCCTGAACTTAGATTTGAACCCACGAACCTCGAATCGGCCATAGACAGCTTTCTCAGATATACACTGTCCCTAAACCAATAGCTCCACAGACGCACACGTTAAAAGTTTGTTCGCTGTTGTATATATAAAACAAAGCCAGTTGTTGTTGACATATGAGGTTAGGTGTTTGTATACATGTTGATTACCAATCATCTGATTGTTTAGTAAGGTTATGTTTGTATTTGTTATTTGAATGCAAACAGACATAATAATAAGAGTGTACTTACATACAGCAAGAGACGTCATCCTTGTTTCACGACTTAACACATACTGAACAAGTGTCTCTGTCTCTTGAAGGATAAACAACGTTTTACAGTTGTTAACCTTGATCCTGTTTGAGCTTGTCTGTGTATCTGTTTAATATACACAAGAGAGAGGCCCTCTTAAAGGTAAACAACCTGTCAGTTGATGACCTTGTGTTATATCTGTTCAATAACCCCACATTATTCGTGTTTGAGCTTGTCTAGAATACAGTCGTTAGAAGTATGACATCATCCATGTATTTTAGCAGATGTACCACAAGATAAGTTTGTTCAGGATATTATTGCTTTAAGACATACTTTTTAATTGTATTACAAAATAAAAACACATTAATTTTAACAAAGACTTTTATTTGATTCTAAGTACAAGTATGTAAACTCTTTGTTGGAATACATTTATAGAATTATTAACATTAGATGGTTCAGTGTTGCGTTGGTGCTGTTGTTGTTGTTGTCGTCGGTGTCTCTTCATGGCTGTGGGCTTACTAGGTGATAACACTAGCTTCTTTTAGTTCTTCCAAGATTGACTGAATTTCGTTGTTATGAGCAGTATTACCTGCAACTTGGGAAGCCACTAAAAGTCTAAGTCTGTCAACCAACTCGTTTATGTCATTCCAATACACATAGGCTATTTGTTTGTTATTTTGTATCATATAGTTGTTGGTGCTGATGTTGTTTGGGCTCATGACGTTGCTATCGCTGCTCTTATCACTCTGAGTTTTAAGTTCAGTCTTTTGTTTTTTGTTAAGATGTCTGTCGGTGCTGTCGTCATCGTCTTCCTCGTAGGTGTAACCAAAACCTTGAGGTGTTGAGGATCTACGACCTCGTGGATTTATCACTGGTTTTATTAGAGTCAGATACTTTTCAGAGGAACAACCCTTGGTTCGGGCGTTAGGATCATAGTTCATTTTATAAACACTAGTTGCTTCTAGAATATCTCTATAGTGTTGAAGATCGTCATAAGTATACCCCCGGGGTCTTTTCATAAATAACAATTCTAGCAAACCTTGTGTTTGCGGGTATCTCCTTTGGCCCAGTTGAATCTCAGCATCGGTAAAGTCTAAGTGTTTGTTGCCAAGACTCCAGCTACCGGTATCTTTAGCGTAGCGGGCACCATACGTTTGATCAATGGTACCGAGCCTTGGTGGTTCAGTAAAATACTTGTCTACATAATATCGAACTCGGTCAGGATATTGCTCCAAAAATTCTTGATATGCAGGGTTGGTTGTGACAGTTTGTAGGTCTGCCTCAAGCTCTTCAAATGTTGGGATATCCTCATCGGAACTTGCCGCCTCAGCCTCTTCCCTTGGTTCAGCTTCAAAAACTTCATGATCTTTAAGGAACTGTACTTGGGGTTTCGTTTCTGGTATATCGACTTCGTCTTTGATTTGTTCAGCGTTTGGTTGTTGCTGGGGCTGCTGCTGCTGCAGTGCTGCTGTGTTTTTAGATATTTCACTTAGGGGCTCAACAAGTGGTTTATATAAACGTTGCAGAGCATCATCATTCTCGGCTCTGTTAAGTTTAAGCATTAAATGTTTTTTTCGAATATTGTCAGCAAGTTGTAAAATCCTTTTCTTAACTTTTTGCTCTTCCTTACCCAACACTTCCATTGTGCTACAACTGTCGGTATTACCAGCTGGTCTAATAGTTTGTTTGAGCGATACAGGTTGTGTGGTGGTTTAACATATACTGACTCAGTCATGGTACATGCCTTCTTATTTATCACGATATCAGGCTGTCTTGTTAGACAGCTGTATGACAGCTGTATGACAGCTGTATGACAGCTGTATGACAGCTGTGTTAGACAGCTGTGTGTTAGACAGCTGTCTGTTAGACAGCTGTGTGTTAGACAGCTGTCTGTTAGACAGCTGTGTGTTAGACAGCTGTCTGTTAGACAGCTGTGTGTTAGACAGCTGTCTGTTAGACAGCTGTGTGTTAGACAGCTGTCTGTTAGACAGCTGTGTGTTAGACAGCTGTGTGTTAGACAGCTGTCTGTTAGACAGCTGTGTGTTAGACAGCTGTGTGTTAGACAGCTGTCTGTTAGACAGCTGTGTGTTAGACAGCTGTCTGTTAGACAGCTGTGTGTTAGACAGCTGTGTGTTAGACAGCTGTCTGTTAGACAGCTGTCTGTTAGACAGCTGTGTGTTAGACAGCTGTCTGTTAGACAGCTGTGTGTTAGACAGCTGTCTGTTAGACAGCTGTGTGTTAGACAGCTGTGTGTTAGACAGCTGTGTGTTAGACAGCTGTCTGTTAGACAGCTGTCTGTTAGACAGCTGTGTGTTAGACAGCTGTGTGTTAGACAGCTGTCTGTTAGACAGCTGTCTGTTAGACAGCTGTCTGTTAGACAGCTGTCTGTTAGACAGCTGTGTGTTAGACAGCTGTCTGTTAGACAGCTGTGTGTTAGACAGCTGTCTGTTAGACAGCTGTCTGTTAGACAGCTGTCTGTTAGACAGCTGTGTGTTAGACAGCTGTGTGTTAGACAGCTGTCTGTTAGACAGCTGTCTGTTAGACAGCTGTCTGTTAGACAGCTGTCTGTTAGACAGCTGTGTGTTAGACAGCTGTGTGTTAGACAGCTGTCTGTTAGACAGCTGTCTGTTAGACAGCTGTGTGTTAGACAGCTGTGTGTTAGACAGCTGTCTGTTAGACAGCTGTCTGTTAGACAGCTGTGTGTTAGACAGCTGTGTGTTAGACAGCTGTCTTAGACAGCTGTGTGTTAGACAGCTGTCTTAGACAGCTGTGTTAGACAGCTGTGTTAGACAGCTGTGTTAGACAGCTGTATGACAGCTGTGTTAGACAGCTGTCTTAGACAGCTGTGTTAGACACCTGTGTTAGACAGCTGTCTGTCCTGTCTACCATTGTTAGAATAATATATATCTATCGAATCCTTTTCTATATCGACCTTTGTGTACATCGTTTTCCTTCACAATCACCAACACACCATACTTATTATCTTTCCAGCATTGGTGGCAGATAGTTTTAAATTGTTTAAAGTCCATATCGGTGGTTACATGATCGTCGTACACATGTTTTAAATTGGTTTCATCTTGCTTGAATAACACAATAACATTGGTGTTGTCACGTACCAGATGCTTGGGTATTCGTGTATATGTTTGACAGAGATAGAATGAATCAATATTCTTATGTCTGCCCATACTGAAGTATGCTCTTATTTTATCTTGTTTGTCACAAGCTACATCATCAAATATAAACACAGAGTTGTCCTTGGCATCTGCCGGATCTAATATTTCATCGTTTTCTCTATAAGGATAGTAACCAACACCTTTTGTTGCATTCATCACCTCCTTTAACATCTTGTATTTCGGTTGATACAGAGACTTTGAATACACATACACGTTATCAAATTTTAAACCGTTTGCTTCAAACAATAAACTCAGCATGACATTAGTTTTACCACAACCACTCGGACCACATATGATACAGCGAACGGTGTTTGGAAAGAGAGGACCATGCCTCAGTTGTTGTTGAGCTGTGTCCGTAACAACATCGTCTATATTTGTAATGGGTAAGGCAGAAGCGTGTTTGCTGGTACGCATCTTAACTTAAACTAAACTATATTTTTTGGGTGTGTATATATATATATATATATGAATGCAAGTGAGACACCCAGTCAGTATGCATGTTGGTGTCACAGAGTGAGGGTTGTTATTAACAAAGACAGATACAGGTTTTGCTGAAACGTTGCGGGGCGTTACAAACACCATGAAAGTTAACAGAAAACTTGAGACGTATTTACTAGAAGACATGCAAGGCAAACCAATCAGCGGAGGGTTTTATGAGCAAGAACTACAAAAGACTTTATCTTCTGACCTGTATTTAATCGAACGAGTGTTGAGAAAAAAAGGCCCCAAGTCTTACGTGAAATGGCTTGGTTTTGATCGTACTCATAATTCCTGGGTCAACACTAAAGACATTAAATAACTTGTATTATGTTATGAATAAAGGAAACATGTTAAAAGTATTTTTTTATTTCAAATCTTCCTTTATGCATTCACGCCAACAGAATGATTGTCAGAAAATACAGCTAATAAAACACAGAGATTTTTACACATATATTTTATTATCAACTAGTGTTATAGGTAAATCTGTTACATGTTAGCATATCTTTCAGTACAAGTTGATATTTAGTAATAAATTCACACACTATACACAGATTCTCAGAGTATTTTAAGCGGGCAATGAAGAAGGCACAAGGTATAACTGCCCTGTCTCTGAACTTGGACAGTTCCGATCTAATGTCAGCCATAAACATGTTTAGGTCAAAGAAACTCCTAAAACGTAATTCCAATAATAAGTCTTTGACCACAGAGCCAACATCTTCTAGTATTTTCAATGATTCCAAGCTTAGGTTGAAATTAGTGACATATTCATCACTGCACAACCTAAACTTAAAAAACACTGATTTTCGTTGTGTTTGAACCAAGTATTTAGTAAGTGTATACGAATCGGTGTTTTTGTCTGTACCTTGTGATTGGTTTTCCAGGTTGAAAATTATGGTGGGTAACACGTTTAAAAATTCTTCAAATGTCCACATGTCGAAAAACACAGGTATATTACAATTTTTCTGTGAAACCTTAACCAGAGGCATAAAGTTAAGCATGGGGTCAGCTCCGATCGTAAGTATTTTCTCACCGTTTGCCAACAGCGCAAACGTTGTCTGACCAACGAGCTCACAGTCTTGTGTTTTTAGTTTTTTCTCCATACTTTTCTGATTGATCTGCACCAACTTCTCATTGAATAGCTCATCGTGTGTAGGCTGATATTCGACTGTTTGTATGTTTGTAGGATCTGCAGCATTCATACTAATATCAGAGAGATTATTCGGTTCACTTGTGTTTGTTGTTGTTGGATAGCTTGTGTACAGCTCACCTATGATATTATCCCACGTCTTTGGTTCTTCTTTTGTTATAATACTTTCAACTGCGTTAGCCAACAAGACATCTTGTAACACTTTAAGCTTTTTACCTCCACCAGCACCTCTACCTGTATTTTCTGTGTTGAGAGATTTTCGTTTTCGCGTATTCTGCACCATATTAGTTTTTAGTTACACCTTGTTCAACGTACACCAACAAAACTAGCTTCTAGACAAGCTCAAACACAACTGATGGCTGGATACCACCTAACAGAACTAACCCTAGATCATAACTGTAAAGACAACGTCAAACAGGTTTATCAGACCAAGGTCATCAACAGACAGGTTATTTACCCTAAGAGGGCCTCTCACTTGCGTATATTAAACAGATACACAGACAAGCTCAAACACGAATAATGGTATGATGTCATTCTACAGGATATGAGTCATAACCATGTTGTTTGTTCTCTGTTTTATTGTGTTATGTATTCTGTTATGAACATGTGTACAGAGCGACATACTTTTTACTCGTTTACAGGCCTAGGATCAACGTCAGCTCTCTTTAGACATATTTGTTTGTGTCTATAAATGGACGTTCTCAACATTTGTTTATTACAGTGTAAACATGTAACCTTCCTCCTGTCGTACGTGTATTGCCATTTTACGAAATTTTCATAACTTTCCCATGAGTGTGCGTTGTATGGTAGCCATTTTCCCAAGTTTTGACCATTTTTAATGAAACATTTGTCACAACAGCTTCTCTCTGTTGGTGGACAGCATTTAAAACAAATGACACAGCCACGGAGACCATCATCATTCAGTTCTTGCTTGTCATCCTGTGTTAGTGGTTGTGTTGTTGTTGTTGGTCTCGCGGCTGTGTGTTCTTCTTCACTCTCTTGTAGATTGATTTCATTAAACTGCTGTTGGTGCTGCTGCTGCGTCGACAAACCAGAACCTTGTGAAGTGGTTGCTTGCTGGTGCTGTGATGATCCTAGACTTGTAGCTGTTATAGTAAAGGCATCACCTTCAATGGCCCCCTTATTGCTCTGATACATCTTGTACAGCTCAGACCACACTTCTTCAAACGTCAGCAACGACAGCTTCCTAAACGGCATATGATAGTCTCTATCCAAGCCGGAGAATGTAAAGCTTACTTTGGTGTCGGTGTTCAAGTCTCTAATAACTCGATTATAAATTTCCTGCATACCGTTCTTAAGCCATTGTTCAGGATTATTGACGCCACTGCTATTGAGTGGATTCAACTTGAAACGCACCATGTTCTGTATAATATTAAAACGACTGTTTCTTGTAGTCGACTCTCCAACAATTGAGAACGCCATAGTATGGAACTAAAATGTTTCTTGTTTTTGCGGAATCAAACACAAGACTGGCTTGTGTACGACGACCGTTGTACATCTATAACTCTCTAGTCATAGAGTGCTTGTGTGTGTGTGTTAACAATCAACAACAACGTCTATATGTTTTGTTTGGTTCAAGTGGATGTCATTAAACAACTGTGTTATTTCTATAACGGGGCCCCATTCAAGACCTCAACATACGTTAGTGTGTGTTAAGCTGTGAAAGAAGGCTGACGTCTCTTGCTGTATGTAAGTATACTATTATATTATTTATGTTTACATACAAACAATACTTATCAAACAATCCTCGTATATCAAAGTTTAATTTAGTTGTTTTAAATTGAGTTTTGTTACTTGTGTGTTTTTGATCACTCCCTATATAAATTTAGATTCATTCATTCAAAATACAAACACTAACATAAACAAACACGCCGGCAATAAAACCAAGTCCCCGAGTTTTATTACCCTATTAAAACAAATCATTAACATATCTAGATGTAAATACGTTTTTCTTATTGATATAGTTTACTTCAAACGTTTTTTGTTATTAAATGATATTAGATAGGTAAATTGGTACGTGTTTTAAATTTCTTTTTACTATAAATAAACAATTGTTTTTAACATTACAGTTCCTATTATTCAATTGGAATGTAATAGAGATACAACCCCTGCCTACACACACACAAACTCAGCAGCCTCATAAACTCGTTTTATGTAACAGGTTTTTGTTTTATATATATACCCACTGATAACAAACTTTCATCGTATGTCTGAATAGCATGATCGGTTTAGGGGCGTTTGCATATCTTAGTAAGTTGTATGGTTGGGGGTTCAAATCTAATTTCTGGCGAATGCTTTTCTTTCAAAAATCATATTTCGAATTAAAATCAAAATTTCAAATTACCCGCTCAATATATCTTCCTCATATATGTATGTGTGTGTGACTAAACCGAATGACTGTGTCCAACAGATGTCTCCCCTCGAGCTAGAGAATATTCTCTACACTCTACAACTTTACAAATAGAATGTTCTCTAGCTTGAGGAGTAAGATCTCTGGACACAACAGACAGAAATTTTCAAACAAATTCAAATTTCCCGCCAAAAACGAAATACCCTAACAAACTTCAATACACCTTAACAACAACAACAACAACACAATAAACAAACCAAACAGCTGTGTTTACGAACACCTAACCTTAATAAACAAAATACATAACCTTAATAAACAAACAGATGCATGGTAATCAACACACACATGACATAACCTTAATAAACAAATACAAACATAACCTTAATAAACAAACAGATGACACGTGAGCGAACATAACCTTAATAAACAAATACATAACCTTAATAAACAATCAGACAAACACACACATGGAGAGCTAACCTGACTTGTAGATATCTATGGACACACAGGTCAGACATCTTGGAACGCTTGTGACGTCATCTCAGGTTAGTTCCATAGAGAGAACCCCCGGAGTTGCAACTGTCTATGACAGGTCAGCCATCTTGGAATGCTTGTGACGTCATCTCAGGTTAGTTCCATAGAGAGAACCCGGCTTGCGACTGTCTATGACAGGTCAGCCATCTTGGAATGCTTGTGACGTCATCTGACAGGTCAGGTGACATTTGACGTTGACACATGTCAGGTCAGGTGACAGCTGACGTTGACAGCTGTCAGGTTAGCTGACAGCTGACAGCTGTCAGGTCAGTGACATTTGACACCTGTCAAATCTGACAGGTCAGCTGTCAACTGTCACAGGTCTGCGCAGGTCAGCGCATGCGCATGATGACTCGCGCATGCGCAGAAAAAAGTGGAGGGGATGAGCCCAGGTGGGGCCCTATCTACTTATATATATATATATATATATATATATATATATATATATATATATATATATATATATATATATATATATATATATATATATATATATATATATATATATATATATATATATATATATATATATATATATATATATATATATATATATATATATATATATATATATATATACATATATATACATATTTAATACTGTATATAACATACACATTTAGCTTAACTTAATGACAGGCTTGAAAAAATTAGTAATCTGCGTTTGCTGAGCCTTTTTAACAGGTTGTTTTTCAAAGTAGTCTTGCAAATTGTGAAAACTTTTGAATATGTTTTCTGGTACATCATCACTCGCCTCTAAAGCTCTCCTCAGAAAACCCAATCCCTTTTGAATATCAGACTGATGAGGAATTTCTTCAACTTCTTCTAGGGCACTCTCATCACTGGAGTCTGAATTTTCTGCAGCCTTAGAAACACTGTCTAAAATTTCTTGGTCACTAGGTGCACCATTCACAATTAGTTCATATAATCTTCATAAGTTGCTTCTCCTGCATCAACCACAGTCTCTATCAGTTGGTTCCATAACAATTCAACTTCATTGATTTCCCCAATTGAAGTCTGTAGTAGAGTGGTTAGAGGAACAAAGTTTTCATTGTCCCACTCAGTATGAACACCAAAACCGGCTTTCTTGAAACAGTTTTGTATGGTTTCCTCCTCCACATCGAACCAAGCTTTGGAAACGTACCTTACACAATCCAAAAGTGATTACTTTGCAATGCTACCATTTTCCTCAAATGACCTGATCGTCTTTAGTAGCACATAGCGTCTGTAATGCACTTTGGTATTCTAAATAATTCCAATGTCCATTGGTTGTAGCTTAGCTGTCATATTTGGTGGGAAATATTTAATTTTGATAGACCTCAATTTGACTTGAATGTCTTTGGGATGGCTGGAACAGCTGTCGTATCTCCCACAATGTTCTCCAGTTATCAATGAACAAGATTTTGCAATTTTGGGCAGCAAATTTCTGGTCCAACTTCAACAACCACGTAAAAAAAATTCGGTAGTCATCCATGAGTTTTTGTTGCTGAAGTAATCTACATTCTGCTATTGAATCCCCTAAAACAACGGGGATTCTTGCTCTTTTCAATCATCAAAACTTTCAGTTTTTCCGTACCCGTCATATTTGCTTCAAGCAACACTGTAAGTCGTTCCTTGCTGTTTTTTCCCCAAAACACTTTTGATTTTTATATGTAAACGTTTTATTTTTTAGAATATTTAAAACACTTTTATGAAAATTCACTATCATAACGTACTTGGTGCGTTCAGACTTTTTATGATACATTTTTTGTGGTTACATATTGACCTTTATTGTTTCAGTTACATAACAAAACTCATGAAGGTGAAAAGTGCTATAAGTGTGATCTTTGTCCATATGCATCAATATCAGGTCGTCACCTTGAATCTCACATGCTGATCCACACTGATCAAAAGCCATTTATATGTGACCAGTGTGATCAGTCGTTTAGACAGAAACAACTGCTCAAACGTCATCAGAACCTCTATCATGATCCATCATATGTGGCCCCACCGCCAAGGGAAAAGACACATGAATGTCCAGAGTGTAATCGTGCCTTTAGACACAAGGGTAATCTAATTAGGCATATGGCTGCTCACGACCCAGATCCTAATATACAGAGGAAACAACTTGAGCTGAAAATTGGCAGACAGAAGAAGATACAAATGATAGATGGACAGCAGGTGAGTCACAAATTGTAGTCTTTGTGGGAAGTATCTGCTTTTAGCTTCAATTGAAAAGGATATCCATTGCTTGCAAAGAAAAAAATAATAAGAAAAGCAAAAGGGTTAGGTTTATTTTAATATCCCTTACACCTTAACACGTAAGTACAATTTGGAGAACCCAATTCATTACAATACAGTTTTTAGACCTGACGATCATTTCGCTAACAAGGCTAAAGTTTATTCATCCCTCTGATGATGATAACTTTGTTAGCGAAACGATCGTCAGGTCTAAAAACTGTATTGTGATAAATTGGGGTCTCCAAATTGTACTTATCAGTGCTCATCACAGGTCCCACTCTTCACTAAATAAAACAGGTGAAAAGGGGGATAATACTAATATATTATTTTATTATATGGTATATACTTTTTTTGTTTGGTATTACAAACACTTTGTTTTCTGTTTTGTATTATTCATTCAATTTTTTTTTGTTATCAGGTGGAAGTAATGGCTGGTATGGGTTCTGATGATGATGAACTAGATATGATGGCTGTTGAAGGTACAGATGGTCAGCAGTATGTTGTGTTGGAAGTTATACAACTGGCAGATGGAGAAGAACAGGCTATGGTAGTTGGCGGAGGCAGGAACGAGTTACTTGGAGAGAGTATTCTGCCTGATAATGGTGAGTTGAAAATTTATGAATATAAGTGAAATTGTGTGTGGGAATAAATTTATACTAAACTGAAGAAATGACATCAATATGGCGTTTGTAAAATTTGTTTTAGTTACTTTCACATTTGACTGGGTAGTGTTTAAAGTTAAGCTTTTACATGACTCATTTTGTTGTCATCTATTATTAAAATCATTTCTTATATTTACCCATGATAATGTATATGCTTTAAACAGGGTACCCAGCCACCTGGAAAACCGGGAATACCTGAAAAAATCAGGGAATTTGAAAGACCCCCTAAAATGTCAGGGAAATTCGTGATTTTGCTCAAATGTCATAGAAATCGTTCAGTAGACCTGGAAATTATATATTTGTAAAATTGTGTCACTAGCAGATTTATTTTTATTTTGATTTCATATATTTATATTATATGAATTTTTTTACATAAATATTTTCTCCAAGGGCTGCTGCTTAGTACATTAATTGAAACCGCCAATGAACGCGCAACATGGCATATGGCAATATAATATAGTGTCTTCTTTAGCTCAAACATGTCTCATTCGTTTACCTTATTTGGAATGCATAAAATGCAAAAGGCATTCTAGCTATTGGTGGCGTAAAGCTGCGTGAATGTGTTTATTATATTTTAACCTTTATGATCATGTAACATAGAGTTTAAGTTGGAGTGTAAATATTTGGCATTTGTATATGGGCATTTGTATTGTAATCCAGAAGGCAAAAGTTTATCATTGCAACACATTGTGTCTGATAGTGTAAAGAAATTTTGAGTGGGTAATATAGAAATCAACGATAAGCTGACGTACCCTGTTTAAAATGTACAAATGAAATAAAAATTTTGTCATTATTATTTGTAGTAGTAACGTTGAATACCAGTTTGGATTAAGACCCACTCCAGGAAACGACTTTGTGTTTTATGGTTTAAAAAATTGTCATTCTGAACGTACTATTTATCGAATTATTAAAAAAGTTTTACTATTCATTTATTGACTGATGTAAGCCAACAAAACAAACAAAATATCATACCCAGGCTTCTATCGCATCTGTGAGTGAAAGTCTGATCGAAGATCCATATTTGTCAATTGTAGTCAAGAACCTGGGCTTTGTCTGCCCAACACATGGAAAATTTTACATAAATATCTTGGTTTATATTTATACCTATATTAGATTCAGCTGGTTCAAGAATTGAAGCATAATGATTACCGTTTGTGTCCTTCGTTTGCTGATTGGGCTCACAACAACAAATAAAATTGCTCAATGCATTTTTGTTTCCAAAAATCAATATAATAAATATCGAGAACTCATGGTTTCAACAAGCTGGTGCTACATATCATACAGCCATCAAAACCATTGATTTATTGAAATATCATTTTGGTGACTGGTATTTAAAGAAATGGTCCTGTTAGTTGGCCTTCAAGATCATGTGAGTTCATGCTCTTGATTTCTTTCTTTCGTGGTAGTAGGAGCAATGGTAGAGATGCTAGTACCAGGCAAGTATGTCACATTAGGCCCCTTTTGCCAACTTCATCATCCCGTAACCATGCCTTACCCCTCATCGGTTTCATTACCAAATCTCCTCGGTTTTGTTACCAAACCTCCACGGTTTCATTACCAAACTTCCTATGTTTTATTACCTAACCAGCTCGACCTTAGATTAAAGGTCATAACAGCCTTTTCACGGATTGGAACCCAATGAGTGAAAATTGGAACCTGTGATGAGCACTGGTAAGTGCAATTTGGAGAACCCAATTCATCACAATACAGTTTTTAGATCTGACTATCGTTTCGCTAATAAAGTTAGCATCAGCAAGGGAATGAGTAAACTAAGTGAATAAAGACTAGAACTACCATTTATATGTTAGTTACCAAGCAGTTGCGAACAGCGTACTCTAGGAAGGTATACAGACAGACTCCCACTGTTGAGTCTTAAATCCCTGTAATTAAAACTACATACCTGCCTTTGTTATACTGTGCTTCGTTATCAAATATTCCTTCTAAGAAGGACACATTGGTTATTAAGATAGCAGTTTGAACAATGGACTACAGAGAATAGAGTAGGTCCGGTTCTGCGTAGTCCATTGTTCGAACTGTTTTAATAACCAGCATGTCCTTTTTAGAAGAAATATTTGATAACAATGCACAGTATAACAAAACCAGGTATGCACTTTTAATTACAGGGATATAAGACTCAACAGTGGGGGTCTCTCTGTATACCTTCCTAGAGGACGCTGTTCACAACTGCTCGACAACTAACATATAAATAGTAGTTCTAGTCTTTATTGACTTAGTTTATTCATCCTCTTGATGACGTTAACTTTGTTAGCGAAACGATCTTCGGGTCCAAGAACTGTATTGTGATGAATTGGATTCTCCAGATTGGAACCTACTTGATTTCTCTGAAGAGCCTTTGATCCGATTATTTATCTCCCAAAAGTCTCACATTCACACAGGTCCCATCGCACCGCATTCCAGGCAAATGGGCCCCTCCGAACACCTCCCAATTGTAAGAGGTCTTCTAAGATTACAGTGGCCTGTTAGGACCCCAATGATGGGCATTCATTACACTTTTTTTTTAGAACCAAGTTATCAAAAAAAATTGTTTCAGATTTAAATGATGAAGAAGTTATCAAAGCCTTACAGTCAGCGAGAAGAATAAAGAAAGATGATATTGAACCAAAGAAAGAGGAGACGGATACAGACATGCAGAACTGTTTTGGATTTGATGTAAGTCAATTTATTTTAAATTATAAATGTAACTCGACTAGAACATTTTTAAATCGACTAGCCAGTCATAAAAAAATGAGAGAAATGTTGAAGTGAAGAACAATCTGCAAATGCAGCATTTTATTTCTATACTTGTAAGGCATAACTATAATAAATAGGATAAATGAATATAAAAAAAATTAAATGGTAACTTTTTTTTTATAAGAAATTAAATTTGATCTACAACTTGCAAATAAATCTTGAAGCTACAAAAATTCTTACAGCAAAAAAAAATTTTATGGAAAATAAAAGTAAATTCTTTTAACTCAACCTGAGTGTCGAGTTTCAAGAAGGAAACTTGATTTGGGGATATACTTGTTTTTAGTTTCTTTACTACCAGTTTATTATAAAAACCTCATTCTATATATTTTTCAAAGTGTTCATTTATTAATAATTATATTTCTAGTAACTTTGTACATGTGTAATAAACAGAATTTCGATTTGTGCCGTGACTAAATGGAATTTTCAAATCTTGCTACTGTCACATTTTAGTTTCAGCAAATATTCAGTAACTGAACAGGATAGTCCAAAAGTAATAGTACACAGAGCCCCAGCAGATTCTTGACATTAAAATATCAAGATTTAGTCAAACTTACTCTATTAAAAAGTGAAAATTAAAAGAGACGCAGGTTGTTAAAGTGAGACATTAAATTAGGATTGTCCTTGATATTTAGAAAACCATTTGACATATTAGGCGTTTACGAGAAGTAACCGGGTAGATATCGGTTACACCACAAGCGTTCGAAAATGTAATCGGTTACTCTGTCCCTCGTTCAAATATTATATGGTATCTATCCGGTGCATCAACCTGGTGCAGGATTTGTGTACCGAACCAAACAGTCTGTAAATTGAGTTATATAGAGAACAAACTTAATTCTCTATACAAATTGTCTAAAGTATAACCTATAAACTGGATGTAAATATAAAAAATAACAATACTAATACCAATACTCTAAGGGCCCTACGGTTTCTTATTTTCATTCGTTCATTTCTCAATCGTTACTTGAAGGAATGTGAAGGTGTTGTATTGGCATTTAGTGGATATTTATAGTAGTTAGTGTAAAAGTGTGTAACATAAGATACATAATTTTCAATGGCGCGGTGCTTCCTTTTGGAATTTTTTAATGTATAATAAGTCGTAACTCCTGTTAATAACTCTTCGTCGCTATCGCTGTCTAATATTTCAGATACAACATTAACTAAAGCTATTTTTTCAATATCCATACTGATATATTAATATTACTACTTCGAAGTTCAAAGCCAAAATATCATCAAACAACAAAGACGAACCTTTGACAGTTTAGCGGTTAGCGTTTGTCATTTAGTTACCGTGCATTTAAAAGCATTCGAAAATTACTGCACTGGATCCATTTAGCATAAAGCCAGCTTTGTACCATTCAGTAAACGGTAGATATCTACCCGGTTACTTTTCGTAAAGGCCTATTGTCTTGAAAATTGGTACAGTTGAGTTTTTATAGTGATAAAAAATAATTCATTTTCATTCTGGCTCTAGAAGATAGAGGGCACAGCAGCATTAAATCTTAAAAATAATCACACTCCTTTGTTAGCCTCGCTGGGAAACTTTTAATTAGATAATAGTATTCTCTTGTACTGTATTAACAAGAAAGATATATTTGTTGAATGAAGCTAAAGTGAACTGTTTTCAAAATATCTGCTATTTTAAAAGTAGCTGCAGTAATGTAATACTAGCCACATTTGAGTGTTTAGCACTGGTTGAGAAATGACAGAGATTAAATATAGACATGAAACATATTTTCAAACTTGTTGGGTGATGGCAAATCAACTCTAAATGATAGAAATTTTATAATACTCTTTTAAAATTTTTATTTCTGAATTGTAATGGAAAAAACATGAATTAATCATTTTGATGTAATTATAGAAATGTAATATAAAAATACAGTCACTTATGACTATCAACTATTATTATTATTAGGAAAAGAATTAAGAAGCTAATGGGTTAAAATCTGCTCTGTGAGCTGGTCCAAGGCATTGGGTCGCCAAAGTCTATCCATCTTTGGGGATACCTTTTATTTAGATAATTTCACATTTGAACACTGTGCCGGTGCACAATCTCCTATAAAATACATACCCCGCTTTAAATTTAAGGGTAAATCATCAATGAGATCACTGAACCCAATTTTTAGAAAATTTAGGTAGGAATCCATTCAGATTATGTGGTAACTCCTATGGACCTAAGATATGATTTTTGATTATTCCACACCAAACATTAATCTTGAATTCATGTTGGAAATGACTATACTGCTATATGAGGATTTTCATTATCTCACATATTTGTTTCTGATGTTAAATACACCATGTATATATTATTTTATTCACCAACACTGGATCTGCATTCTGTTAATTTCTGCAGGCTACAGGGAATCATACAACATTGTAAAGCGGAAGTATAATGTCCTATTAATAAAGGCTAGGTCCAATTATTACTTACAGAAATTACAGGATTGGACAATGAGTCCAAATGTGTCTGAGACACAGTAAGGGAGATCACAGAAGTAAGGAAAGATAATAATGAAGTTCAAGTGCCTGGCGAACCTTCCCAACTAATAATATAAATGAATATCTGGTCACAGTGGTCCCTGCATTGTTGGGTGAGCTAAAACAGTCAGAGTTCAAGTGCTCTATAAATAGCAATAGTATGTCTTATTTACATTTTTGCACTTACTGAATATGGTGTTATAGACATAGTTGCAAAGGTGAAGTGCAAAAAAATCAGCAGAATTGATGATGTCCCTGCTGCAATAATCAAAGCTTGTATTCTTCAGATATGTAAGCCATTGTGCTACATTATAAACAACTCGTTGTTATACGAGATCTTCCTGGACTAGCTCGGAGCGGCGTTAGTACTGATGATTTATAAAGGGAGTGATCCAAGATTATCAAAAATTATAGAGCTGTTAGTGTTTTACCAGCTTTTTGAAAGATATTTGAAAATGCAATGCCCCTCTGTATGGTGAGTTAAAAAAAAAACTTTCACAGATCTCAGTCCATGCTGATATTCATGATATTCCAGAGGCAAATCTGTTGAAACAGCCTTGTCCAGTTTTACACTTTCATTGTTAAATTGTCTTGAGAAGAGAGAGCTTCCTGTGGGAATATTGATAGACTTGACTAAAGGCATTTGAATCTAGAGATTTTGTTATGTAAATTGGAACTTTATGGTATTAGAGGTGTTGCATTGCAGTGGTGGAAGTCACATCTCAGTGGAAGAACACAAAGAGTTGATCTAAAGAGGGATGGTGTACAATATGTTTTCTCTTTCTTATCTTGTCCAGTTTTACCCTTTCATTGTTAAATTGTCTTGAGAAGAGAGAGCTTCCTCTGGGAATATTCATAGACTTGACTAAAGGCATTTGAATCTCGAGATTTTGTTATGTAAATTGGAACTTAATGGTATTAGAGGTGTTGCATTGCAGTGGTGGAAGTCACATCTCAGTGGAAGAACACAAAGAGTTGATCTAAAGAGGGATGGTGTACAATATGTTTTTTTTCCTACCAATCAGTGTCAGAATCCCACAGGGAAGTATCATTGGACCGCTTCTTTTTATCATTTATATGATTGATCTGAAAGATGAGTTTGTCAGCAAGATGTATTGGTTTGTGAATTATGCGGACAATACCAATCTGATAGTGAGCGTGAAACTTTTTCCTGGCTTCCTTTCAAAATGTGATATTTTACTTCGTTCAGTTGTGGAGTGGTTCAGCAGTAACAAGCTTATGATTAATGATGAAAAGAAAAAATTCATATTGTTTAGAACTAAACAGTGTGGATTTATTATTCCCAAAAAAGTAGTTTTAGGTGGTCACTTGGTGTCGTTTAAATCTTCTGCCAGATTGCTGGGTATTCATGGAAAGGAAGTCTTGAGTTGTCTGCTCATATAGAAGAGTTATGCAATAGGTTGGGGCGTGCTTGTTACACAATAATAATTTTCAATAAATACTTGGATTCTAACACAATGAAAACTGTATACCATGCTAATTATTTAAGATATGGTATCATTTTCTGGGGTGGCAGTGTGGACTTCAACAGAGTTTTTCTGATACAGAAAAAGGTGATAAGAATTTTATTAATCTTGAATTTTAGGGATTCTTGCAAGGGAGCTTTCAAAAATCTAGGTGTTCTGACAGCAACAACGGTTAATGTATATGAAGTTATAGTGTATATGTTTAAACATAGGGATATTGTAGAGAAGCATGTAAAACAGAGCTGCTACAGATATTTATAATTATCCTGAACATCGTTTGGGCTTATATGAGAAACATGTACTATATGCTAGTATTCGATTCTACAATAAACTTCCTTCATAACTCAAGGAACAGTTTCAATTTTTGACAGAAACTTGTATGATAGGCTGTTGTTAATTGAACCATATAATTTGGCCGAATGTTTGGAAGCCGATTAGCTGATTGGTTTCAAGCCTGGCCATGTTTTTGCTTTGTACTTAGTGCATAGTTATTTTTGCATGTATTTTATTTTTACTTTGTACTTGTATTGAATTTTTATTTTCTCTTCATTCAGTGTTTGTGAACTTTTTTTTTATAAGGTTTTCAACATTTTTTGGAAATAAATATTATTACTATTATTATTATTATTATTATCATTATTATTATTGTTATTCTGAAGGAATGGCATAATTTTAGTTTAGCTGGAAGATTAGCTGGCAATACATTCGAAATTATATGGGTGGATGGGGGTAGTTTTTCTGAATCTGCCAGTTTACGGACAATGTTTGGCAATGGTTTCAGTTTCTTTTTACAGGAGTATACAGGGTGGCACATTGAAAACGAAACAGACAGATTTGCGTCCAGAGATTTTTTTATTTAAGAAACGCTGAAACACGTCAATTTTAATATTGAGGGGGACATGTTTTGACATTAAACTCAACTTTGTCACATTAACCCTTTGAGGGTGGTGATAACAACCCTTATATTCTAAATAGGGAACATGGGTCGAGTTACATCGTTTTCTTTTATGAATTCAGCACACGATTTTTTTTTTTTTTTTGAAGTTTTATTAACTCGTTTAAAAATTATTCACAGCTGGAGTTGCCAGAATGTATTTCATTCATTGTGATAAGAAATGCACTAATTAGTCAATTTTTCGTTAAAAAAAAACTAAAAAACAAAACCAAACGTTCAAAAATGTTTATTCAGTTAAGTAAGTGTTCAAATTGTTGACCACCGGCTTCCATACAAAAGTACAAATTTTGTTCAAAACGATCTCTGACATTCTGGAGCATTTGTGGAGTTATTAGACAGCATTCTTCAACAATGCGTTGTCATAATTCTTCCAGAGACTTTGGTTCTGTTGCGTAAATTCTACTCTTTAAATGGCCCCATAGAAAGAAGTCTAAAGAAGTTAAATCCGGTGATCTAGAGGGCCACTCAATAGCACCTCTACGCCCAATCCATTGTCCTAGAAACTCCCTGTTCAAAAACTCCCTAACACGTGAAAAATGCGGAGGAGCTCCATCTTCTTGAAACACTAATTGATTTTCTTGATAGCGATCATCATTTTCAACAATGTCAATTAGTAGAGGGAAAACGGTATCTTCTAGTAACTCCAAATACGTTTCGCCACTCAAATTGCCATCAAGAAAAATTGGTCCAAATAAACGGTCTCCAAAAATGCCAGTCCAGACATTCAATTTCTGTGGAGTTTGAGTGTGGACTTTGCGAAAATTTCTTGGATTATTATCTGCTCAATAACGACAATTATGGCGATTGACTGTAGAGTTTAATAAAAAAGTACACTCGTCTGAAAAACAGATATTGAACAGAAAGTTCCCGTTATCAGCTATTCGTGCAGTCATAACTTCACAAAACTCCAGCCGCCGATCAAAATCATCTTCATTCAGTTGTTGTAGAAGATGAATTTTATACGGGTGAAATTTATGATGCTTCAATATTCACTGAATGGTTCTTCTTTTGATGTTTGAAACAGTGGCTAATTTTCTCGTACTCAAAGTTGGGTCTGCAGCAATTTGTCCTAAAACTTCAATCTCAGTAGTCTCATTTCTGACCGGAAATTCACGTTCACGTTTTTTGTTGGCTACTGAACCACTTTGTCGAAACTTTGCAACTAACTCCAAAATGTATTTTCTGTTAACATGTCTGTTCGGATGTCGTTCATTAAACAAATTTGCAGCAGTCATCGTTTTTGGAGAAAAAAAAGAATAATTATTTCAACTCTTTCTTCAACAGAATACACCATTGTGAAATTAATTTTCGTTAGTACTATCAAGTATCAAACCGACCGATAAACTGAAATAATAAACTGCATTTCTCTCATTCCCATAAGAAATGTTCTGATAGTCAATTTTTTGTTTACAAACCAACAAAACATTGATCATCAGCACATTTCTTATCGGAATGATTGAAATGCGTTTTGCATCTTCAACTGTGAATAATTTTAAACGTCTTGATAAAAGTTCCAAAAAAATTTGTGTGCTGAATTCAGAAAAGAAAGAGCTTTTAAATGATGTAACACTCTACCCATGTTTCCTATTTAAAATATAAGGGTTGTTATCACCACCCTTAAGGGGTTGATGTGACAAAGTTGAGTTTTATGTCTAAACATGTCCCCCTCAATATTAAAATTGACTTGTTTCAGCATTTCTTAAAAAAAATAATTCTCTGGACGCAAATCGGTCTGTTTCGTTTTCAATGCGCCACCCTATATATTCAGTTAGTTACATATTTGTATATTGATTAGGTATTGGAGTTCTGTTGATGAATAAATAAATAAATTCTAATGCAACAATCTAATTACAGGAAGAAGATGAAGATGAAGAGGACCTTAGAGGTAGCAAAGCAACAATCACCCTTTTAGGGGGTATAGATTAGATTATTTTTCACAATAGTTCATAAGTTCTATTGCACACTTTTTGAGCGTTTCTCCATGTATGTATATAATAGGGTATGTAAAAGGCTACTGTTTTTATCTAGTATTATATTGTTTTCTTATATGTGTTTGGAATTATCAAACATTTTATGGCAGTACCTACGTAATAAAAGATGAGATACAGTAATCAGGAAAAACAGGGTTGTGTTTCTGGAATCTTTTTTTTTTCTGTAAATTATGAAATTACACAAATTTGTGTATTAATTTGTTGTTTAGGATCATTTTAAATTCTTAAGGTGTTTACGAAACATCCATTTTAATCAAAAGAAAGTAACGTAAGCACTTTATTAATTTAATTTTAATTTTGATGGATCATTAAATGATCTACAAAAAATTTGTAAGTATGTAAAAGTTTGTTGCAACAATATTTATTGTTTTAAAGTCTTTGCAAAAGCAAAATGTTATTGAAGATGCAATGAAAATATGATCATTTGCCTTTAGATTTTTACGAAATTTAGTCTCGAACACAAATGTATAAAGTTAGGTTAAAGTTAAATCAAATATAGAAGTTTCGTTTTCGATCAGTTTTAAATGTTTTAGGTTTGGTAGGGTTAGAGTATTCGCATAGTTTTTCAAAAACATTTTAGTGTAGACTAAGTAAGTGGCTTATTGTGAAAGTTGATTGTTATAAATTAGTTTATGCACAAATTGATAAACCAGTAATGATTTAACATTTTAAACTTTATAACATGCGTAAGTTTTTGGAATTAATGAACAAAAATGTCTTAATTTACACGTCTTTAACAGAAAGTTGTCATCGTGCTGACTTGATTTTTTCAGTGCAGTGTTCCAAAGATTGGTTTTTTAAAATCTATGAACAACACCTGCACTAGATCAAATATAATGATAAATATTATTTAATAACTTCTCTAATTCCCAAGTCCTTACAAAACTTATTATGCTTAATGGAACTTAAGCTTTTTGTCAGAATGTCAGCAGACTGTCAGTAGTTGCAAGATGTTTTATGTTTATAAAATTTTTAGAGAGCTTCCCTGACAAGATGATATCTGATGTCAATGTGCTTGGCATCTTTGTGAAATGCAGGATTCGCACATAATTTCTGTGTGTTTTGGTTATTTTTATAGATTGTAATGCATTCAGTATTTTCTACAAACTCTCTGAACACATTATATAAATAAATTGCCACTGATCCTTGTTTTATACATTCCCATGATATTAAAGAATTATAGGCTTTTAAACAAGATTTTCTATAGATTACATATGCAGCCCAATCTGCATCAAGGAAACCCTACAATTTTAAATTATTTGCTTTTACAAACGTTAAACCATGACCATTGGGACTCTTTAAATAACATACAATTCTATCACATTGTAAATGTGATTCTTCAAAAGAGTTGTAAATTGACTAAATAGCTGATTCAAAATCAAATCTCTGCCCTCGTAAGTACAGCTAAGTACATCAAGGCATCTATTAATTGTTGATAAGGAAACCTACTATCCTTATAAAGTTCACTTTTAATTAATTTTGAATTATTTTCATACTTACGGGCCTACACTTTGTCATATTAAAACGTAATAACAATTCATCAATGTATTGCTCCATTGGTCCTGATCTAAAGTTATTGACATTTTACTTTGATCAATACGAACTCTCATCCACAAATATTGTTTTATTTCACCAAAATATTTTATTTTTAACTTTGAACTAAGTTCCTTCTTCAAAAAAGTTGTTTCGATATCAGTGTTGGAAAATATGAAAAAATCATCCACATCTAAAGCTACAATGCTTTTAAAATTAGCCTTATATTTTAAATAAACACATGGCTCATATTTTGATTTTTTATAACTCAATTTAGTTGAAACATTTTCCACATTCTCATACCACATCCTTGAAGCCTGCCCTAAACCGTAAATGGCTCTCTTCAACTTGAGAACCTAACTTTTATTAATTGATTTTTCAAAGCCTTCATGCTGCATCATAAACACTGTATCAGTTGAAGGGCCCTCTAGGAAAACTGTTGTCACAACAAGGCGGGTTGTTTTTAGATTTAAATGAACCAACAATGCTAGCAAAAATCTTAATGTTGAGTATCTTACAACAGGTGAAAATGTTTAATCAGAGTCCACTCCTGGCTTTTGGGTATAGCCTTTGGCTATCAATCATGCTTTACAACAAACTTTATTTCTACTATCAAACTTTTTCCTGAATACCCACTTCACTAGCGTACCACTTTCTAGTTTCTCCACCATCTCCCAAGCATCATTTTCTTCAAAAGATGCTAGTTCTGCTTCAATTGCTTGTCTCCGTTTGTCACTGTCTGATCTTTCTAATGCATTAGACATACTTAATGGAACACCCTCCACCTTGATACCAGCTTGGCATGCATACAATTCGTAGTCACCAAAATTCTTGGGTTTTCTTTGTGTAATTGATTTTTTGTTTCTGATTCACCTGCAGCCTTGTTCAATGCATCTTGATATAATAAAAAAGTGTTGCTGTTAGGCAAGTGTTCATTTGGGTTATAGGTTATAGTCGTCTGAGCTATCTGAAAACACTTCACTTTTAATGTATGAAGCCACTGTTTTTACTCTTATCCCCTCCTGAAGGTGATATTTCTTCGTGACTGTCGTTTTTCATGGTTAAATCATAATTCTTTCTCGACTTTTTGGTGTTTTTTCATTCATTATGACATGGCTTGTAACGATTTACTTTGTTATCGGAACAAACAGCCTATAGCACTTAATATTTTCACAATATAATTCTTTGAAATTTCTTGTCAAATTTTTGCCTATTTCTCAGGAGGTATTAATGTTATTAACCTCACTGCCAAAAATTTTAAGATAACTTACCTCAGGTTGTTTTTGTGACCATAACTCGTGAAATGTTTTCTTTAGACCTGAAGTAGTCTCCAAGTCTGTATGTAGTATAATTGACCTATCTCTCAGGTACATAGCAGTGTTTACTTCCAACTAGCACAATTGGTCGCTGAAACGTAGCAGCGACTGTCGTGATAACTTTTAAGTGTTTCGCCACCGGTGAGTGATCTGTTATAGAAACGTTCCTATTACCGAACAGCCACCAAAATGGGAAATGGTGACAACGTTGTGGCGTGGTATAGGGAACTTATCCAGATACGTTCCAACACTGTAGCCGTTACGTTGTGAAGATGTGGCGAAACGGTAACAGCCACTATTACTGGGCTTATCACTACCTATTCTGCCTTGTGCTTGCTTTCTTTGTCTTGAAAATTATTCCATAGAATAATATCTCTCCAACTATATGCACTAAAACCATTATATAGGTACTAGCAAGACTACAAGCTAACATTAATAATTGGGTTTCTGATGCTTTATATTTGGATGACTTGACTATTTAAATCTAAACAAATGCAAGTTTTCTGACAAAATATAATAATTTGGTCCTGAAAATTGTTTTTAATAAAAATTATATATCACGTAATATCCACATTCCACATCATTGCCCTCAAAGTACTGCAATTTGTATTTTAATATACTTTTCTATACATGAATATGATAATTTTTTAAAAGTTTGCTACGATAACTGCCAAAAAAGCAATAAATTTATTTTTAGATATTTATCCTAGCGGGGAGGTAATAATGGCGTCCTAAATCTCCATCTACAGAATGGCGCATTTCAAAACAACACTTTAAAGTTCCATTCACTAAAATATGGAACTTGAAAGTAGTTACAGCTTGTCTTTGGTGGTGAATACTAAAAAGCCGCACTTTTAAATATACTTTCACTCAAAGCTACCAAGTGGGACTATGACTCATCATTGTATACTCACTTTTCAAGAACGGCTACGTGGTAATCTATTAAATGGGTGTTTACAACAGCATTATATTGTTTGAAACTGCTGATTTTGCCTGCTTCACTTCTGACCTTCCCCTAAAATGTTGTAGAATGTCTGTCTTTTGTTTGTTGCTAAAGTGGCTTGATTTTATTGACGTGTGATACTATTATTGGTATTAATCACCATACTTGACTTGCACAACCTCAACAATGCTGTTGTGTTGGAACAATAATTCTTTATGAACCAGTGGGACTGCAGAGTGTAAAATAGTTTATAGTGCATTTGAAGGGTGACTACTAGCCACAAATAGTGAAATGTACTACTTCAGGTAGCGGAAATGTGAGTGCCACGAGAATATATCACCATGAAGTTCCACAACTATTAGGTGTAATATAAAGTGGCCGGCACCGTCGCGGCAACTATTAATGCTACCTGAAAGTGGCTACAACTTTGATGTAGCATTTCAGTAACATAAGATAATTTCAGCTACTTTCGTTTTCTACCTTCAAGTTCCTGTAACTTTTGAGCCATTTTATGAGTAACGATGACTTTCCTAATAATAATTCCTTGAAAGCAACTTAGAAGTTGCATAACTCTACAGTTGTGTGAATATTACGTAATTGTCACTGCTAATGTGTAATATTAAGTTAATTACACCACAGAGTAGCAGTATTAGTGGCGAATACGTAATAACTACCCATTTTATGTTCCGATCCCAGTTGGCACCAAATTGCTGCTAGTTGGACATTTGTCAAATCCTGTATCAAAAAGTAAGCAGTGAGCTTCTACTAGTATTCGATTAATTCTTTCGCTCATCCCATTTTGCTGTGGCTTATAGGGGTTCTTATAGCTAATAATGATTCCATTATTAGCTAGCAACTTTTCAAATAATAGTCCAGAAATTTCTCCTCCATTATATGTCCTGAAAGCTTTGATTTTAACATTTGCTTGGTTTTCAGCCATTTCTTTAAATTCTTAAAAAAACGAGGGCTTGGTTCTTATGTTTCAGAGAATAAACAAATACCATTCTACTAAAATCACCCTCTAGAATTAAATAATGCCTGGTACCACCTAGCAAATTAACCTCTATCAGTCTAAATAAATCAGCATGAATTCTAGGAGCTGTGTGGCTTCTTAACCTGCATGTTTGAAGGGTAGCCTACACCGTTTTCCTTCATGACACACTTGACATGTTTGCTCCATGTTAAAGTTACCTTGACAATCCATCCCACTCACTATATTTTTTGTAAGTGAAAAGTCTTTGTAATTTGTGTGTCCAAATCACCTGTGACATACATCTGGACTCATTGCAGCTGCCACAAAATGTTTCTGTGTCTTTTCAGGTTTAACTTATACATATTATTTTCTAAATCAGCTGTTGCAACCAGTTTATTTGCACTGTTAAATATTTGACAATCATTTTAATTAACAATAACACAATTTCCATTTTTAGTGAACTGTCCAACTAATAATAAATTGGTTGTAATATTTGGCATGTATAGAATGTCCTTCGCAGCAATGTCAGTTATTGTGTTTTCGTCAACAACTGTTGTCATATTCACTTGTCCCAAACACTTGACCACCAGTCTTTTGTTATTTGCAACAGTTATTTCTTTGATATCTGATTCCCTTTTATTTGTTTTCCAATCTGCTTTGGAACTTACATGATTACTGGCAGCAGAATTGATATACAAATCACCATTGTCAAAGTCACCATTAAGAAAAATGACATTAAAAGCATTAGGTTTATCTTCTTGTTTCTTAATTTGTTCACTATTATTGGGCACTTATTCTGAAAATATCCTTTTTGTTTACATTTATAACAGATTATGGCGCTTCTATCTTTATTTTTAACAAAGCCTGTTTGGATTTCTTGATGCTTTGTGTGCAAAAGCTCCTGCTGCACTGCTTGTTTCGCCATCTGTCTCCATGTCGAAGTTTCGTTTTAATTTTGTCAACGGTCACTTCAATTCCCGAATGTTTAGCCATAATCATAGGCCTAAATCGCTCTGGCAGCCCTGCCAAAACTGAACCAATCCATTCTTCCACTTATCTTGAACCCTGTTCTGTTCAATTTTTTGGAAGTTTCGATTACTTCTGTAATGTATTTTTCCATTGAACCACATTTTTCATACCATAGATGAAATGGGAGTGCATAATAGGCAGATTTTTCTTGTAAATCCACTGTCATACATTTCCCCCCCAGAGTGTCCCAAATATCTTTACACGATGTTTGTCTCTGATATGCACAAAAATGGATGGACCCAAGGTTAAAATTAACTTTGCTTTGGCTTTAGCTAGTACAACCCTATCAGTCTCTGTATTATCAAGGCATTTAGTCAGCCTTTCCAAAACAAAAACTTTTTCAACAGCAAAATACCACAGTATAGTTTTCACGACCGACTAACCTTGGTACACTGGTAAGGTAATTGACGATCATTACAATCAGCACAAGAGTAAGATAGTTTTCCGATTGTTTTGTGATTTACAGAATTTCCCGACTTAAAAACTTACAACGTGTATTCTTCACAGGTATGAGATGGCACTGGGTCCAGAGCCTATTAAAATTTGCTGGAATTAGTGATCAAAGATGTCTTAATTAAGGAAGGGAACTAACACATGTCTTTAACAGAAAGGTGTCATCGTACTGATTATTGATTTCTTTAGTGCAGTGTTGCCAAAGAAAACAGAAATCATGTTCCAAATCCATTATGAGACTTCGTTTTTATCTACAAACGTGTGGTGATTATCCCAAATATGTTAAGCCATGCATGACTTGTCTATACTATCGTATCTTAACAGTGCGAGATGTTCCTTAAATCTGGTTTCAATAGCTCTTCTAGTCTGCTCAACATATTTAAGACTACAATCTTTACAAATTTATTAATGTATTTATTTACGGATGATCGATTTGTATACAAATAAAGAAAAACAAAATGTAGCTAACCACTAGAACAAAGAACAAAAGAAAGAAAAGAGAAAACATAGTACTCTGCACAGATATACATAAAATGCATCTTGCTAATGATCATAGTTATCAAAACAGTTCATAAAATAAAATAAACTAAAAAAAGTTACATTTACAACTTATGCCAGGCCTGTGTCATGTTGATCCACTGGGGGTGAAACGTTGGTCTTCTCGCAACTTTGTCAACCTAGAACATAAAGACAACGAAAAAAAAAAACATTATACAAATGTAATATAATAATGTAGTTATCAGAATACTTACGTTTAATGAAGCTTTATTTGCTAAATAAACTTTTTCTTTTTCTATTAAATTTTTTTTTCTATTAAATGTTTACCTTTTTACAGTTTAAAAGAAAATGCTGGTTTTTCAAATTGTGCTAAGTAAATAAACTTAAAGTCTATTTTCTAATTTGTAGCACTAGGAGGAATTGTGATTGAAGCAAAATTGTTTCTAATTTGGAATATGTATAATTAGAAAAAAAGTTAAAATTAGTATAACTAAAAAATTGTGATATTGTTTTCTTATTGTATTAAAATGATTTTAATCCAGAGCACCGTCTGTAAGTCCAATTAGTGTAATGATAAAGTTTGTGTATGTTTGTGTCGTTTTTAAAATTTATTTATTATAAGTTCTGTGGAAAGTCTTACTTTGTGGTAATTTTCATTCCAGATAAAAGATATAAAGAATAGTTTTCAATAGAGGTGTGTGAACCTATGTTTTTTTTTGAACTGAATTATGAATGAACCCAAGTTGCTTCGAACTTCGAACCTCAGAAGGAGTATGCCTAAGGTTCACACTCGAACTTCGAACATCTCAAAAATTCATAATCGAACATCGAATTGACCAAAATTCTTCAATGTTCATATAACATTTCCTTAAATACAAAACTTAGGTATATTGTAGTATACAATATTTGATATGTAGAAGATATCTATTATTTTTGCAAAAAGCAAAGGTTTGACAAAATTTGCAGGTTGATTGGATGAAAATGCCTTTCGGTGCTGATGTTAGTTGTGAAGATGGGTCAGCATTGAATCAAAAATACAAAAAGGTGTATTGAAAACTTTGAAAAATTTGTACATATCTATAGCTAAGCTCAATCATATACTTCTTGTCGTTTGGTATTATCTAGCAAAGCAAAAGAAAAGTGACCTAAGTATTAGGTAGAGAGTCTCTGAAGCTTAGAAGAAAGCCGTGAAAATAACAAGTTCTAAATATGTCTGCTGGGGAGTCATTATAAAGATGACACAAAATAAACAGGGGATTTGATTAAGATGTTCGTTCTTGGAACAAGAAAAACAAATGTATTTGCATTTCGAGTATGATAGTGTGAGGATCTTGTACGGAAGGATATGTGGGAAAGATGTTGAGGACAGTCAATATTACCATGAATTAGCTTATGCAAAAAAGACATTGCTTGTATTATTCGTCTTTTTTCTAGATAGTCTAACTGAAATCTGTCTAATAACGAAATGTGGGGAAAACCGCTTTCTGGACGATGGTGTTCATTGAAGAAAAATAAATACTTCAGGAATTTATGTTGTACTGACTCCAAGAGAGTTTTATAAATCTAGTAAAAAGACCAGCATAGACTAGCGTATTCCAGTCTTGAACATACAAAGGAGTTATACAAGATGATTAAAGTAGCATTATCAGAAAATAAATAGCTGTTTTGGATTTTTTTGTTTTAGATTACAAAACCCAGACTTTCACTGATGATGACAAAATATTACTTTCGTGCTGATTGAACCTAAGCTAAGAATCAAAAGTTACTTCCAAGTCTAGAACAGCTGAAACACGACAAATAGTGGTATTATTATCATGGTAGTTAAACTGAAGTGGTACAGCTTTATTAGTAAAAGCCATGACTTTACATTTGTAGAGATTAAGTGATAGGCCATTATTAAGACACCAGCCGTTAATAAGATTAATGTTGTTCTGGAGAAGTTAGCAGCCGTTAGAATTTACAGGAAGATATATTTTTAAATCATCAGCATAGAATATTTTTGGAACAGAGATTATTCTGTCAAGATCATTGCTGAATATATTGAAAAGGACGGGGCCTAGGATTGGGCCTTAAGGCACCCCAAATAATATATCAAACCCATAAGAATGAGAAATGTCATAGACATAGTGTGTCCTCCCAGAAAGGTAAGATTCAAAGAAAGTCAACAAATAATCAGAGAGACCAAGGTTACTCAGTTTATTCAAAAGTAGCCCATGCGGAATGGAATCAAAAGCCTTGCTAATGTCGAAATATACAGCAACAACCTGAATGTTCTTGTAAAAAGGCGTTGGGATGCTAGGTTATATAAAAAAATTAAATCTGTGATTGTAAAATGGCTCTATCAGGTCTCAGTGTGTCCCACCAATAAGCATTAGTGAAATCTCCTGAAATTACGCTACAGACTAAATGGGGCCAATACAGAATCTAAAGCATTGCTACTGAATTAACGGGATGGCTAGTGGGTTACAACTACCCTACCTTCGGCAGCTTTGAATGCCTGTAATGTTCTATTTTGAAGTATTTTTGAACAACGAACTTTGAACTATTTTGGGGAATTGCGTATTTCGAACTCCTTGACGTCGACCAGCACATACAATTTCGTTAGAACTTTCGAAGCTTCCCACACTTCTGGTTTTCAAAAATGAAACAAAATATCAAGTTTTACATTCAGTATATTGTGTCTTTCTGTGGTGGTTGCATCTGGAAAATATTTTATCATTTGGATTTTTAATTTGGAAAGTTGCTACAAAATGTGTAACATACACACAATCCAGAACGTCTTGAAGATACAAACACAAGACAAAACGTCTTGAAGATCAAAAGATGCAAAAATTATCTCTGCTGGTATATTTACACAAACTGATGGTTTAAAATAGTTTTTTAAAGAAAGAATTATCACATTAAGAATCTGTTTAAAAAAAAAAAAAAATCAAAGCAGCTGCGAAATGTATATGCACAGACTTACAACCTGTCGTACATCTGACTAAAGTTTCCAGCGTTCGTTAGAAATTACAGTTACTCACAGCTTAGCTTATGACAGACAAATGTTTCTGGGGAACTTCCACATATATGAAATATTTCTACCATTTGTCGATATTTGTACATCTTTCATGCACTTTTCTAATTTCTTACCTTTATAAAATCCTTTAAAAGGCTTCACAAGCGCCCTGCACACCTCTGGAACCTTTCCTACAGCAATCTGCAAATTTGGAAACTAGAATTTTTGGCTCGCATCATGAATAATGTAATAAATACTTTACTAACAGGTATTCACAAACATGGCAGTGTGATTTAATTATCTCATAACATAGGTAAAAAAATTTAAATTTCAACATCCATACAGTATTACGGACAAGCACACTTGGAGAACCCAAATCACCACAACACATTTTAAAAGACCTAACGATCGTTTCGCTAAACAAGGTAGCGTCATCAGAGGATGAAAATATTTTGAATATTTTCATCCTCTGAATTAATCATTATGGTCTCGAAATTCATGTACGTTTGGTATTATGTAGGCTATACCTTTAATAATTATATATTTTTTGGCTCTAGGTTTAGTGGTCTCACAAATTCAGCACATAGGTGATGCGAAAATACATTTTGTGTCCTTGTCTTTGTTTTATGGCTACAGTTATTAGACCATTTATACATTTAAAAAATATATTTTGTAGGTTACGAAACATAATTTGTAATGTTTTTCAGTCTTGTTTCTTTTTTTTTTTTTTTGTAAATATGTAAAATAAAATTTATTTTTTTCCCTTACTTATTTCTGTTTTGGTACCTATTATATAAAATGTATAAACTACTTCAAACAGCAGAATATTGTACTAGTGCCCTATCAATTATAAACTGCACATAGCACAGAAATGCTGGGATACCGAAATTTCGGAATCCCAGGATCGTGTACTTTTTCTGGGGTATTTGATTCTCGGTATGTATTGTCCATTACCAAACATTTTCGGTATTCTCGGGACTGATGATAACTTACCTATAACTTACCTGTAATACTGAAAAATTCAGGATATTCAATATTTCAGGTATTTTCAATATCTTTAAAATTAATTGTTATTTACGTCACATCGGTGACACATCCATATTACGGGATGTGGTAGTACAACGTACAAGTTACAGCATGTATACAGTAGCGGTAAGCGCTTGCACTGGCGTCTGATTTATTGTTTAGATGTTAACCTGTAACAGTAAGCCGTGTTGGGTTATCACTCTTGCGTTTTTGTGTAATTTGAAAGTCGGGAGTCCACAACCTGAATTTTGTATTTTTATATTTATTAGCAGTACGTTAGTCTCATGATGTATTCTTAAAGTTGATTGGAAAAACAAAAAATGTAAAATGGCGCCTATGAATGTGTATTTCTTGTAAACAAAAAAAAAGGCCCACTGTTAAAAATCAGTGCGGAATTATTTTTTAAAACAAACTAAAGGCGAAGCAGCCCAATGAAAAGCAATTATCAAAAAAAAAAGGTGGGTCTACAAGGGGTCTTTATGTTCACTTGGCTAGTAAACATCAGATTAAACTTTGGAACAATGATGTTAATAAACCCTCAACTTTAAAAGTAAATAACAAAATTTAGAAAACATTTAAGAATCAATCGCTAGTAAAACAGGAATTTACAGATTTTTTTTCGAGGAAGATAAATCTCTGAAAGCTGTACTTGCTTGCATGAAAACAAAATTATTCCATCTATCTATCACTATTTTCAATAAAGAATGGATCTATAATTTGTAGAATGCAGATATTTTTGGTATTGAATACCGGGATACCGAAATGTTTTATTTGAATACCAAAATCTAGGGATTGGAAATTTAGTCCGATTTTGCCTTTTTGCCTGTTTATTGTTTAGCTCATTTTTATATAACTTTTACAACAAAAAGGTATATGATTAACAAATCATGTATTCGTTTCTCTAATTATGCATTCTATTTATGTTTTTCTCAAAATGTTCTTTTTTTCTAAAAAAAAAAGTACCTAATATGGGTGTGGACTGAAAAGTTCTCGGCTTGATTAAGAAAACTTTGCCTAATTTTCGAAGTATTAATTTTTCTTTTAATATAATCCGCTTTCAATGCTACAGGTATCCCAAAATTGACGCCCATGCTTTTGTGATTTTATTTAGAGGACTAAAACAAATCAAAAATTAAAGAGTGGAAAAATTGGCGATTGCCATTTGTTATCGAGTTATTGATATAAAAAAAAAACGCACATTCAACATTTCATCATTTAAACTTTATTACAAACGAATGAATATTTAAATAAAACAATGTCCTGTAACAACAGCTGTTCAAACAAATCGCCCTCTACTTCACGTTCGCGGGATTTATCATGGAGACATGAACTCTTTGGAGCATGTTTTCATCTACGAATGTTAGAGCAGCATGAAAAAATATCCAATGGACTAAGATTGGACGATTGAGGAGAACATGCTATGGTTCTACCTTGTCCAATCCACCGCTCAGGGAAATTCTTATTCGTGGCATATCATTCGGCTGACAGTTCTTTCAGCTGACAGATCGTAAAGTCCACACTACAATACAGCAGCGATTCGACCGAGAATACTGATTTTTCCAGTATTTGTCTGGCCGACTGGCTGAAGCCTAATATTGATCTCTGCTTCATATTTAGTTGCAAAACATGACATATGAGCGAAATTGAAATAAAAATGCCAATTTATATTCGGGGCAATACACACTTTTTTATGTTTAAAATGGCTTACCTCATAAAGTTATTTGTGTAAAAAAAATATGTTGAGTTATTAGATACAAATAGACATACTTATGTGGTAATTAATGGTTATATATATTTTTCAAAATTTATTATAGGGGACGAAAGGTTATATATGTCTCTTTTAAATAAGGTGCATAATAAACAAGGAAAAAGCTGTCTTACATATATATGTCTTTTTTTAAATAATGTACATAATAAACAAGGAAAGACTGTTCTACATTATTTTTTAATGCTTATTTGCTGCAAATATATATGTATATATATATATATATATATATATATATATATATATATATATATATATATATATATATATATATATATATAAAACAAAAATTTTAGATCACTTACATGAACACTCACTTCCATAGCGCACTTGTCGCGTTCAGACTTTATTATGAGTAGCAGAATGTTCACCACATGACTTCTTATGCTGGTTGCATTTTCGCGCATTAACTGTTTTTGGAATACTTAGTAATACTTTAATTCTTTATAAACTCAGTGGGCAGTTCTCCCAACGTATAACATTTCTCAATCTGCACATTTTTATAATATTCATTGATAACAAATTAAATTGTTCACTTTTTAATAATAAACAGACAGACAAATAAGGCTGGAACCGAAATGGTCTCAAAAACTTTTAAAAATTTTAATTATAATTTGGACATATTTACTATTTTAGTTTAAGTATGTTTTAGGAAAATTCGCTGCCATAACGCACTTGCTGTGGCTACACTTTTTTGGGGTTATGGACAAATCTTATTAAGGCACCTTTTATAAATTTTTTCAAATATATCAGAATAAATGTGTGGTTTTGTAAAGGCGTGACTATATATGCATCAAGATTCTAACTGAATGGGAAACTCGCTTATTAAGATTTAAAATATTTTTATAACTCTTTGCAACAAAGCAGTTCCTGCGTGTAGACTTTTTTATACTTTTATTTACTATTTACCATTAAAAAAAAACTCGCTACCACAAGTAACCTGCTGCATACAAGTTTTTTAACAAATATTTACTGTTTAACAACAGGAATTTTTTATGCAAATTTGTTACCATTACGCATTTGCTGCATCCACAGTTTTTTGTTATTGCGAATCGACAAATCTTATCAAGTGAAGTGCCTTTTATTCATTTTTCTCAAGTATCAGAATAAGTGTGTGCTTTTCTGAAGGCTTCACTATATATGTATCAAGATTTTTGAAGATTCTAGCTGAATGGAAAAGATTTAAGATTTGAAATGAATGAAAAACGTTTTTTAATACTTTTATTTACTATTTGATTACCAACTTTTTTATTACAACTCGCTACCACAACAAATTCGCTACCAAAACGCACTTGCTGCGTCAACACTTTTGTTATTGCAAATGGATAACTCTTATTAGGTGCCTTTTGTTATTATTTTTTCAAATATCAGAAAAGATCTGTTAGTTTGCCGATTTAGGTTTGCTTTAAAATGGTCTTATAAATCCAAAACCAGGGTTCTTTTAACTTAATCATAGGTATACTATATAAACACGCAAAGGTGTTAAGCAAATTGCTTATTGCATAAACTTTCAAGACCAGTGAAGAAATACACTCTACCAATAAATTATTGTACCTCCTCCTAAATTAATTGGTGTATGCAGGGGTTGCATACATATAGGAGCTGTCGGTCCAACAATACGCACTCTTCTTATTCAGGAAATTCCTCATTTATATTCCACAATGGACTGTGGCACCATCATGTTTGAAACAATCATTTAACCTACGGGGTTTCGAAATTGCAAGTACATGGCTGAAATAAATCAGTCAGGTAAAATGTCTCAGGGTGCTCACTCGTCTAGAAGACAGGGAAAAGTCAGGGAATTTGCATGAGGAAAAATTTTGTCAGGGAAAAATTGAGAAAATTGACTAAGAGTCGGTGAATTTTTGTCCGTGTCAGGGAAAACTTGTTTGTTTCCGTTTTATGATAAATAATTTCAACACAGTGATAGGCACATATTTGTATAAAGTAACGTTTTCATTTATTTGTAAGGAAAATTTTATGTTTTCTAAATGTAATTATAAATTAATTATAAATGTAATTTTGGGGAAGTGTGTTTTCCATCATGAGGGGAAGACCTACTGTATTCTGTAGTAGTGTGGCATATTTTGGGGATAGAATGTAGAATATCTAAGTCAGGGAAATAGGTTTTGGCATGTCAAGGAAAAGTCAGGGAAATTGTTATGCTGTTTTTAGTGGAAACCCTGTGTGTGGACCAATTACCTTGTTATGTAACAATCCAGCCCAAATGTTTAATGGCCATTGTCTTTGAAAGGATCTTTTGTATCTGAAGTGAGGGTTTTCATGTCTCCATTCATGTAAGTTATGAGTATTTATGATACCTGTTTCAGTAAATGTCGATTCATCACTCCAGATAATCTTCTTAATAAAATCTGGATCATAATTTACATTCTGCACCAACCACCTACAAAAATTTACCTAAAGTTCCCAATCCCCATCATGCAAAACATGAACCTTTTGAGGTCTAAATTGATATATATTTCCCTTAATAATCTACGAAATGTATTCTTGCCAAAATGGGTTTGCAATAAGCTAATTCGAAAAGGCTTGTGCGATGACATCTACGTTTAGCATTAGCACCAGATGGCATTTTCACCCAATCAACCTGCAAATTTTGTTAAACTGTTAAGAATGGGGCATCTTTTACATACCAAATAGCATGTGTTACAATATATCTAAATTTTGTATTTAAGGAAATGATATATGAACATAAAAGAATTTGGGTTAGCTCGATGTTTATTTTTAAACTTTTAAGAAGTTCGAAGTTCAACTGTGAACATTAGACATACTACTTCAGAGGTTCAAAGTTCGACTACATATTTGCTTAGGTTCCTTCATAGGTTCGCACACCTCTAGCTACTTAAACGTAAAAAATGTTAAAACATATAAGAAAAAACATGATTTGGAAATGAAATTTTTTTGTGCCTGTCTGTCTGTATGTCTGCCTGTTTGTAGCTATGATAACTTTAGAACGAATTTAGGTATCGTTTTCAAATTTGGTATACAGTTAGCACCCAATAAACGAACGGTTGGGATAGTTTTTGAGTAAAATCGCTCCATGGGATAGGGGATGAATGGGGGTGATTTGATGCAAATTTGACATTTTTTTGTTAAAACTCTAGTAATATAATGTTTTGGGGTTTGTTTATTAGAAAACTTTCAATTTCATCAAACATCTAGTATGCTGTATGCTGAAATTAAATTAAGGGTTGAATGTGTGGGAGTGGAATTTCGAAATTATTTTTTTGCTGAAACGGCATAAAAAGTTTCGTACCATACAGAAAACTTAATTCTGGTATTTTACTATTTTACCTTCTGGATCAAATTGTAAGTTCAAACAGAAATAACTCATAACCTTAATTTAAAAACTGACATGTGTTGTTTTATCTTTTAGCTGATGCAGACTGATGAAGTCTTAAAAACAAAGACGAAATATTTGCAAGAAAGAATAAATATCTTACTTTAAAATTTGCCCCCGTTTTTGGTCTTATAACCCTTAAATTAGTAATACGGTTATATATATATATATATATATATATATATATATATATATATATATATATATATATATATATATATATATATATATATATATATATATAAATGTAAAATACAGCATTAAATAATATGCTGGCAATTTTAGACTTCATAAATATGAATCCGAGAATTATATATAATTGTTTAAAATGCATGTGACTGAGATGCATAAGTATAATACAAGACAGGAAGATCATTTGTACATAGAGAAGTGTATAGAACAACAAAAGTACAGAAATCATTATTACATTATAACAAACTACCTAATGAAATTAGACAATGTCACATTTATAATGCATTCAAAAATCAATTACTTGCATACCTATGTATACAAAAAATCTGTTAAGCTGTTTATGTATTTCAATTTGTAATGATAATAATGTAACTTTCGATAAACGATTAACTAACAATACCAAATAAATTTTCTCAAATATCTTTGCTTCGTGAGGATGGTTGGATTTCTGTAGGATAACATTGGATTGTATTTCTTCTGCTTGCATAGTCTTGAGAGTCCTACGAAGTGCAGTTCATTATTAACTTCTTTGTATAAATTAATCAATTGTTCTTCAGATTGCCCTACCTTACTTCAGCAAATTGAATAATTCAATGTGTCTCGCTGTGGGGCCCGCTTTCCAAGCACTTTATGTGCTTTCTGCTTGCACATGTGTGCTGCAATCATCCTTATTATATCAGATATTCATGTGCAATATTTATTTTAAGTTTGAGCATATGCTTGATATTTTCTTCTGCATTATGTTATAAATTAGAATGTTAATTAGTGTGTAATTTTTTTTTCTATGTCTTACTGTTTGTTTATATGTGTAAACCATATCAAACCAGCCCATCATTAATTTGGCTTCATAAGCTGTCAGATATTGTACTAAATCATGAAGCCCAGTAGATTATTAGATCAACAGTTTGGTATTTTTGTGATGCTTGTAGTTTTAGCTGGAACTTTCCACTACTTGATTGTCTAACTTTATCTCTGGTATGCAGCTAAGCTTACTCCAATTTTTTTGTTAGTTTTAAAGATTATGATCTAGCCATCCTTACCATCATGCTACTCAAATATCTGTTAATATTGTTTCCAGTTGAAAATGCAGAACGTCTGCTGAGGCTAGGTCATACTAGGATGCACCTTTGTGTACTTTATAAATTAAATAATCTTTTTTTTTAATTATAAGAGAATGAAAATTAACACAAAGTAACTAGAAGTGTATGTGCAGGTCTCAAATGGAATAAATGAGAATTACTGAACGATGAGAAAATATCTTAAGTAAAGTGTAGGTTTAAGACATTTTAGTAGAGGTATGGTTTAGTAGATTATGTGAAGACTGATTTTGTCTAAAGTGGACTTCCACTTTATACAGGTTGATATGGACGTGTATATAGTTTAAGTGTAAGTTTTTAATGTTAATTATTTGTTTGCTGATACTGTTTTGATTAATACCATTTTTCTGTTTTGCTATGTGTAGTAAGAAGTCTAGAAAATGAGGTTGATATACAGGATGGCAAATCAAAATTCAAAGTTTATAGTTTTTTTATTAATGATAGTGGCTCCTCAGGTCATGGGTAGGGCTAGGAATCGAATATGAATAGTTCGAATATTCGAGTATTCGAATACGAATTATTTCAACGAGAGTGTATTTGAATATTTGAATATATTCGAATACTCCACGAATATTCGAATACTCCACGAATATTTGAATACTCCACGAATATTCGAATACTCCACGAATATACGAATATTTGAATAATTCGAATAGTCGTGAAGCTTTCGGAACGAATATTCAAATACACAAACGGATAAATTCCCAGCACTACTCAAAAGCACTGACACCAATATTGTCAGTTCTTTCCTGTCTATGTGTAATCGTGCGAATGCTTTTGGGTCTTGGATAAAATGGTTAGTAACTCAGCAACACATGATTTTTAAGTATCAATTGTGCTATACCCTTGAACTCTGAAGGAAATATTGCATTCAAATGGGTAACAATATACAGAATGTCCTGTTAAAAAATATAAAATTTATATCGATAACTGTGGCGACTGGAATGTCGTTATTGGCATCATAAATTACTAATATGTAATATGTACACCATCTACTATAAATTATAAATTAGCCATATTTTTCTAACTAAGCACATTATCAGCAAAAAACGCAAATACACGAGATGCAGATTTATTTATTCATTTATATATGTACTTGCAAATAACGAAAATATGACTAAAAACCTAACTGCTGTTGTGATAAGCACAATGAAACCGACATTATAATCGTCATTAATTTTTCTAAAATAAACAATGAAACATTTCCGGAATTATTTGAAAGTTAAGAATTAAATAGCTAATTTTCTAGGAAACAGAGGCAGATTCAAAAAATGATAACGAGACACATTCATGGGCTTAGGGGAGTGTTTATTACTGTGCGAATATTCGAATACTCTGCGGATATTCGAATACTCGACAAATATTCGAATACTCCACGAATATTCGAATACTCCATGAATATTCGAATACTTCACGAATATTCGAATAATTCGAGTAGTCGTGAAGCTTTCTGAACGAATATTCGAATACACAAACGGATAAATTCCCAGCACTAGTCATGGATACAGTTCAACTGGTGTGTGTATATTTAATGTTAATTTAATTTACACCTCATTTATTCAAATGAAACAGGCTAAATCTTGGTTTCATGAAAATTAAATACCCGACCTATCATATTAAAACTATGTATATATTAACGTCAAGGAATGTTAACATACTCTCTTGTCTGTTTACTCACGGAACAAGTTGACTGCAGTTTATTTTAGAATACTTAAAAAATAAAATATATGTATTTTTAAAAGATAAGAGTCATCACCTAGGTATATTTATACCATAAAAGTAGGGGTTCTGTGATGAATTCAGAATTAAATCTTGGGATAAACACTTAAATCATGTCCAGGTCAGGTCAGGTGTATATTTTTTGAGTTTCTTCAAAGTGTAGGTACCAATCAGGTTCAAAATTTTACATTTTAGGCTTTTCAATAATGAATGCAGGTTTAGCGAATTTTCATTTAAAAAATTCGCTTTTGAGGATCATGACTGTAACATTTTCGAAAACTGTTATTGAATGTACGTGAAAGAGCAGATATTTAAGACTTTCTATATGCACACCATATGTAGGAGCCCACACAACTGATGCATATTTAATATGTGACCTGACCAAGGCAAAGAAGGAAAGAAGAAGTGCATCAAGCAAAGAAAAATTCTTGCTGCTTATTAAGAACCAGAGACTTGTAAAAGCAGCAATAATGTGGAGGGGAATCAAATATAACACCAAGATATTTTACAGTATTTGCACAATCCAATAGATATTATAAAGTAAGGACTTTCCTTCCTGGGACAAGACATAATATGGCATTCATTGATATTAGGTGAGATGACATTGACACTGTAATACTTTTCAAAGACACAAATACTTGTTTAAAGCTCTTCCAAGTCTTGGGTTGTTATAATGCGGGACAATATTTCGATGTGAGTATAAATTAAATGTGGAACACCCAAAACTTGTGATATTATCCATAAAGAAATCAAACAGGAGTGGACCAAGTATCGAACCCTGTGGTACTCCCAGATGGTGTGGTATAAAGATCTGTAACCCCTAACATCGATAAATTGCTTCCATTCACGCAAATAGGAACTGAACAAACTGAAGAAAGTGTAGAGAATCCGAAATTTGAAAGGTGATTTAGAAGAGCTTTGTGATTGAGGCAGTCAATTAAGACTTCAGACAGGGCAGAATATATGACATCTATTTGTGAAGCATCATCCAGCTGTATAATTAGTTCTGTAATTTTTCCACAATAAAATTATGTTTAGAGATAGGGAATTTATTGACTATATTGAATACACCCATGTAAACAGTCTTCGAAAATCTTGCAAAGAACAGAGAGGATATTTATCATGCAATAATCAGCACTTACATTTGATTTCGAAATGGGAACAGTGTATAGCTCTCATTTATATGGAAAAAATCCCGTCTTTAAAATAAGAAGAAAAATCTTTTTTAACGATGCTAATGAACCACATGATAGGTTAGTTTTTGTTTAATTAGATTATAGATAATAGGACAAACCTTTATGAAAATTCGTCATCTTAAGCTTTATTGCTGGGTCAGGACTTTCAAAACCAAATTTCTAGACTTCTTGCAGCTATTTACCATAATTTTTGTAATACGATTGTGTTTGGAGACAATATTTAAAATATTTTAAGATACTAATACTAGAAGTGATAGCGGTATGTTTTCTTTAAACTATGTTTCATTTCCATCACTTAAAACTAAATTATTAAGTTAAACATTGATGAATTTGTAAAGTAATACTAGCATAATTAGATTTTTTTTCAAAGAAATTACATTTATTGATCGGTAAAGAAATAACAATAATAAATTATGGAGAAAAAGAAGTTCTAAACATGTTAAACCTTCATTTAGATAATAAAAATTTATTATCAACTATTTACTACTTCAAAATATCTTAAAATGCAGTATATTAATTTTAATTTCTATACAGCACTTTGATTATTCCTGATCTAATTGTTGCCACCGTTATAAAATTGTTCCTAAACATGCAGAATAATATTGTGTGAATATAAATTGGTTTTATCTCTTCAAAACATGTTATGCATTTTGAATATACAATTGAGAAAGGGCCCTGTATAATAGCATTTGTAAATAGCCACTAGATTATTTCACATTAACATTTTTAATTATATTATAAGTGTACATATTTTTGTTAAATAGATTTTATTGATATTTAATTAAAATTCATTAAATATATTGTTGTATTTATACATCTTACATAATATACTTCACCTAGAATACACCCTGTCTTATGTGATCTACAAATAAATTTACACGGAGTGAAGATTGCGACCCGTGATCAGCACTGATAGGTATTCACACTTTGGAGAGCCCAAGTCATTACAACACATTTTTCAGACCAATTGTTTCGCTAATAAAGTTAGCGTCATCAGTAGTATGAATAAACTAAGCGAAATTCATACTTGATCACCTATATAATTAACATGTTCCCTGACAAGGCACATTAGTAGGTATAGATGGGCGGTTCTGGGACCTCCGCCTACTCCGCCAGGCTTTGCGCCTGCATGTGACGTTAGGGTGACGAAACAAGAAGGTGGGTTGGATAGAGAGAGATAACCTGGTATGATGTAATCCAATATGGCTGACCGGATTTAAAAAATCTGGGAAATTTAAATTTTGAAAAGGTATCTGACCTGACCTATCAAAATAAGAGAGTCTGCCATTTTGATTGTTATAAAAATAACACTTTAAAAATATGGCGGTTAGCGCAGGCGCAAACAAACTTTTTTAGTTTTTGCTTTAGAGGTATGGTGTGTCGTATCATTTTGCTCGCTTTAATTAGTAGAATTCAAATATGGCATATACACATGCGAAAACTCGAAGTTTTAGTTTTTAAAGAGGGTATGTTGAGGGTATGGTCATACTCGTCTCGATCAGAGGATATATATATATATATATATATATATATATATATATATATATATATATATATATATATATATATATGTATATATATATATATATATATATATATATATATATATATATATATATATATATATATATATATATATATATTTATTTATTTATTTATTTATTCAGAAAAACGGGACAATCCCAATTTTAAACATAAGGACAATATTAGCAAGTGATAGTCACAATCAGTTATAATTAAAACAACAATCAAATAATCAACTGGTCACATTACACAACAATTAATAAGATACATATATGCTAGGTGTGGGCAACAGATGCAAGAGGCCTCCTGAAAGCAGAAAACAAGCAACCGAAAAAAAGGCAGCAACTCAGCATTTGCATTAGCAAAAGTCAACATTCTATTCAGGGGACTGGATATACCATAATTTGTGGAGTGATGAGACACCTGAAACAGTTCGCAAGATATATATATATATATATATATATATATATATATATATATATATATATATATATATATATATATTACCATAATTTGTGGAGTGATGAGACACCTGAAACAGTTCGCAAGATATATATATATATATATATATATATATATATATATATATATATATATATATATATATATATATATATATATATATATATATATATATATATATATATATATATATATATTTATTTATTTATTTATTTATTTAAAAAATGTGGAGGGACCTACCATCCTGCGCCAGCGGCCTCACTCAGGGAACTTGGAGACTACATGTTGGCGATTGTGAAAGAAAACAATAATGAATACAAAGGAAGATATAAAAAAGGATTCGATAGCTATATACTAATATAAGTATATGTTAGCTACAGACAATCAACGCCATACAGGTAGACAGACATAAGCTGTCAGTATGTCGTTGGTTGTCTGTAGCTAATATATACTTATATTAGTATATAGCTTTTGAATCCTTTTCTGCCTTCCTTTGCGTGCATCGTTTTCTTCATAAGCGCCAACATGTAGTCACCGAGTTCCCCGAGGGAGGACGCTCACGCATGATGGAGGGTCGCGAATAAATAAATATATAAATAAATAAGTATTTTATCTACCTTCATCCAGATGAGTATGACGATAGACTACACATACCCTCTTACTTCAAAACTAAAATTTCGGGTGTGCGCATGCGCATATGCCATATTTGAATTGTCAAGACAAGTAAAATGATACCTCACACCATACCTCCAAGCCAAAAACTAATACAGTAGGTTTGCGCCTGCGCTAACCGCCATATTTTTCAAGTGTCATTTTTAAAAATCAAAATGTCGGGAGTCTTATTTTGACAGGTCAGGTCAGATACCTTTTCAAATTTAAGATTTGCCAGATTTTTCACTTACGGTGAGCCATCTTGCCCGCCATCTTGGACTACGTCATGGCAGGTTAGCTCTCTTATTTTTCTCTTGCCAACCCACCATCTGGTTTCATCACCCTGATGTCACAGGCAGGCACAGAACCTGGCAGAGGTTCCAGAACCGTCTATCTATACCTACCGACATTGGTTTCTTGTGACTATGAGGCCATGTACCTAATGTTTTTATTTTTTCCTGAGAGGCCATTGTTGACATTGCGTAAAGTATGACAAAACTACATGTATAATACTATTGAAAATTTTGAAAAATAACTTGTAGGACTCTGCATACACTTTTTTCTCTTTTGGTCCAATAGACTGATTTAGCGTATAGCAATTTCAATTTAGCTTGCGCCGACTCAGTCTGGTAGTTGTAATGAGACAGTATTTAAAAAACAAGCGCCACCGATATCGCATTAAGTTATTCAGGTTGTGTAGCTATTGCGGTTTTTCATACAGTCCAGGAAAATAGGGACAGCCTACTCAGAAAACAACAGAGGGAAACTACTGCACGTACATAACTTAACACAATTACACAATGACTATGACAAGATAAAACAATATAACACGGAGACGGTTAAATTAATGACCACCGACTATCAGTCAGAATACCATAATTTTATATTAACTCATAATGTTACAATAAGTAGCATAGATGACATATTTAACAGGATTTTTTCAAAGATAAATATTGACAATAATAGGAAGGAACGTGGAACAGATTAGGTTCAATTTTTGCATCAATTACAGGTAATCTCGATTCTCAAGACGGGGAACATATATATTAGAGGTATTAACGAGAGATCAAAATAAAGTTCACGAATTAATCAGCTCACAAACTTCTTTAATGTTAGAAGCAATATCTGAATTCAATCAAACTATAACAAAATTGAGTCATAATCAGGACACAATAGTAAAACGAATAAATGAACTAGAATATACAATTAACGGTCTCAAGAGCGGACAATTGACACATTATCACTGAATAAAACAGTTAGAATTGCTGACACAGATGGGGTATTTGTTAAATAATGTTCAAGAAATAATATTAACAACAGAAAATGCAATCACCTTTTTAAAATTAGGGATATTTCACATATCCATATTGAAACCCAGAATTTATAATGAAAGAACCTGCCAAGATACAAAATTACATATCCAATTCAAGATTAATAACAACCACTGATCTAAATCTACATGAAAAAATCTTTAAAAGTAAAACCGTTCAAATTGACTTCAAAATTATATATCAGTTAGGAATACCGCTAGTAGAAGAATCAGATTATATTTATTATCAATTAGACACTTTACCAATACCCAAAAATCCCTACACATTCACCATAATAATTCCTAGAACCAAATACCTGATTCTGAGTAGCAAACAATATGCCTACCGCAATGAATAATGGCAAAATTTAAAGAGCCAATTGTATTCATGCGAAGATGATAATCCAACTGCCCTTAACAATCAAAATCCATGTAAAATCAAGTTAATAAATGTCCAAAAACCTATAAACAATTGTAAACAAGAAACAGTCTAAATTAATAAAGCAACCGTCTCGAGATATGGAACCAGTCAGTACCTCATAATAGCACCCGAAGAAACAGACGCCAGAGTAACGTGCGAGGAACAAGGACGGACTAATATCATTAAGGGGACAAAATTAATAACCCTTCAACCAAATTGCCATCTACAGATCGGAAACAAAATTTATAAGACCAGCCCAATAAGGTCAGAAACCCAACAACTATTCAGCCTGCCTAAATTAGAATCTCCGAAACAAGAATCACCCAAATTAAAACTAGAGAATGTTCAATTCAATCAAATTTAAAGCCAACTCCAAGCAATAAAAATAAATATACCAGGACCGATCGAGATACCAATCCATCACCTGAGTATATGGCCCATATTATTATATGTATCTGTAGTAATAGCCATCGTAACAGCAGCAGCTAAAATAGGTATGAAGAAATGGAAGAAGACCAAGAAAGAAAATTCAAGAACCAGTGCAACCGGATTTCCCTTGAAAATCCGGAACGAACCATAGTCTCGCTCTTCAAAGGGGGGAGGAGATAAATGGACCACAAACAATGAGTCATTATAATACAAAGTAGCAGTCCAAGTATGCAAACACCCAAGTCAGCGGATAAAATAGAAAAAGTGCAAGATCGATCCGTAATTCGTTTTTTATTTTTTGATGGAAAAACATGTGGAAAAATGAAAGCGATGTTAGGATTCTGTGATATATTGATATATATTATATTGATATTTTTATTATTCATTATATATATATATATATATATATATATATATATATATATATATATATATGTATATATATATATATATATATATATATATATATATATATATATATATATATATATATATATATATATATATATATATATATATAATGAATAATAAAAATATCTATATAAGTGTGATATACGAATGTTAGCACACGATATGCAGAGTCTAATACTAGAAACAAGAATGAATCCTATCCTCGGGAGTAGCACTATTGTCTTTAGAGGTGACTCATATTCTGTTGACACAGCTCCCCACACTTTACTGTGTTGTTTCCCAAGGTGCCATCTGATTCCGCTGACTTGGGTATCTGCATACTTGGACTGCTACTTTGCATTATAATGATTTATTGCTGGTGGTCCATTTATCTCGCGTTTAAATTCGTTGAACCAATATCTCATGGTTGTAAACGATCCCCATAGATAGGATCCTAACATCGCTTTCATTTTCCCACATGTTTTTCCATCAAAAAATAAAAAACGAATTACGGATCGATCTTGCACTTTTTCTATTTTATCCGTGTTTGCATACTTGGACTGCTACTTTGTATTATATGACTCATTGTTTGTGGTCCATTTATCTCCTCCCCCCTTTGAAGAGCGAGACTATGGTTTGTTCCGGATTTTCAAGGGAAATCCGGTTGCACTGGTTCTTGAATTTTCTTTTTGGTCTTCTTCCATTTCTTCATACCTATTTTAGCTGCTGCTGTTACGATGGCTATTACTACAGATACGTATAATAATATGGGCCATATACTCAAGTGATTGATTGGTATTTCGATCGGCCCTGGTATATTTCTTTTTATTGCTTGGAGTTGGCTTTAAATTTGATTGAATTGAACATTCTCTAGTTTTAATTTGGGTGATTCTTGTTTCGGCGATTCTAATTTAGGCAGGCTGAATAGTTGTTGGGTTTCTGACCTTATTGGGCTGGTCTTATAAATTTTGTTTCCGATCTGTAGATGGCAATTTGGTTGAAGGGTTATTAATTTTGTCCCCTTAATGATATTAGTCCGTTCTTGTTCCTCGCACGTTACTCTGGCGTCTGTTTCTTCGGGTGCTATTATGAGGTACTGACTGGTTCCATATCTCGAGACGGTTGCTTTATTAATTTAGACTGTTTCTTGTTTACAATTGTTTATAGGTTTTTGGACATTTATTAACCTGATTTTACATGGATTTTGATTGTTAAGGGCAGTTGGATTATCATCTTCGCATGAATACAATTGGCTCTTTAAATTTTGCCATTATTCATTGCGGTAGGCATATTGTTTGCTACTCAGGATCAGGTATTTGGTTCTAGGAATTATTATGGTGAATGTGTAGGGATTTTTGGATATTGGTAAAGTGTCTAATTGATAATAAATATAATCTGATTCTTCTACTAGCGGTATTTCTAACTGATATATAATTTTGAAGTCAATTTGAACGGTTTTACTTTTAAAAATTTTTCATGTAGATTTAGATCAGTGGTTGTTATTAATCTTGAATTGGATATGTAATTTTGTTTCTTGGCAGGTTCTTTCATTATAAATTCTGGGTTTCAATATGGATATGTGAAATATCCCTAATTTTAAAAAGGTGATTGCATTTTCTGTTGTTAATATTATTTCTTGAACAATATTTAACAAATATATATATATATATATATATATATATATATATATATATATATATATATATATATATATATATATATATATATATATATATATATATATATATATATATATATATAAACAGGCCGAATAGCTCAGTTCGCCGGGTCAGTAACCTCTAGAATCGGACTAGGAGGTCGCGGGTTCGAGTCCCGTAATGACAGTCGATATTTTTCACTCGAATGTTGAGAGTCCGGCTTCTGATGAGTTATGGGTGGCGCCCTTTGTCTATATGTGTATGTAAGCTCCCCCCCCCCCGCACAAGTCTAAGGCTTCTGTGAGTTTGTCTACCGTAGTGTTAATATATATATATATATATATATATATATATATATATATATATATATATATATATATATTAAGAAATCAACACTCAAAAAGCGAAATGCGAACTACAAGAGATTTTGGGAAAAAATATTGTTTCTATTCAACAGCAGATAAGGGCAATCAATTTGTTATTCTTGATAAGGTGGAATACCTGATAGAGTGTAAAATATCATCCGAACCATCGAGAAATAACAAAAAGCACTCTTATGGTGTGACAACCCGGTTTAAAAGTACATATAGTCAGAAGTTGCGTTAATTTAATAGATGAAAATATCAGGAAGAGGGTTACCTTAGCCAACCCTATTGTACCTTGCATGTATTGTCTCCTTAACGTTCATAAGACGGGGAACGAGATCAGACCAAAATAGCCTCTCGTATCGGTTCCCGACTTATGGACTTTTCAAATTGTTATCGAAAGAGTTCAATACATTGAAAGTTCATCGTCCTAGTTTTTCGGTGAATAATTTCACTGAATTCATCAATAGAATCAAAGACTAAGTTGAAACAAACTGAATTAGTGATCACGTTCGATGTCAAATCGTCTCCAGCAACGCCCCAAGCATTTCTATCGACATAGGCCTTCAGTATCTTCAGGATATGCCTCATGATAACCAGCTATCCGACGTACAGGTGGAGGAATATGTTAAGTTAATTTCAGTATGTATGTCTGAGAGTTTCTCGCGCCGGGAAGTTTTATCGGTAGAAGAAGCGAACCACAATGGGAATCTCATTGTCTTTTACCGTTGCCGATTTCTTCATGAGCCGATTTGAGAGTGACGATACTGAAGCGGTGGAGTATTTTCCGAGCGTATGATTGAGATATGTCGCCAACATTTTGCGATATTTGACCTCAATAAAGATAACATAAATAATTTTCTTAATAAGTTGAACAGCAGATTCCCTGCAATCAATCATTCATGTACGAAATAGAGAACAACGACCTTTCCTTGACACCCTTTTAAGAAAGAAACTTCCACAAATCGCTTTATACCATCAGATTCAAATCATTCTCTCGGTCACAAAATCTCGAGTTTGAGCCTTCTTGTTCTGAGGTTACTCAGTTTTCCTTTGAGCAGTAAGCGATATAATTCAGAGATGAACAAAATTATACACATTGCGATTTGTAACTGTTTCTCTTCAGCTATTGTGTTATGATTAGTTACTAAGCATATCTGGAAAATGTCGAAAGGTAGCATTACGACATTGAAGCCTAAACCCGATGGGCCACTAAAAAAATTATTATTTTGTGGTTTTTGCGGTGATTCCGCTTTTTGTTTCAGAACTATAATAAAAACTCCAAATTCAACCCGGACCTCAAAAAGTTAAATGTGTGATTAGAAATTGTTTGAAGTTAAATTATCGGACTCTACTTTGTTCTAGGTACTTCAAATATATCTTGTTGGTATATACAGTTTTAAAGCAATGCCCCATTTCTGGTAAATTTTAGTAAACTTATTTCCTGATAGACATTCCTGATGTTTCAAATCATAACCTGGATTTTTTGCTGTCATCTCAAAAATAAGGTATTCAAAATTAAAGCAGGTTATATATTAAATAATTAAAATATTTAATTGGAACCGAATGTAACAACATATCTTCAGAGACTATAAGCAGTATCGAAATTATCATAGACATTGCTTTATGGAAATTACTTTGCTAGTAGTTCCGCTTGCCACCTTTAATAGGAAAATCCGTTTTAGTATGTAACAACATATCTTCAGAGGCTATAAGTAGATAGATAGATAGATTTTTTAGATAGATAGATAGATAGATTTTTTATTATGAGCTGATACAATGTTTCAGATAGACACGTCAATAAAAGTATAAAAACATAAGAATCTATAAGTAAAATAATGTACAAAATATTCACGTAAATACAAACAGTCACACACTATATCACTATGAAATCACAAATAAGACACCAAAAAGACTAAAAGTAAGAGACATCACAACAACTATGATGGCCTTAAGTGATTTTTGAACTCATCGACAGAATAAAAACACTGTTCCGCTCTCTTTCGAATTGCGCCACAGTACGACAATTCCTAATATGATTAGGCAGCAGATTAAAATAATAAGAATCCGCATACAACGGCGACTTTTTATAAAATGAATTATTAGGTTTATTCAAATATATATTATCCCTAAAGCGAATGTTATAGCTATGTAAATTGTAATTGTGAGGCAAATTATTGCTTGTATTAAATACATAACGCATTAGCTTAACTAAATAAACCTCAACAACTGTCAAAATTTTATTATTTTTGAAAACCTCCCGACAAAATTCCCGAAACTGAAGGTTAAAAATTAGACGCATAATGCGTTTTTGGTCTAGCTGCATCCGTCGCCTGACCCCACGACACAATGTTATAATTTATAATTGGGTGGCCAAGAGCATACCCAATACACACACGTGCGTTTAATAAACGTCTATTTTACGTAAAGACCGTTGAAAAACCTTATCACTTATAAAAATTAACGTTGAGTTTTAGGCTAAAAGGCAACGTTACCGTTTCTTCGTTGTAAAGACGTTAATTATGAAGAGTTTTTAGACATAATATTTAAACGTTATTTCAACACATTTCGCCTATCAAAAAACTACGTTTTGTTGAGATTTATACGTTGAATATATGTATTTTATTAAACATTTTATAAGCGAAATATATTTTGTGTGGTATAAACGTTATATGTAAAACAGGTATTTTCCTAATTTTTGTAAAAAAAAGCGTAACAATTTTCTTGTTTAAAGACTTTATTGATGCAGAGTATAATATTTAAAGGTTGTTTCAACACAGTTCGCCTACCAAAAACCAACATGAAGTTCGGATTCATACATAAAATACATGTATTTTATTATGCATTTTATAAGTGAGAGATATTTATGTGATATAAACGTTATATTTAAAACAACTGTTTTCCTCATTTTTGTTAAAAAAAAAGCAACGTAACAATTTGTCGTTGTAAAAGACGCTATTAATTAAGTGTTTTTAAACATAATACTTAAAGGTTGTTTCATCACAGTTCGCCTATCAAACACATGCATGAAGTAGGGATTCGTGCATAAAATATATGTTTATTACCAGACATTATTTAAGCGAGAGATATTTTATGTGATATAAACGATATATTTAAAACCACTATTTTTATAATTTTTGTTAAAAAAGCAAAGTGCTTAACAATTTATCGTTAAAAAGACGTTACTAGTTAAGTGTTTTTAAACATAATATTTAGAGGAAGTTTCAACGCAGTTCGCCTATCAAAAACATACATGAAGTATGGATTTATACATAAAATATACGTATTTTACTACATCTTTTTTAAGCGAGAGATATTTTATGTGATATATTATATTATGTACCTATAGTTATAGGTTATATTTTTTCCTGGCTTTTTTTAATTTTTTGCTACATAATCAATCTGAGAGGTATTCGACATAATGCGTGTATGTTTTAAAAGGAGCTATTTTATCTTTTACATACCACTGTGTAATACATAAAACAGATTTAATATTCTAGTTAAGTACTTATGTCTTGTAAATTACTAGGTGTTTGTGCGCATGCTGAGCGAGAACGAACAGCGAATAGAAATAGAAACAGAACAGGTGACCTGATGACGTGCAGTGTGTGACGTGATATTATTAAATAATAGATTCAGTACATGGCACTTGTATGTTATGGTGAATGGTGGTATGTTCTACAATTTATAATTGTTTTATACACATTTACAAAAAAATGATTAGCATCCTGTATTTCCTTTAAAAGTTTTGGAAATAGGTACAGTTAGTGCAGTTCAAAGTGTAAAGTTTTATGTCTTGAAGTTAGGTCAAGGTAAGTAGTTTCACAGGTTTTAATTAAGCGAACACGGCAGTATATAATAATTGTATTCAAAAGTTATCGAAGTTAATCACATTTCTTGTATTTTGATTGCTATTAGAGCGTTATTAGGTAGAATAAATAAGTGGCACTTATGAGTTTAGCCAGCGTGTTTAAAATCGGCCATGTTTGTAGCTTTCTCCAATTTTCAAGTTTAATTTTATTGTGACATTAGACGTATATCTAACGTTTATGAATACACCGTTTTTTCCTGTAGTTTGATTGTTCGTGAAGCAAACTTTCGAATAAAAGTAATAATGGTTAGCTATGAGTTTAGCATTTATAAATTCTGATCTATTTGTTTATTTTCCCCAGTTTAACTTAATTTACACGATACAGGTACACCTATATATATATATATATATATATATATATATATATATATATATATATATATATATATATATATATATATATATATATATATATATATATATATATATATATATATATATATATATATATATATATATATATATCGAACACACGAGACTAATGGCAGTAGTATATAGTAACCACAATTTCATGACCTATTTATTTCTATTTATTAGTTTATAATTTTAGATGCTGCAAAGCTAAATTTTCCCCAACGTAAAAGAAGCGACAGAGCAATCTCTTGTACTGTTAAGGATTGGTTGAAATTAGCTACTTCGAGGATGTCCAGAGCAAAAAACTAATAGGGCAATACTTTTTTTTTTGGTTGAGAAGTTGATTTTTTAAGTTAATATGTAGAAATATGTTATTTTTTTATGTTGTGTACAACAAACAATTTAGGAAATATATTTTTTATTTCGTGATTAATACGCTATGATTGAAGAAGCTTGTTATATTTTTAGAATGTGCTATTAATTGTTTTAGTTTTCTGATAATGCAATGTAAGTGTTTTGAAATATATTTTTTTTAAATAAAGTTAATTTTATTTGACATTTGACTTGTTGTGATCTAATCCATTTTTATAAAGTCCACTTAAAATTACAAACATACATAATAATTTGTCAATGGTAGGTTTATAAAATTTAGCAGAGTAGCAAGTTTAGAAGTTTTGATGAGCAATGAGCACTTAAAGTAAGTATCTACATCGCAATGGAGTCCAATTTGACAGTTCTACACCTAACGATCGTTTGTCCTATAAGTTGCCATCGTCAAAAAAAACTAATCGTACGCTTCTTCTGGTGTCAGCTGGGTTGAAAAACTATCATTTGGTAGGTATGTATTAGTTGTAATTCAAAGGTATATTATACGTCGTTAATACAAGCAGTTTAACGTTACAGATCCCCGTTGATAAACATTAATTATAAACGTATATTTTTCATGACAGATGATGGTTAAATTAACGTTGCAAAACCCTTGCTAATAAACATTTATAAATAATATATATTTTACGTTATTAATGGCAAGTAGTTTAATGTTACAAATTCCCGTTGATAATCAGTAATTATAAACGTATATTCTCCATTACAGATGATGATTCAACTAACGTTGTAAAATCCTTGTTAAGAAACATGTACGAAAAACGTATATTTAACGTTTTTGGCAACCAAATTTTATAAAGTTTTACTGCAGTTTTAGCGTTTTAAAATACCGTTAAGGAAACTTTAAGACATACATGTATAAAAAACGTTTTTATATTGGTTTAATTATATGTTTATTTGGGCGACATTTTTACCAAAATTAAATGTAAGGTAGCAGTTTCCTTTTAAACGTTTAATTAATGGACATGTGTTTACCCAGTCAACATGCCATCTAAATTAAGGTAGAACTTTAAAGTCTTTAGAATGTAAAAATATCTGTTCAGCCTTGAGCAGACTGCATCAACATTACTAGTCCAGGAGAAAACTCTGTCAATTATTGGTCCCAGAAATGAAGTGGAGACAGCAGAAGTTAAAGAGCTGCGATTGAAGTTAACACTGATGTCAACACGCCGACTCAACTTAGTTTGAAAATGCAGCAACTGCGTCTTGTCATAGTTTATAATCATACTGTTTTTTGTACACCAGCTGCTGAATTCATGTAAAACGTTCTTAATTTTGTTATAGAGAGATGGAAGATTTGAGGCTGAGACTAAAATTGACGTATCGTCAGCGTACATGAATACCAGTCCATTTGATATGTTTGGGCAAGTCGTTCACCTAAAGCAGGAACAGCAGCGGGCCTAAAATGCTTCCTTGTGGGTCGCCAGTGTTTATGACTTTTGAGTCTGATAAGGCATTGCCCATCCTAACAACTAGTTTTCTGTAGACAGAAATGACCGAATCCAGGTGTTCAAATTCCCATATAATGCAGTTTGTTACAAACAAAGCTAAAATTTATCGTGTCGAATGCACGGGACAGATAAAAAACTAACCACAGGGTGTATTCCTTTAAATCCATCTTTTCCAGTAGCGCCTGCACAAAATCAGTCATAGCTCATTCCGCGGTGAGCCCCTTACGGAAACCGTACCGTCGGTTCGAGATTAAGCTGTTTCCGTCCAAGTATTCTTGCATTCTTTGCGAAACTATTTTTTCGAATATTTTGGAGAAAATATTGATATTGTTTTTATCTTCCCCTTTATACAGAGCTATGATAGCAGCAACTTTCAATTGTGTGGGGAATTAAATGAATCACTTTAGTTAGAGGCATGAATAATTTATAACACAATTTACAAATAAACGATGACACAGCAATCAAGTTCATGATGTTTTACAAAAACATATCAGGTTTGTTTCTCACTAACCGCTTCATAAAAAAGCCTACTATATTTTACTCGTGAAGCGTCTTCGCTTGATACGGGTATATATTCCGCTATCTTTCTTCGGCCATCATTTTGAATTCATGATAGCGTTACCTAGCCTACTGTATTTTACTCGTACAGTGCTTTTATTTGATACCCATATACTAAGGGAGTTGTTAAAATCTTTTACTATGCTTCTGAGGAAAAAATATATTATACTATGTAGTTACCGTAGTCCCTTGAAAGCAAACTGTTGGACAAATTTCATTAAAATTAAATATAAAAGTTTTCACGAATAAAATGTAATTTGTAATGTTAATCCCTTAGATGCTTTCGTTTTAGTCAACCCAATCGAATCGGTTTTTCGACGAAGTTTTTTGAAAAGAAATCTGCCAGAATCTTAACGTTATTTTCATAAAATTTACTAGCCATGTTGCTTTTATAGAGGTTTAACTATTTATCAAAATATTAAGTTTTGGCTTAATAAGAAATTGAGTTATTAGGATCTAAAATATAAAAAAAACGTTACCATAACGCATTTGCTGCATCCAAACTTTTTTCAACATCTATTTACTATTTAACTAGTAACTTTTTTTAATGAAAACAATACTTTTTAATGAAAACGCACTTGCTGCTTCTAGAGTTTTTGAAACTAATATTTGGCAGGTGGTAGTGGACTTTTCCTTTACGTGATAGTAAAGGATTTTTTCACGCCCGAGAAGTTACCACCCCTTACATCAAGGGGCCGGTGAAGTCCCAACGGAAACTTACGGTTCTGGTGTATGAGTCAGTTTCCCTTATAAACAAAAATGATGATGGCTCCTCCTTGTACAAAAGATTCCGGAGATAAAATACCCCTCCATTCGGATCTCCGGGAGAGGGGTGTGCAAGGGGTGCTGGCATCAAGATTGAACATATTCTTCTCGAATATATGTGGCCTAAATTCTAACCTGAACTCCGTCCACCATTTCCTCCAGGCTAATAGGCCCCAACTCCTCTTCCTCACCGAAACCCAAATCAGTGCCAAAACAGCCAGTAATCACCTTAATTTCCCGGGGATTGAGCTCCTTACTTCCTTTAGATTGCATGGAGGCGTGTACGCATACGTCCATAGCAATCTACCCTGCACCAGACTCTCCAATTTAAAAGCTGGAAGAAAAGACATACTTTGGATGAAACTATCTCTCAGCGCTGCAACTAAATTCATCTGTTGCATTTACCGGTCACCTTATGACAACAACTTTGTTCAGCTCTTCGACTACCTTTCTGAAAAAACCGACCATCGGATTTCTGAAAATGAAAACGTCACCGAAATTATCCAAGCTGGCATGGAATTATTTATTCCACGTACACAGAAAACCTCTTCAGCCACTCAAAAGCCCTGCTTCTCTAAATCCTGTGACAAGGCCAGACTTGAAAAGGTCAAAGCTCACAAAACGCTTTTACACAATCCCAGTCAAGAAAACCGTCAAGCATTTAACGACGCAAGAAACCGCTATGTCCGCATTCTTTCTGAGACAAAAAACTCGTTTAATAACTACATCAAAAACAAAGTCCTCTCAAACTCCAACGGCAGGAAACCCTTCTGGACTTTTGCTAAATCTATTGGGAATAATTTCTGCAAGAGCACGTTCCCACCTCTTGTTTCAGGGGATGCAATTGTTTCTACCGCCCTGGGCAAGGCTGAACTTTTTGCCTCGTTGTTAGCCGGCAATTCTACTCTTAAACCACCTCCAAATTTTAAACCTAGAACCTCGGTGGTTCAGGGGTAAGAACGTGTGCCTTTGAACCGAAAGGTACTAGGTTCGATCCCGGGGTACTCCTTTCACTTTTTCAGTACAAACTGTAAAATTAACATCAACCGAGGTTCTGGCATTGTATTTGAGCAAGTTGAATGTCTGCACGTTCCGCCCTTCGGAGAGGGCGTAAAGCCGTCGGTCCCGTGTTCATGCGATGTTGGGCACGTTAAGGATCCCTACCCTCCTTACAGAAAGACAGGGGTTCGGCAAAATTTCCAGGATAGTAAGGTGAAACTGCTCCCTGGTGTCGGTGATTGGCCATAGTCGCGGAAATAGGCCGACGTTAAAGAAAAAAAATTGTTAAACCACTAACAGTCCCCAGTGTCGCGAATACAATGACGGATATCATTTTCAAAACCAAAAAGGTGCGAAAGATGCTCTCTTCTCTTAACACCAGGAAAGCCTCTGGTAAGATCCCAGCAATTGTTCTCAAAAAATGCGCACCAGAACTTGCTCCTGTCCTGACTCGTAGAGGCATATTCCCTAGTAACTGGAAAACTGCTCGAGAACAACCTGTCCCCAAGAAAGGATCCAAAGAGCTTCTTACTAAATACAGACCTATTTCTCTCCTTTCAGTTGTCTCTAAAGTTATAGAAAAGTATATAAACACCGAATTACTAAAATTTCTTGAAAAGCACAGTCTAATCCACGACAGGCAGTATGGATTCCGTCAGCGCAGATGAATTGCCGACCTCCTTTCCTTTGTCACTTATTCTTAGAGCAAGTCTATGGAACTACACGGAGACTTCCAGATTGTCGCTCTAGACATATCCAAAGCATTCGACCAGGTTTGGCACGCAGCGCTGCGTAATAAACTTCCGGCCTACCACCAAAACTCTGTACCTGGACAACAAATTTCCTCTCCAAGCGGAGCATATCTGTTGTCGTGGATGACCATTCCTCTAAACTGTATCTAATTAATGCAGGAGTTCCTCAAGGTTCAGCTTTAGTCCCTACTTTGTTTCTTCTCCACATCAATGACCCCCTCTCTAGCACATCCAACCCAGTTCACAATTACGCGGACGACAGTACCCTCCACTCAAATATACAATATTCTAAGCCTGTCTCTTAAGCCCAATTAGTTGGGGATCGCAGACTCATGGAGGGTTCTGTCCCTGTGGATCTCCAAAAAATATTAGACTGGGGAAGTAGAAATCTTTTACAATTCAACTCCACCAAATCCCAGTTTTGCTTTATATCTCATAAGAGATACACCAGCCCTAGACCCATCACAATGGGCCAAGTTATTGAAAGTAATGAGTCCTTTTCACTTACTGGCATTTCTGTGGATCGAAATCTCAATTGGCACCAACATTTCACATCATTTGCAGAAGCGGCTGCTAATAAATTAGGTTTCGCCTTCCGGGCTCGCAAATACTTTTCACCAGATAATCTCTATACCTTATATACTTCACAAATAAGGCCAAACCTCGAATACTGCTCCCACATCTGGGGTACCGCTGCCGCTTCTACACTCGCTATCCTGGACTCCATTCAGAAGAGAGCTATACGTCTCATCGGTGACCCTACCCTCACCCAAAGGCTGCAATCCATTGCCCACCGACGTGCCGTTGGTGACCTCTCTCTTTTATAGATATCTGCACGGGTACTGCTCAGGGGAGCTTTCTTCCATAGTTCCTTCAACTACTGGCCACAACATATCTACCAGAGGAACGAAGCGAATGCACCCTTTTACTGTCCAGGTCACCAGACATAGAACATCTTGTTGTGCCCGCTCTTTTGTCCCGAGGACTTCGAAGTTGTGGAATACCTTGCCGGCACATGTTTTTCCTTTTCATCCGAACCTCCAAACCTTCAAGTCCAGAATTAACAAGTTGTCTCTTTCCTCCTTGTTGACACCCACAGTACGATAGTATTTAGGCTGTAAGCCCTCGTGGTGTGTTGTAAAAAAAATATACCTTAGCGTTTCATGCGTAACTGACAAAAAAAGTTGATTTTAAATTCCGCTTTTGCAAAGATTTTAGACAAATAAAATGAGGTAACAATTTAAACATAAATTTAGTAGTAAATACTGATCCAGAGGCGGTATCGTCAGGCCAGACAATATTACAATGCCGTAAAAAGCGAAACCGATTGCAGAGAAGAAAACAAGTATTTGTGAATCCAGAGAAAGAAGTCGCCCCATCTGTATGTAGTATGAAGAGTTTCACCAAGTCCGTTAACATCGCTTCATATTCAAACTGGCGAAAAATGCCTATTTCAGATAAATTTTCTGCAACATTTTAATAACATGAAGAAAAGTAGGTAACTATTAAAATATAACTTAACACTGTAAAATATACAACAAGATGGACAAACAATTTTAACAGGTGTACACTTTTTAAATTTTGTTTTATGAAAAAATGATATCTTTTTATTAGCGTTTCCTTCAGTTTGAAACAATATTTTGTAGCGATTTGTGCTCCATTTATTAAACAATTAAGTCTAATGCCTAGGCGCTGTGTACAGAATAATTGCAATTAACCGAATACGAAAGGGAGGGCATTGTTGTTATGCAGGGAACCGGTTTTTCAATCAGACAATATTCCAACCGCATAGGACACAATGTGTCAACAGTGTTACAGTGTTACTCCAGGTGGTCTGAAGAAAGAATGTATAACCTTCGACGACCTCGATCAACTTCAGCACGGGAAGATCTTCATTTGAGGATTGCGGCTTTACAAGCCAGAGTTTCCACAATGCGGTCGATCGGAAATGCTTGGTTGGGAGTTTTACAAGAAAGAGTCTCTATTACAGGGATACATCGCATAATATACGGTTTTGTGCTTCGTACGTATAGACCATTTCTATGTTTCCCACTGACACCTCGACATCGTGCTGCTCGGCTTGAGTGGTGTAACGGCACATCAAATTAGGATAGGGAATGGAATAGTGTCTCTGACGAGTTGTGATTCTGTCTTTGGGTCCACGACGGTCGCAAAAGACTAAAACGATTACGTGAAGAACGCAGAAATTTAGAATTTGCTGTTCAACGGCATATGGCACTTACACGGAGATTGATGGTATTGGGTGCGATAACAGACCTCTAGTTTTTATTGTCAGAAATTTGAATGCATGATTACATACGAAACGTACTGCACCCTGTTGCACTGTCATACTTATGAGGGTTAATTCAACCTCTTTTCCTGAAAGGCAACCCACGTCCCTATACAGCAAGGTTCTTAAAAGAAAATAACGTCGCCCTGCTTCCATGGTTTTCTGGCTTCCCAGACTTGTCACCAATCGAAAACGCGTGGGATATGATTGGAAATCGACTGGGTAATTTACCCCAACCACCAAATAATCTAGTTGACCTTCGTCACCAAATTCAAGAGGCCTAAGATGACATTCTTCAGGATACCATAGATAATTTAATTTCAAGCATGGCTTGAGTCTCGGTGGTTCAGTTCTGAACCGAAGGGTACTGGGTTCGATCACAGAGTTCTGCTTTCACATTTTCAGTACAACTGCTCCCGTGACGTCGGTGATTGGCCATAGTCGCGGAAATAGACGAACGTTAAAGGAAGAAAAAAAAAACACACACAAGCATGCCTCGAAGAGTTATCGAATGCATTAGAAACCGAGGCGAACCCACTCATTAAATAAATTTGTTTTTTTTAATATGTTATTTTGAAAATGTATGAGTTTTTTTAAGTTGGAGTAAGCACACATTATGCAGACATTTTATCAAAATTAATCAACTCTTAATGGGTGTTCGGATTTTTTTTTGAAAGTCAATATACATTTCATGCAATCCTTGTTCTTTACAAAATGTATCTGCTAAAGAATCTTTGTTTAGAAGTCGATAATATTAATGTTTTCCTGTGACAAAATAAACATTTGCTTCTTCCCTGTGATTGGTCAGGAGCTACCAACTCGCCGACTATTTTTGAAAATTTCATTCATCATCGTTTCGACCTTCTCAAATATTGTTTATAAAAAATACAAACGCAGTAAGTGAGTTTATGGTTATGAATTTATTTCAAACATTAATAACTCATTAGTTTTGTACTATCATAGAAACTTCAATTTTGTATGTAGATATGTTTTTATTAATGCCATACGTGTACTAAACTGAATCAAAATGGCTATTATTTTTGGAGATATAAATATTTTCAGAGAAAAGCTTGTTTAATTGTCCGGAAAACTAGCTCGATTGTCCTGGTTAACGAACTAATCCAAGATATTTACAAAAGAAACATACTTGCCAAGTTTGATAAAAATAAGTTAAGTATTTTTTTAAGTTACAAAGTCGCACCATCTTGACCTTTCTAATTTGCTAAAACGTGAAAAATATGAATTGTACATAATAATACACGCCCAAGGTTTTTTTCTGAAAATTTATTTTTCCAGAAATAATCCAATTATGCGATACTTTGTACATAAATACAAATACTAGAGCATCAGTCATCAGAATATTTTTATATATTTTTGAACGGAACCCAAAAAATATTAAATGTGTAGGTATGCTTAAAAAATATACTGTTTAGCGCTTACGTTAAGGATGCGTAACCGCATCTCTCGAGCATGCAAAAACTGACTCGCACACATTCACACAACTGTAGATATTCAGAGTTTAGTATATATCGGCGTCCAGACGTCGTGTAAGTGACGTTGATCCGGTTTTAGCACGAGCTAGTAAGTTGCGAATCTTCGAAGACGATTAACCACCTCCAGCAGTAGGTAGTAGTGCGCCTAGAGTGCGGCTTAGTGTCATCCACCAAGAGTTCTCATGGGGTTCCAGGACGTACAGACCGAAACAACGATATGAAGCTTGTTACAGGTCAGTGCGATGGACATACCACATCTAGGATGCTTGCCGGTGCTTTAGAAACAGTTGCTGGCTTTAAAAACAACCGCTCGTTGGACACCTTACTACGTCCCGCTAGGCTATTAGTGGCTATTTGCTCTATTCCATATACCTACCAATATGCTTAAGGTCACCTCATTTGTTTTGAAATATTTACCTTAACACTCCCAGAATTTAGGTGTGTTGACTTTTTGATGGACAAGAGTGGTATAAATAAGCGAAGTAGGCAAATCTTACGTAGCGTTTTGCGCAGGTGTTACGCAAAATATGCAACATTTTCCTTAATAACACAAATAAGCTTTGCGAAAGCTTGGTTGTGTTGATGAGGTCTACAGTAAAAACAAAAAATATGTTTCTAAACATATACGATCGTATATCAATTATGATTTACAATATTACATACCCAGCTTTTCTCAAAATACAGCAGTAAGCAGACGGTTGGAAACCTGTACTTAAATAAAAATTCGCTAAAAACTAAGACGCAAACAATCGTAGACAATTAATTTCGTTTAAGAGTCATCATTATTTTTATGCACCGCTTATTTTCAAGTATTGTTAGTCATCTTGTTTACAAGAGAAATTTCTCTCTAGAGTTCGATAGAAACCGCCCTTCAATTATAAGACTGATGCGAACCAAGTCACTTGTTTCCGCCAAATTTATTTCTATCATTCCACTTTTCTTTGCATGATACGAGTGAAGATTCAAATAAAATTCAAGTACCTGAAAATAAAATATTTGGGAAAAATAGAAAACTTTATTTTTTCAATGCATAAACCTTTAACAGTTACATATTTGGGTCCAATGATTCTCTAGTAACGAGACACTTTAAAAAAACGTATCTCTGTAACTTCTCAAAAAAATCGCAAATGGCCCGTTTTAGTTTTTCAACTGAAGAAATCCGACGCCTTCGCAAGAATTTTTTTAGCCTCGGAAAGGGTATTAGTCCGATAAAGGTAGGTCAGGCCTGTGAGGGGAGTATTGTAGCTCAACAAACCCGAAGCTGTTGATTTGTTCTAGAACTTCATAAACCTTACGAATTAGATGATTGTCGTAGAGCACAAAAGTTTTTTGGTCAAAATAGTTAAAAAATAGTTGTTTCCTTGTAGACACCGGTAGCAATTGTGCACCCCCTCTTCTTCTTCTTTCGGTGCGATATCAGGTCCCCCTAACGTTGGCAATTACATTGGCGAGTTGTTCGCGGTGCATGTACTTAATCCAAAGAATGCCCTAAATATCCTAAAAAGTGTCGCCATAAGCTACACTACAAATGCTCTCGTCTTTGCTTTTTTGGCTAGTGGCTATTCTGTCTACGACCACTGCATTGTCTCTTGTGTTTATCGGGGGATCACAGTGGAACATACACGTTTTGTGGTCTTTTACAGTTATGAAAAAACGTCTGCAAGTTTTGTTCAGAAGTCAGGATTTTCGGAATCCAGCGCGCTGACAATTTTCTCATCCCCAAATCTTCATGCAGAATAATTGTCAACACGGTTACTTTGCAGATTGCTATAGCATGTTCCTAATGGAAACTTTGATTCTTCGATCCTGTAACACTATATTTTCCATTTCCTTAATGTGTTCGGCCTCCACAGTTCAAACAATTATAGGCTCATCTTGAATGCCCCATTTGAACTGCTTGGACCAGGATTTTATTTGAACATGAGATGCAAAAGTTTCACCATATACAGCAGTCATACGTTCGTGCCTAACTATTGGCTGATTGCTATTTTGTATCAAAACTTCAGTGTTTGCTTTTGTATAGTTCTAAATCACCAAATTTCGCGTATTTGTTGCTTCATAAACTTGTAAAATGAATCGATTTACACATAACTTGACAGATACTCATTAAACAGTTGCAGCAACTTAAGTAAACAATTGTAACGACAGCGTGTTTCTTTTATGACCAGCTGGATTTTAATTTAATCTTCCCTCGGATGTTAAAGAAAACACCATGTAGAACCAAGAAACAGTCCTCACAGGTAGTATAAAAATTTAAACTCTTTGTCGTCTAACTGACTTGATGCACTCATGACCAGAGTTATTTGACTTAAAAATATTATCTGAAACATTTTAGATGCGTTTTGGCGAACATAAGTATAGCACACTGATGACCTCTAATTGGAGTGAAACCGGTAATGTCTCTTGTGATGGCCAAAATGCATCTCACAAACATTTTTACATTCTATCTCCTTGTTTATGTGTATTTCCACGATTATGGCCAATCATCGACGCCAGGGAGCAGTTTCACCTAACTATCCTGGAAATTTTGCCAAACCCCTGCCTTTGTGTAAGGATGGTAGGGATCTTTAAAGTGCCCAACATTGCCTGGTACACGGGACAGGCCTTTACTCTCTCACCGAAGGGCGGAACGTGCAGACATTCAACCTGCTCAAATACAATGCCACAACTTCAGTTGAAGTTAATGTTACAGTCTGTACTGAAAAAGTGAAAGGGGAACCCTGGGAGTAGTAGTAGCCTTCGATACAGAGGCACACGTTCTTACCACTGAACCACCAAGGCTTACACTTCCCTATCCTTGGCAAGGGACACTTAATATTAGGGTCAACGATTTCACAACCGTTGGGTTACTCTACAAGTTCTGTATAGTTAGTACCTAGCCTCCATCACGACTGTGGTGAGAACCTATTTTTTAGCATGTATAGGGACATTTGTTAGTTCTGATGTATCTAACTGAGTGGTTGGAGGCATTCTGGTGTTCCTTTTAGCACAACGTGTCTATCATATTTAGAGCTTTCTTAGAGTTTCGATAATGTGCTCGCAAAAATGCGCTTTAGTTAATCTTGGTCTTATTAAATAGCCTTCTCACCTCTACCCTAAAGCTATTGAAGTGTTCATTTCACCAAAAGGTTTTATCCTTTTTATTCTTTTTTTCTTTGGACAGTTTTCTTAATAAGCGATTATTTTTGTCTTGCTCATTTGTTTCACTGCCACTACAAAGCATCCAATTGTCCTTTCTTCGGCTATTCCCCACCCGGAAGAGACTCCTTGAGATATATACATATTGTTACATTCTTCGGGGTTCTGGATTTGTTGCCTAATAAAACACAGCTTTTCAAACTGCAAATCTATTATAACCAACTATTTTCCAACACCACTATTAACTAAAATATTACTCTCTATGATCGCTTATTATACACCAACACTAACTCACTATTGACTGACCTACTCTATGTGTGGCTCGCCTATTTATACTGTCCATATTCTAGACCTTTCTAGATCGTTTCTGTCATTTGTGGTTCGTTCTAGAAATATAATTCCAGAGTGTTCGCTGTTACCAACACACTTTACAAGAAGTAACCGAGTGCATAAACTTAATTCTCATAGACAGGTGTGACACTTCCCCCCTCTTACATTCGATCGTCTCGGTTGAATTCTGACATTTCTTGGTATGGAGTAAGCATGTGCACATGGACCACCTTCATCTTGCTCTTTGTGCTCCTTTGAATGCGATAGACAAAGTCATTGATCCCTTTGACCACATTATACGCACCCTTCCATAATTTCTGTAACAGTCCTTGCGTCGTGCTGGATTGTAAAACCATACCGGATCTTTTTCTTTAAAGCCCGCTGAATTAGCTCGCACGTCGTAACGGGTCTGCATACGGTCGCTTTCTACTCGTATATGCATTAGGAGGGCAGAGTGGATGGCTATCCTTTACGTCGATATATCGGAGCACTCGTCAAGCAAAGTGCTTACCTTGCATTGGTTCTTCCACATAATTGTTCTGGTTCTCGTGTTTATATTTGCCAAAATATCTCTACAGGCCCTATTCTTCTTGTTGACATCAGTTCTGTTCCAACAAGTGTGTTCACTGACCTTTTTTGGGGTTGGCTTCACACTTACATGGTCTTTAGACCTTTCGTCTTGTACTCCCATAATTTCTTTTCTACTTGCTTCTGACTGGGTAACTGGGTTGTCTCTTCCTCTCACAGCTCTATTCACTAAAATGACACTTTAACGACAGACGTTGCTATTTTCGTCTATGGTGATTTTCCGCACTACCAGGTTACTGCCTGGCGACATTATTATTTCTTAACCGCCGATAGCCAGGACGTTAATGCCAAGATTAAGTTTAGCGCACTGACCTTGAATTATGTCCAAACCAATTATAATCGGGTCTGATATAGCGGCGACTATGGCTCTCTGCTTTGCCTTCTATGTCCCAATCTGCAGCTCTACGTCAGTTTCTCCAAATACCTGTATCCGATGACTCTGGCTGCATTTAGTCCGTACACCCTGTCTGGCTCTCTTACTCGCCATCTTGGTACCATGTCGCGGCGAATAATCGTCCTAGGTGCGCCAGTGTCGACGACCATCTGGGTCTTATTGTCACTTACGTATCCACGTACGACTAGAGCGCCGCCAGAATAGCTAGCCTGAGAAACAGTTACCGGCCTTAGCTTCGCTTCCTCCTATGCGCGATATCTTAGACCTCAACATTCACCTCGTATATGTCCCACCTCGCCGCAGTTCCAGCAACGCAAGTCATTTGCACAGTGAGCTCTCATTGGGTGCCCATGAGACGTATGCATTATTTGTTTTGCTATGTTCTCTAGTAGCTGCATGACCTTGGATCAATCTGCTTTATTTTCTTCTTGGACTTGGAGACTCCAGACTTTCACATGACTTTCTGACGCTTGTTTTGCCGCTTCAAACTCCAAGGAATGTGCCAAAGCATCTTTCAAGTTTGTGTCTCGCCATCCTCAGCGCCTGGTGTTTCCCGTGGCTAGGGTATCACACCTCTTTTCTACTGATTGCATTTTATATTGAACTTATTTATGTATACTCGTCAGATTGCCATGTACATCGTCGCTGATACCCCTTACTCGGATTTCTACTTGCTGAAAGATGTCCTTTACCCGCTTCATACGTTTAGCCACACATAAAGTAATACTCTCAATTCTGCTGGCTTGTTTTTGCAGAAACTTCTTTGTTTCTTTATCTCTTCTTCTCGTTTCTTGAGTTGGATATTTCTGCTTCCGTAGTAGGCTCATTTTTATAGGGTGTAGTTACTCTCCTACTGGAAAGCAGACAGTATATTCCAGCTCTTTACTCCCACTTCCGTAGTTACTCCTACGGTAGCTGTAACAAAATGGTCGGTGTAGAGCACCGGGATCTGTGTACACGTAACTCTATTGTGTAATATATACAGTTTCGGTCGATCGTCTGGTACACTGCAAACAATTTACTCTATGACGGGTTTAGGCCTGCCAGTCTACCATATACAAGCCAGAGTCCCTGCAGTTGGGCTACATCGATGGTTATTTTAGTCTCCAACTATAGTTGAAGCATAATAAATATTCACTTGTGGGCATTTAGGTATTTCATACCTCTATTTACCCAGGACTCTTAATTTCTCTTTCAGTGACCCCCTCTACCTTCATATATGTTATCATACATTGGACTATATGCCTCTCTAATCATTTGTCTCACTCCGGCCGTAGGGGGCAATGCTGCTGAACCCTCTTCAAATCTCCTATTTTATATTAGATTCCCAAGGCCATAATTTTCCTCTCCTTGGATCCAGTGTCTTGGGGTATTTTTTGACTGTGGTGTCTCCTGTTGTCTCTAGCTTACTTGCCCGAATTGTAGCCAAGTGGCCTCCTGCGACTGCTGCTAACATCCCCACCCGGTCACCTTATTGACCTTCAACGAGTAGTATGGGATATAGGTCTACAATAACAGAGCCCTGCATCGCCAAGTAAAGCAAAAACACAAGATGATGTACACGGTGCCCCCAGAGAAACGTTATGGACCGCTTATATCTCTGCGACCATTCAGCTCATCTTCGCTTGGCTTTCTTTAGCGTGCATAAAGAAACAAGAGATGCCCGATGATACAAGAGTAGAAAAGCTTGCCATACAGAAAGAATAAATGGAAAACAAAAGCATGGGAAGCGTAAAAAATGCATATTTTACAAAAGATGAAATGCGTCAGCAGGTCGAATACGCGGCCGATCTGAGGCGCCCCACGACAAGTGAACCACGCGAAGAAGGTTGACTTATTAGGTAACATTGTTTGATAGTAGTCAACAATTTCTCTATCTCTTTTTAACTCCATATGGATTCATGGGAACACTACCAAACGCCCTCTCAACATTTCTGGGCACGAGGCTTCTTTTCCTTTCCTTAGGCTTGTCACTCTATAATTCTCATCGTATTGTCTTAATCTAATATACACTAGGTTACTGTGGCCGCGATCATTTTATTAATTACCATATTCGAGAGTCTTTTTTGGGGACTTTATGGCAAAGAAAGTCCAACTATCCATTATTTTGAAAAAAAATAATTCAGCAGAGTTATTGGCTACTAGTTACACAAAAATTAATCAAGTGGCGGATAAGGGTAACAATTTGTCATAAGAGAGAAAATGCATTATTGTGTTTCTAAGAGACGATCTACAATAAGTTTAGTAAGGAGCTTTTTTGGTCGCTGCCACTGCGAACTATTGTGACGGTGTCATGTAAACCTCTGGAGCACTCTGTAAAGCTGTTTCTTCTTTATTAGAATTCAGCCTTTGGAGATGACAGCAGTCTGTATTCTTTAGATCCTCCATCGATTTTGTTTTGATGGAAAAAGTCCACAATATATTCTTGTCAGTCGGATATTTTTCTACTGCTGTCAATAGAACCTGCCTGTAGACATTTGTTGCCCACTTTTGATCTAGTCAGCACTCTATTGGTTTCCAGCCTCTCTCCGTTTTCGTCTAAAACGTAGGTGGTACATATATACAGTCGCGGCATTTCATCCTCATGTAGTACTCCAAGATTTGCGCACTACTATGGCCGGAGCAGGAGAACGCCCCTCGAAAGCCACACTGCACTTGCCACATCAGTATACGCTAGGACGAAATATCCTGGCCCATGTGTGCGTTTCGCAAGTCGCTCATGAGGTCCTTCTGAAAGAGTTCTTTAAGTACTTATGTGATCAAATCCTCAAGAGCCTTTAATCTCTGTAGTTCCGTCATGGAGGTTGGGGAACCGACCTTAATGGTAGTCACTCTACCTGCTCTGAGGGAAACTTTGAGCGATATTCCTATTTTGGCATTTTTCGCTCTCTTTTACACTTGGCAGTCTGACTGTCATTTGTCTTTTTGGCCGTCTTTCCAGCCTTCTTTGTGCGCCGCCTGTTCCCCTTGAGCCTTTGTTTAGCTTTCTTGGAGTTTGTCGTCTTTGTTTGGCATCTTGGCCTCTGTGACCTTTGCTTGACCTGTTTGAAATGATAGAAGGTATCCCAAGCCACAGCCATTTTATGACCTTCTTAGATCAGTTTCTCACAAGTAGCAAGAAGAAGAAGGGTTCATTTGCATAGAGACTTGCGTTTTCAAGTCAGGCAGTTATTCGTAAAATCAAGGTAGTAAGCTTAGTGACCCCACGGAAACATTTGCTACCGTTTATAACCCTATAGTCCTCGGTTCGTTCTCTTACACATTTGTTTTGGTTTTGAAGGAAATATAAAAGAATACAAGTTGGTCGATAGAACAAGGGTAGAAGTATTGGCCAAATATGAACGATTAAAAACAAAACAAAAACATCCCAAGGCTAATTGAAATAAAGGAATATTCAGAAGAAGACCCTCCAGTTAATTGTCTCTTACGACAGGAAAAATATTCCCTGGACATATTACTGTCACGTCCTCGGACCTATAGACGACAACTGTATTCAGGTCAGTGATCTTAAAAAATGTTAATAATTTTGTGGAATACAAGTGCTTAATCTTTATAAGGCAACTCCAAATACGATTTAAAACCTGGAGGTTAAAATTTACTTTGTGTTTATTGTACTTGGACAAAACGAAGCAGGTATGTCTTTAGTACAGAAAACTGGTCTGTATGGACTAGCAAGCAAACCCATGTAAGTATGCTTACTCAAAACTGTTATTAACACAAAAAAAGGGAAATTGTCCTCCAAATGACATGACTAAAGTTGGGGAAACTCGAAACGATATCAGTAAAAATTAAAAACAAGAATATAAATACAGAACACAACATTTGGAGGAATATTTGGACGTTACATGTCTTTTAAATTAGAAAAGACCATCTTGCTAGTCCATAAAATTAGGTTTTAAATCAATAATTAGAAAACGAAACATGGAGAGTGGTTTCATTTGCACTGAACCCATCATTGAGTCGTATGACTTTTATCAGATACGGCTTCAGTATAAAAAGCAACGAGCAGAGATAATATGTCTTAACCATTATCTGGCTATGGACTACCTTAAGCCAACAAAATGCATAGTATATATTTCACTGCTTAAACTTATGGCTTCCAAATAGCACCGTCTTAAAAAACTGTGGGGAATCATCGATGAGTTTTCCAAAGATATTGAAATCTGCAACTCGGGCTTGACAAACATCGCACACAAAGAATAGTCGGAAGCTAGAAACAACCAGAAGGATATGACATGCAGAAAGGACAGCACATTGTCTCAATGAATCCAAAAGAATGTTATAAATACCCGAGAATACAACAGGCAAAGAAAATAAACCACCGAGTAAAGAAGACAAAACTGGAATATGATTTTACACAGCCAGTAACACAGATGGTGCGAGAAAATCTTAACAGTAAGAAAGAGCACAGACAAATAAAATAAATTTCATGCAATTATCAAGAACTTAAAACATAAAAAGTTTTATTTAGGCGACATCTGAGGCGCACAATCATAGTCCCAAAAATCTTAGAGCTGGCGTTTGCTCATTTGGAATCTCACATTGGATGCCCGGACCTCCATGAGTTATTTCACTACCTAGAGATCTCAGCCTTCCTCAGTGTTCGCTAGGATCCGACACCCACCAGTGCTTGACTCAAGGCAGTATCGTATAGAATTTTGCTCGTGAGTTTTTGATGGGCTATCAAGGTCGTTTGCCCGTTTCAAGGCTCACAGTGGAGGTCCCAACTTCCAGATTTTATTTCACTTATTTAGGATCTCAGCCTCCCCCTGGGCTTGTCTGGTCCCGACACCCGCCAGTGGTTTAGTTCACGGCGGTATCACATGGAACTTTGCCTTTGACTCCAGTTGGTCGCTGCTTACGACAGACAGGATATATCTTGGGCCTATTCTTTTTAATTTTGTTACCGGACCCACAGGGGACGAGACACTGGTACAACGAACAAATAATAAGTGATTGGGCTTGTAGTAGGCATTATTAGTTTTAAATTTGGTTATCTTTTATTCTGCTAATACTTCCACATCGTCAATACGCTTAGAAGTATGGCAACGGCGACAAAAATTTCGAAAACCTCAAAATTTTATTTCGCTTAAACGTCATAAAAAGTGTCAAAACATATAGAATGATGATGATTTGGGAACCAACATTTTTGTGTCTGTCGGTCAGTTGGTCTGTATGTTTGTTTGTAGCCACGATTACTTTAGAATGAATTGAGATATCGTTTTCAAATTTTATGTACAGTTAGCACCCGGCAAAGGAACGGTGCGAATTGTTTTTGGGTAAATCGCTCCAGGGAATAGGGAATGAATGGGGGATGGTTTGGTGAAAATTTATATTTTTCGTTAAAACTCGAGTAATACAACGTTTTAGGGTTTGTTTATTAGAAAACTTTTAATTTCATCAAACATCTGGGCCTCTGTACTGAAATTAAATGAGGGGTTAAATGTGTGAAGGTGGCAGAAATTTCGATTTTTTTTTGCTAAAACGGCGTAAAAAGCCTCAAAAAGGATAGAAAACTTGATCCTTAACTAAAATTGGTGTGTGTGTGTCGGTCGGTCGTTTGTCGGTCTGTAGGTACGTCTGTCTGTTAATACGCGCAATAACTTTCGAATGACTTGAGATATCGTCTTCAAATTTGGTATCTAGTTAGCACCCGACAAAGGACCGCTTCAAATTGTTTTTGCGTAAGATGGCTCCAGCGAATGGAGAATGAATGGGGGAAAATTTATATTTTTTCGTTAAAACTCGAGTAATATAACGTTTTATTAGAAAACTTTGTTTATTAAACAACTTCCAATTTCATCAAATATCTGGAATTCTGTACTGAAATTAAATTAGGGGTTAAATGTGTGGGTGCAATATCGGTGACATAAATTTCGAATTTTTTTCCTAAAACGGCGTAAAAAGTCGCAAAACGTATAGAAAACTTGATCCTGGAACGAAACTTTTTTTGCCTGTCGGTCGGTCTGTCGACCTGTACGTCTATCTGTTAGTAGGCACAATAACTTTCGAACGAATTCAGATATCATCTTCAAATTTGGTATCCAGTTATCACCCGACAAAGGAACGCTTCGAATTCTTTTTGGGTAAGATCGCTTCAGAGGGGAAGGTATATATGAGGGATGATTTGGTGAAAATTGACATTTGACGTTAAAACTCGAGTAATATAACGTGTCAAAGGTTTATGGGTACAGGAATAAGAATATTTTCGTTGTGGTCAAGTCATGAACCCTATCCAATTTTTTTAATTTTGTTATTTCCTGAAATAAATAAAACTGTCCTTGACATGTAGTATAGTATAAACAAATAAAATTGTATGTCAAAATGTCAACGAATCAAACATATGCCGGTCATTAGAAAAACAAAAGTTGGTATGTATATCTTAAACGACACATAATTGTTAACTACAACATTAAAAGCATATTAAAAAGGTTTTCATATTATATAAGAACTACGCATTATTTTTAAAATTGCCGTTTTTCATATTTCCGCTATATTGTCTGAAATTAATGAGTTAGGTCAAATATACCAGGTGTCAACGAAATTATTGATTTCCTCATGAATACAGATATTATTTTAGAAATTTGAAGAGGCATATTGTTAACGCAAACGCAGAAACTGAAAGGGGGGGGGTATTATAAAGATAATAAAAAATTTCACAGAAAATATATTAATTTATAATAATTGAACAAGCAATTTTAGGAAAAGCAACAAAACCTTTCCACAGATTTATTCTAAATATAGTATACTCTCGATTATTTGTGATCAAAATTTTAAATGAGGAATAGATCAAAATTTCAATTTTTTTCGTTTCCTCACACAAATATAATAAATATCCCCCATAAAACCAACGATCGTCTTAGTACGGGTCTGCCTATTATAATTACAACGTTGCACGATTCATGAGGAAAATGAAACTGCGAAAATCGTTAGAACCTTTAGTGTAGCAGTATGTATGTAGAAGTAGAATGACCTGTCACAGATTGCTTATTTTGTTGTGATGATTTCTGATTTGACTCCGAACGTGCCACTATAATAGAAACGCTGAGAACAATTGATACCCAGCAATGTTTATGTTAAGGTCATACATTTTGATTGCCTATATCTTTTGACACTTGATCTATATATATATATATAATGTTTAACAGCTGTGTAATTCTCAGAGAATGTTTGTCTTGTTCCTTTCTGCCGTACCGCCCATGCAATCTCGCATGAGATCAAGTGTCAAAAGATATAGGCAATCAAAATGTATGACCTTAACATAAACATTGCTGGGTATCAATTGTTCTCAGCGTTTCTATTATAGTGGCACGTTCGGAGTCAAATCAGAAATCATCACAACAAAATAAGCATATATATATATATATATATATATATATATATATATATATATATATATATATATATATATATATATATATATATATATATATACATATATATATATATATATATATATATATATATATATATATATATATATATATATATATATATATATCCGACCGATAACTCAAAAAATATTGGACCGATCTTGATCAAATTTGGTGAGTACCTTTCTTTTGCAAGTGGCTTGGATGAGTTCGTTATCCAGGAAAATCGGATCAGGTTTTCCCGAAAAAATTTGTGTTTTCTTTCTAAAAAAATTTATATCTCCGTAAATAACAAAGTAAGGGCAATCAAATTTGGTACGCGTGTTTGTATTATAAAGAGTGAACTCCTTACCAAAATTTAGGTCCGTAGCTTTAAAGACACAGCAGTTATGGGCAGTTAAAGAAACAAATTTTGGAGTTTTCCTCAAAATGTCAAACTCGCAATTTTAAACGTCAAAATTGGCAATGTTTAGGCAAATAATGTGAAACAAATACCGATTGTGAAAAGAAAATGTTGCAAGAAGAGTGTTCTGCAAACCCTTAAGTTTCAGATTCAACCGTCATTGCCCTTCATTTTACTTAAATATTTACAGAATATTCATTTAAAATAGACCCTTTCTCTGATGCTTTGGCTGTCAGTTTAGTTAAGTTGATGCTTTTTTGGATATTTATTTGTAGGTTTAGTGAAGTTGATGGTTTAACGGTCTATAATTTTTTAGCTAATTTTCGCAGAACAAATATGTTAATGCATTTTTGCATTTTTTATCGAAATATGATGCGTTTATAAGAAAAATATTTGGACGCAGTAAGTGCGTTTTGGTAGCGAATTTTCGGTATATTTTCAGATTAGCTCTCGAACGCTTTTCAAAAAACTGTTTTCAGAAACCTGCCTAGACCCCCCCTGGATCCACAAACCCCAAGAAAAATTTCTTGTTCACACCCCCAAGGAAGTCACGGGACCAGGAGTGAATAGGGGTGCTGGGCGGGGTAGGTAGTAAAAAGGAAATATGAGCAGAAAATGTGAATAAAACGGGCTTGAAAGTTGTCTTTTTCACATCTTGAAGCCATATCCCCCTTAAACCCTGCCTACCCCGCACAGCACCCCTATTCCCTCAGGTGCCGTAACTTCCTTGGCGGGTATAAACAAGAATTTTTTCTTGTGGTTTATGCAGAGAGGGTGGTTGTATGCACGCGAGGGGGGAAGGAAAATCCCCACGACGAAGCAGCCACCCCCAACCCTACCTCAAGTCAAGCGGGGTGGGGGCGGGGGCGGCTGCTTCGTCGTAGGCATTTTCCTTCCCCCCTCGTGTGCATACAACCACCCTCGTTGCATAAACCACAAGAAAAACTTCTTGTTCATACCCCCAAGGAAGTTACGTGACCTGGGGGCGAATAGGGGTGCTGTGCAAGGTAGGCGGGGTTTAATGGGGATATTGTTTCAAATAGACAGCTTTTAAGCAGTTTTATTTGCTTTTTCTGCTCATATTTCCTTTTTACTACCTACCCCGTCCAGCACCCCAATTCACTCCCAGTCCGGTAACTTCCTTGGGGGGTGTGAACAAGAAATTTTTCTTATGGTTTGTGCATCCAGGTGGGGTTCTAGCAATATTTCTGAAAACAATTTTTTGAAAAGCGTTCGGGAGCTAATCTGCAAATTTACCGAATTTTCATTAAATCCTTCAAATGTCAATAATTCAATTTGCTATTAACGTAAGCTTTGTTGGTTAGGAAACCAACATTTAAGTTTATTTTCGGAAATTTTTTGTCTATTTTCAAACCATAAGTAATTTTGATAAAATATAGTACATTGTTTCTACTACATAGGCTATACCGATAATAAGATTGATGCCTGCTCGCATTTGCTATTAAAAACATTTTTATGGAAATTCACTTCCATAACACATCTGCTGCATCCAGACTTGTGAAAAATGTTTATATATTTTCAAACAATAAATTTATTTCGATGAAATATGGTACATTGTTTCTACTATATAGGCAACCAAGTTTGATTCCTGCTTTCATCAAAGAAAGACATTTGCTATTAAAAATATTTTAAATAAAATTCGCTACCATAACGGACTTGCTGCGTCAAGAGATATATTTTTTTATTTATGCGTGTTGCCGATCTCCGCATTAGCCCGGATAATCAAGAGTACATTGTAGTTAAAAAAACTGGCTAAAATTGAGGTCCTAGTAGGCATGTAAGCAAAGCGCAAAAATATCTAAGGATTTTAGTCAAAACGAGATTTCTCACTGTTTTAGAAGAAAAGTCTGAGATACAATACATACATACAAACTTTGATAAGAAGATAACCTAATTACTGACCTGTTTATGTAGAAAATTAACTTAACTTAAAGCTGAAGTGAGCCAATTATCATATTTCAACAAAAAGTTTTTATAATTTAAAGTAAATATGTTTAAGCGCTTTTGCTGTAGCTTCTAAATAAAACAAGACAAAACATTACAGTTCTATGCATGAGTTATTTGTATAACATTGTATCGAGACAAAATAATTTCATTGTGACTATATTTACAGAGGTGAGTAATTGTGCCAAATTTTGATTTTCCGTCAGCCATAGATATTTTTACAAACTTCATGTTATAATATGTAACAGCATCAATTTATGTCCAAGAAATAATATATAGTAAACATGTGCTTCTTTCGAACAATAATCATCAAAGGTTATTCTAGAAGTAGGACATACTACATGCTTATGAAATATATAGCCTATTTTATTAGATTTATGGTTTGAAAATTTAAAGTGGGTAAGAGGATTTACGCCCAATAATTATACCAGATGTGTATTTTCACACTAACTACCCATATAATTTTAAAAGCTGTTTGGAGCTTGTTTGTTTGGGCTATAGACGATAATAAGGGAGGTACCTGGTTCAATTCCAAAGTGAAGCAAAGCAACATTGGACTGCTATGTGGTCAGAGTATCATCTGAGATGCTCCAGCTATATACTGTTGAACAGCCAAATGGAATAAATTCAGTATTTGAATTATTGCGCATATTTATAAAAGACACGTCAATTTTAGTTTAAAAAACGACATCCTGCAACGAGAATACTCCACCCCTACACCCTAATCTCCTTCCAGTGACAGTTGCAATCTATTTTCTGTAAAAGGTAAAAAACTAAAATGTAGGAAAAGTTTATTGTGACATAAGTGTGGTGAAAGAAAATAATAAAGTCAAATGGCAGTCGCAGGAGAAGATCAAAATATGCAGATTGCGAAGCTAATGGACAGTGAACATTTTGAATTGTGGAAGTTTCAAACAGTAGCGGCTCCCGCCTTAATGTATTGGGGGTGCGCAAGAAAAAAAAGTTCGGGACGCAGCAAGTGCGTTATGGTAGTGAATTTTTATTCAATGCTTCAAATTTGAATAACTCAAGTTTCTACGAACTTAGAAAGTTGAATTTTTGTGTATAGTAAGGTCTCACCCAGTGCAACATATACACCAAATTTCATCAAAATAACTTTGTAATTTTCAGAGAATTTTTTTTTAAAAAAGGAAACTCAAAATTTGAATAACTGAATTTTCTAAAAATAAAGAACGTTGAATTTTAGTGTGTAGTAAGGCCTTTTACAAGGCAACATATCTACCAAATTTCATTAAAATAGCTTTGTAATTTTCCGAGAAAAAGATTTTTTTTGAAACAAAACTCAAAATTTTCCCGGACAACGTTATCCGATTTTACTGACTAACGAACTCATCGAAGCCATTAATAAAAAAAAGACACTTGCCGAGTTTCATCAAAATCAGTTGCTTATTTTTTGAGTTATCGGTTGGATATATATATATATATATATATATATATATATATATATATATATATATATATATATATATATATATATATATATATATATATATATATATATATATATATATATATATATACATATAAAAATTGAAACTGACCCCGGATATGGGTTCTAGGGGTCCTAGTTCGCGCTCATTTAATTTTTTTTTGCAAAGTCTCTCCATCGATACCTCTCTATTAGTGAATTTTTTAAAATAAAAATTCACTGAAAATTAAGGGTTCGCCTATTTTTCCCCGAAAATGTATTATAAAAAAACCTACTTACTAAACTTAATAATTATTAACTACTTACCAAGTTTTCCTCTAGTTAGTTATAGGTAATAGTAGTTCAAAAGTCCCTTAAAAAGTTAACCTTTAAATTTAAAATATTATCCACTGAATTAATCGCAGTATCACAATTATTTTGTCCACTTATTAAGCAACCCAAAGTAGTAGCCATTACAAAAATAATAATTGTCTTGTTAGAACATGTAAACAACAACGAAATCATCTAATTAAAAATCAATCCGACGCGAAGACGAAAATTACTAGGTAGTAGGTACACACGCTCTGCCAAAAATCCACTGCAAACTGGAAGTGTGTAATTTTATTGCGCACAACAGATTGCTTATTCGGTCGCTTTCGACGAAGATAGGCGATCATTTCGCATTGAAGTATCGCATTTCCCGAGAGCGACGAAAAATACACACCGCCGCCCGACTGATTTACATGGATATAGATATGGATGTATATAACGTCTGCAACGATTAACACTATACTTATTCTGATTCTGTATTCTGTATTAATGGCTGCCGACTCTCTGCGATCCTCGATATACTAATTTTGTTTGTTGAATGCAGGAGGTAAAAAGTAAATAAAAATTTATTAAAATAAAGCATAGCATAGCAAAAATATTACTTTTTCCACGGCAGGCGGCAGTGCGCGCGCACGGGCGCACTTATTGAGGAGCCGCCCCTGGTTTCAAATAACACTTGTATTTAAAGCATACAACCTATATAAAGTTGTGAGTGGTGTCGATGTGTGACAAACAAGGGCATCAACGAAAGATGAAGCTATATAGAAATGTAAAGATGCAATGGTTCAAAAAGCTATAATAACTACAGTTGATAAAAATATCTCATGCATATAATGAACTGAAATAGTGCAAAAGAATTGTTTCATAAAATTTGTTCCGTGTGTCAGAGAGACACTGAGCACTAAAACTGCAGCCTTCTACAGGAATTCTTTAATTTTACATTTAAAAAGGAGGTGATATAAGCCCGCAAATAAATAAGTTGGAGAATTTGACATTTACACTAAATCGTTAAAGCAAGATAACATGATTGTATCAAAGATATTGCCTACATTACCAGAAGAATATAAATATCTCCCTACTGCTTGGGAGTCAACCCCAATAATTGAAATAACCTTAACCAATTTAATAGCAAGATTAATGGCTGAAGAAAATGGACATAAATCAAAAGAAAATGAGAAAACTGTTGCTTTTAGATCTACAGAAAGAAAATATTTTAAACGTGGAAGTCTTGAACATATAGCTCGTTTTTGCAATAAAAGAAACTTAAATAAAATTCAAAACGTTTAACAATTCATCTGATTGGTGCGCTACGATACACTAAAGAATTAATACTGAACTTTTCATTATTGAAAACGAGAAAAAATAAAAAACAAATTTTAATGTAGGAGATGTTTTAGTTGTAAAACATTGTTATCTAACATTTCCACCATTTGTTTACAAAAAGGCGGTCTTCTAAAAAATCGCCTTCCATGGCCTCCTGAGTTTGGATCTATTTACACGGATGCATTTTTTTTTCTTTAAATATTCGAATATTCGATAAATTGCTAACAGCCAATGTTGTGGCCGTTTGTTGACTCGAAGTCGGTAGGTTTTCCGCAAACTCAAGAATTACATCCAATTTGCACAGTACTTTTTGGTGACTTTTGGATTAGCAACTTGTAAAAATAGTCTAAAGAGTTGTCACAACTTTATAACAAAATCCTCTGTGGGTCTGGGGACTGACTAAAAGAATAGGTCCAAGGTAACTCCTGCTTGTCGTAAAAGGCGACTAATTGGAATCAAACACTGGCGGGGGTCGTGTCCATGTGGGCCTGGAGGGAGGCGGATATCTCTGGGGAGTGATGTACATCCGGATTTTAAGGCCTCCACTCTGGGCTTAGAAATGGACGGTTGCCCGCGCTTAGTGGTTACTCGGGAGCGGGGTTCCGGATGGGTGCCGCCTTGGGTTGAGTCCTGGCGGGTGTCGTGTGTCTAGACGACCCGGAGGGGGTTGACAACTCTGATGAGTGGTAAACAACCGGAGTTTGAGGCCCCACTGTGTGCTTCGGAACGGACGGACGGCCTCGCTTGTGCGATGCTTGGGAGCGGGCTCGATGGGATGTCGCCTTGAGTCTAGCAGTGGTGGGTGTCGGGTCTAGACGAACCCGGAGGAGACCTGAGATCTTTAGGGGTGGAATACAACTAAGGGTTGAGGCCTCTTTTGTGAGATTCAAAACGGACAAACGACCTCACTTGGATGCTGCTCGGATGCGGACTTCATGATACTGTCCCGAGTCAAACACTGACGGATGTATGGTCCAGACGAACCCGGAGAGAGGTTATCTCTCTTTGAGCTTTGAGACGGGCAAGCGACTTTGCTCAGATTGCAGTACATCTGCCAAACAAAGTTTCACCTCGCAGGTGTCGTCTCCTGTTGGAAGCACGATTTGTTGGGTGAAATTTAAGCTAACGCTGGCAGATGTTGGGCCTGGACGAACCCGGGGGTGGCTGGGGTCTCTAGGGGTGGATTACACCTGGAGACTTGGGCCTACTCTGTGAGCATCGATACAGGCTAACGACCCCGCCTGGATGCTGCTCGAGGGCGGGACTTCATGATACCGCCTCGAGTAAATGAAAGACTGGCGGGGGTCTGGTGCAGGTGAGGCTGGGGGGAGGCAGATATCTCTGGGGAGTGATATGCACCTGGAGTTTGACGCCTCCACTGTGGCCTCAGAGACTGACAATTGGCCTCGCTTGGTTGGTACTCGGGAGCGTGGTTCCAGATGATACCGCCCTGGATTGAGCCCTGGCGTGTGTCGTGTGTCCAGACGTCCCGGGGGGCTCTGATCTCTGATGAGTGGCAAACACCCGGAGTTTGGAGCACATACTGTGTGCTACGAAACGGACGGACGGCCTCGCTGGGGTGATGCTCGGAAGCTGATTCGATGTGATGTTGCCTTGAGTCTAATACTGTTAGGTGTCAGGTTTAGACGAGCCTTAGGGGAGCTGAGATCTCTAGAGGTAGATTACAACTGGAGATTAAATGCTGCTCGAGAGCGGGACTTCATGATACCGCCTCGAGGCAAACACTGACGGATGTCGGGTCCAGACGAACTCGGAGAGAGGTTATCTCTCTTTGAGCTTCTAAACGGACAAGCGACTTTACTCAGATGGCAGTACACCTGCCAAAAAAACTTTCACTCTCAAGAAAAGATCGACTCCCTCAGGGAGCTGGAATTGATGGGTGAAATCTAAATAATTAGACGTGAGCCACAATAGACCTAAGGTCGCGGTGAAGGGACTGGAATAGCCCAATTACAATAAAATCTAATCTAATCTAATCTATAACAAAAGACCTATGAAGAAAGTTAAAAGTTGCAAATCCAAAAGTCCCCAAAAAGTACTGTGTCCCAAAAATCCACAAACCGAGAAAATCAATCAGACTTATTGAATAGGCTATAGATTCCCCTACATACAATTTAGAAAAGTGGTGAGAAATGAGTTTAAAAGCTTGCCCGTCAAACAAAAAAGTTTTTCAGTAGCAAATTCACTTGAATTTATTAAGAAAACTAAGAAGGTTAAATTGGTTGAGGGCGGGGTTTTGATTTCATTTGATGTAACCTCATTGTTCCCTAGCATTCTCACGAAGGAAAAGTTAACGTATTTAAAAGAGTTGTTAAAAATGAAAAACTCTGCAAATAATTTTTACTTTAACAAAACTTTGTACTAAACAAAATATTTTTCAATTCAACAATGAGTTTTTTTAACAAATCCAAGGCACGGCAATAGGGAACGCCCTATTGCCATTTATTGCAGACCTTTTCGTGAGTAGATTTGAAACAAATCTTGAAAGTGAAAGTGATTATCTTCCTAGAGTATACTATCGTTATGTGGATGATATTTTCGCAGTGTTTAACACAAACATTTGCAGAATAGAATATTTTATTGCCAAAACAATACATTTGATTCTATAAAATTTACCCACGAATTAGAAGTTAATAATAAATTACCCTTTGTAGATGTACTAGTTATCAAAAATAAAGACACTTTGGAATTCTATGTCCGAAGGAAACCGCCATCAAGTTACATTGCGAATGACTCACATCACACGTACGTACAAAAAATGGCAGGTCAGAATTTCAGGTCAATTAATTCTCCTCAAGTAAAAATAGATTTACCAAAGAATTAAAGTATATTAAGAAGGTGGTCCAATATAACGGATACACTGCTTGCCTAGTGGAGAAATTAATTAACAAACAGAAAAAAAATGTTAGCGGAATCAACCATAAAATACTCAGTGAGTGGTGGACCTGCCGCCACCTAGTTGCGGAACCAAGTAGTATGTTGTCACGCCAGCTCCAAATAACACAAAGTGTTAAAAAAATAGAGACTGTATACAATTAACTAACAATTTAGAAAATTGTCAGCCCTGGCCCATTTCTACCACAATATAGGGACAAAGTATGTAAGACTAGATGCCTTCTCACAACAATTAGTACCGTAGACCGGTTTCGCTCTCATTAGAGCTCTTCAGTACGGCATACTAATTGTAGCAAAAATGCATCAAAAGTAATACGGCTATATTATAGCCAGCCTTAAAATACTCAAGGAGTGGTGGACGTGCCGCCACTTTTAGAAGAGGAAAGCCGAAAAATACTTTGATTACCATTTAAACCTCGAATCACGACGGGTCTAGATAGCATTTAAAAAAAGCCAATTTGCAACTAACATTTTCGACAAAAAATACTTTAAATGACTGACTAGGTAACCCAAGAGACAAGTATAGTACGACCAAAATGTCAGGAATTTATGAAATAAGTTGTAATGATTGTGAGATTAAATACGTCGGACAAACAGAAAATTAGATTCAAAGAACATTTAGCACAACTAAGATACGGTACTATAGATAATAACCACGTTAATGAGGAGAATCTAAGATTAATAAAAAATGATAGATAACCAGGACACCTTGACGCCGTAGAAAGTATATATATATATATATATATATATATATATATATATATATATATATATATATATATATATATATATATATATTGTTAAATATAGTAATAATAAAAAGTGTATGAAACACGCTCCGCCGCCTGTGGGTAGTCTACTGATAGATTACTTTACAAAAAATACCGACAGAAGCACGTCCGATAGATAACAAAGGAATTCAAATATTTTCTCCAAACGAAATATGTTAATTTTTGTGTCGTTGAACCTCCCTAAATCGTTAGTGACCCACTATCTGCAGAATAATATAAATAGAGTTGTGTATATAAGATATTTAGAATTATTCATCCTCTGATGACGCTAACTTGGTAAGTGAAACGCTCGTCCCTTTTTTAATGCGTTGTGGTGATTCGGGTTCTCTAAGTGCTCATTACAGGTTCAAATCTTCACTTAGTGAATCATGTTAGATACCTAAATTGCAAAGAATTGGGTACTAAAATACTAACTACCTAATGAACTAATCTGACGGTTAAATAGATAGATAGATGAATAAATCAGTAATAAACCCAAAAACCTAAAGGGGTTGAATTTCAAAAAAATCCTTTCTTAGTGCTCGCCTACGTGATAACAGGAACCCCTGTGCAAAATTTCAAGTCCCTAGACCCATTAGTTTGAGCTGTGCGTTGATAATATAATATAATATCAGTCAGTCCGTCAGTCAGTTTATTCTTTTATATATTTAGATAAACTATGTTTCTTATTTGCAGTTAAGTTTTTGAAATAACACTCTTACAGAGTGCGTCAACCCCATTACTGAAATTATCTTATTAGGGATGAAAGCCTATATTCCTTACTCATTGGATTTCAAATCAAAACCTTGTTCAGAAAAGCTTGCCGAACAGTAGTAGTACTAAAATATACGCCTATAATCTTTGTGGCGAAATCCTCAGTAGCGAAACTTACGCCGCCTTTGTATAATCACTAACTTTCAATGATAAGTAAGAGACAAAGCCATGTTATATCGAAACAATTATATGTAGATATTTCACCAACAGCTCCTCTTTTCCCCTGGCTTCAAGTGATTGAGTATGGAATTCCAGCGAAAGTTCTTTAAATGTATGCTCTTGAATTGATTTCAATTTTAGGCGTTAGGGTGGGTATCGGATGGTGCTAGAATCATTTATGCGTTTTCAGAGAGCTCGCTATCATTTAGGTTATCAACAACATCGATCATTTTTTTCGAAAATTGCAATGGCGACGCATGATGATGCTAAATAATAATGTAAAGGCATATTCTCTGGCTTTACAAATGCATATGTGAAGCCAGGAAAGAAGCATCTACATCTGCAGTCAGTCTAGATTGGTTTCACCAAGTAAAGGCAATAACGATAAACTAAAAATGATGCCTTTAGGTTAACATTAAGAAAAGAAAAGAGTACCTTAGTACTAAGGGAAAGGTGAGTCCCCTAACAAAAGCGTATATCCATCTACGTACGCTGGTGTTGTGCATTATGGTGGAACAAAGCAGTCGTGGTCTACAATGAATTACTTCCGGGGAATAAAACAATATGACTGAGGTTACTGGCAAAATCTTTGTCTTTTTTTAAGAGCGTAATTAAAAAAAAAGACCAGAAAGAATTTACAAAAGCGGCTACTTATGAACTCAGTTGGGAGGTCATTCCACATCCACCATATCCTTCTGATCCTGCTTGATCAGGTTTCCATCTCCTCCGCTCTTTATCGAACAACCTTTAAAGGATCATTTAATGAAGATAATTAGTCGTAAGCCTGTCGTACAAATTCCAAGTTGCACCTAAGTTCTATTGCTACGGAGACTATAAACCAGTCAATATGTCACAGTAGGTGCCATTTGTTTGATAAATAGACTACAATACAACTTTATTTAAGACAATCCATTATTGTAGCCTTCATTATTTGCTATAGTAGCCATCTCTTAATATTAATCCTTCTGTAGAATTTTCATTAATATTAAATAAAGAGAATTGTTCTTTGCGATGTCTTTGACTGCAATCTAAATAAATTAGGTGCGATGTCTTTAAGATGCTCCAATTCTTCTGGATTTAACACACTTGCCAAATATTTATCTACATGTTAGATACATTATTTTCATGGCAGTCTGTGTATTAACTGCGGTCTGTAATCTATTTTTAAACGTACCGAACCTATTTCAGTAATCTGATTTTATACAAAATATGTACGGGGAGGAATCTAAAAGAACTTTATAAAAAGTTTTTCTCTTAAAAGATGTTTCGCTTCGTCTATGGCTATTAGCGGAATGGATGAGTGAGGAGTATAGAATTAACTGGGACAAATTTATTTGCCTCTTGATACTTTATGTTTTCATAGCCGGCCTTGATTGGAAACTTGTATGGTTCCTGTGCTGTTATGCCGTGTTTAAACTCATTTAGTGGGTAGGTAGACGGTTCACCAAACATAGATGCTGGGTTTCTCAGTACCTGGATATATATTGATTTGGAAACTGCCACCTATACCCGTTGATAACGCACGCGCCTCAGGCCGTGACATCATTGTAAATGACGTAAGCACGTAAGCACTAGTGATAGATCGTTTATTTCGCTTTATTTCCATAATACATGGATAAGGTCGTCACAATATACATAAATATATAAATCGATACAAAAGCATTATGTAGTTTAGTTACAAAAAAAAAAGAAAGTGCAAAATGTTAAAACTATATGTTTAAATCAGAAACATCTGCGCACACATATATTCACGGCAATTATATAAAAATATATATACAATATCAAACAACAAAACAATCAACAACTAAAACATTACAAAAATTCAACTCAAATCATCTGCCTCACAGAGCATTAAACCGACCGCATAAAATGATCGCGCACTCAAGTATTTTTTTAACCGGGTTTTAAATTGTGTATGTCTCTAGTGGATTCTATGTATTCCGGAAGCAAAACACTATCGGGATATAAAAGGAACTTCTTATCGGCCATTTTTTGAAAATTATTCAATGTGCCTAGTGGAGTGTGATTGTCTCAATTTTAATTTACCTCAATTTTTAAAGAAATTTTTTATTTGTAGTTGTAGTTGTTGATTATAGTTTACAAATGGTCTGATTTTGTTCAATTTGTGGTTTAGTTGAAGTTTAAAACAGCGAAAGTTAAACTCAACAATACTATCTTTATTACACAGAATAGAATATAAAATGGACATGTCTGATTGCTTCAAGATCTAGAAACAAACAGACAGAGGCCGTCCCTCAATCCTTCAGTTACAATATAATGTCAGGGGCGCCACAGTTTGACAATTTAGGGTATTTATTAGTACAATGTTGGTACTTATATATAACTATGGTGCCTCTGGTGAAATTCGCTGTAACTACAAAGTTAGAAATATTTACAAATTCTGGCGGGAAGCGACATAGCCGCCCGCCTTGGATCTCCCAAGGGTCCAAAGTACTTTAAATGCAATAATAGTAGTATAAATCAGTCAGTCATTGGTAATGGGCAAACTTGAAACCGCCCTTTTCATCACACTACCGTTAGCCAACACCACGAAAACAACACGCACTATACCATCACTTCCTGGATGCAGGTCTATGATGCGTCCCTTGATCCATTGTAGGGGAAGTGGGCTTGTGTCTCTAAGTAGAACTAACGTATTTAATTTAATGTTGGTATTAGTGTGTTGCCACTTTGAGCGTTGTTGCCACTGAGTTAAATATTCGAGAGAGAAGTTCTTCCAAAAATGTTGCCCCATCGCCGTCAGTGGTTCTACAATGAGGAAATGAGTTGGCGTCAAGACTTCTAGGTCTTTGGAACCTTCGAACAAGGGTAGTAAAGGACGTAAGTTGAGAACGTTAGTTAAAAGTATAGGCTTCCATAATCCAAAACTGTTTCGCCAGTTGCGCGCTATGCGCTTAATATGATGTTTTCCACTCTTAACTGTAGCTTTCCATGAGCCTCCAAAATGAGGACTTTTGCGTGGTTTAAAATGTCACTCAATTCTGCCTTGTTGTAGTCTGGTTATAACATTAAGCTTGAATTCGTTTGACTGGAAAAGCTAGTAAAATTCCCTTAATTTGCGACAAGTCCCCTTAAAATTAGAAGCGTTGTTTAAATATCACGTACAATTCCTCGGCGTGATACAAAACCTCTTAACATATCCAGAAAGGACTCCGTGGATCAACTAGTCACTAGTTCTAAATGAACGGCTTTCATGACCCAACAAACAAATACACGTATATAAGCCTTAATGTTAACTTTTGATCTAGTTTGTAGGGTTGACTTTACATAAATTGGTGCCGCGTCATCAATGCCCACTTTCAAGAAAGGTCTACATGGTTGCAACAAGCGGAGTGGATAATATATGCGGCTAATAGTTGACAAAACAACTCTTTTCGTTACATCTATGTTTTTAATTAATATGATGGAATATTGTAAACTATCTTCTTTCGAATTCCAGTGTATTCCCAACGTTTTCTTGACGTTGTTGCTATCTAAAATTAGAAAAGGATCGTTTTCAAGATTTATTGCTCCAAGTATTTCCGGCGCGTTTGTTTACCGTTTACGTAATTCAAAACCCCTGCTTTGATAGAACTTTCGTTAATTTGTTTTGAAGAGCCTTGGCTTGTTTTGTCGAATCCCCTCCAGTTAGACAATCGCCCATATAAAAATCCCTTGTGATAACCGCACATGTTTCCGGAAATGCGAAGTTTTCTTCATAGGCTAATGGATGTAATGTTCTGATGGCTAGAAACGGCGCACAATTGGTCCCGTGTGTAACGATTAATAATGTTTTTATAGGTTCATCTCTATTTTCCCTCCGTAGAATTAACTGATAGTTGCTGTCTGTATTGTCTATTCTTATTTGTCTATACATCTAGGTTATATCTGCACTCATTACATATTTATAGGTGCGAAATCTACACAAAATAGAAAATAACTCCTGCTGTAAATTAGAACCTGGAATTAGTGTTTTGGTAAGGTTTACACCTGTCGATGATTTCACGCTGACATCAAAAACAATATGAGTTGGCGTTGTGAAGGATTTTATACAGAGGGCATGATAAGGCAAAAAGAAAGATTCATTATTGTTACATGTTGTGGAATTACTTATTAATTCCATGTGGTCTAAGTTCAAATATTCTTTTAGGAAATTACAATATTCTAACTTGAGCTTACTGCTTTCCAGAATTGTTTGATAGTTTGATCTGATGGGGGTAACCAGATAGACAGATTGCAAATAGTCCTTGTATTATTTGAGAAAACTCATTGTTTTGTGTAAAATGACCTCCCATTATCCAATCTAGCTCATTTCTCTGTAATGACGGGTGATTCTTATTTCCCTGTAGAAACCTTTCATACATAATTTTCCAGTAAACATCGGCCCTGAACAAATTGCCAATAGGTGCTGAAAGGTTAAAACGTGGATCGGCTAATGCGACAAACGGCGGTACCTTCAAATGCGATACCGCAAAGCTAAATAAAGCAGGTTAAATTCACAACGTGCTTCAAGAAATGCATGACACAATGTGAACATAATGGGACTTAGTGAAACTAGATGGCCTAATTCAGGCAAAATGAAGATTAATCAGTCAAAGATTTACTACTCGGGTAACAATAACGCAAATCACCGAAACGGAGTAGCGATTGTGGTGGAAGGTAACTTTTGTCAAGCTATAACTGGCTTCATCCCCATTTCAGATAGAGTAATGATGATAAGAGCAACAACAACAACCCAAAGAATACTTAACATCATTCAAGTATACGCCCCCACTTCCGATAAGAGTGAAGAAGAAATAGAACAATTCTATAATGAAATTCAACAAGCTCTGGATGTCACAAAGAACAGGGATATAACGACAATAATGGGAGACTTCAACGCAAAAGTTGGAAAGGGGAAAGTAGAAGATCTTATTGGTCATTTTGAACCTAATATGGGATACCATCAAAACCACGATAACGACTTCAACATAAGAGTTACTGCAAATAAAGAATACTGTTCACAAACAAAAACCATGGATAACTGACGAAGTTTTAAAACTAATGGAAGAAAGAAGAACGTACAAAAACATAGACAACAATGCATATAACCATATACATAGTGAGATAAGAAAAAGAATACGTGAAGCCAAAGAAAAGTGGTACAGAGAAAAATGTGCGGAGATAGAAGATTTGACAATGAAACACGATGATATTAACCTCTATATAAAAATTAGGGAGGTGGCTGGTATAAAAAGGCAAAACCAAAGCAATGTTTTGCTGGACAGAGATGGCAAAATAATCCCAGACACTGCAGGGAAGTTGGCAAGATGAAAGGAGTATATCCAGGAACTATTCGACGATGACAGACAACAAGAAATAGTAGAAAAGGACACAGAAGATTTGGGCCCAACAATAACAAAGGAAGAGGTAATGCACGCGATAAAAATGGCAAAGTCTAATAAAGCTCCAGGACCCGACGAAATTCCAGCAGTAAGAATTAAACCAATTACAGAAGATCAAATGGGCATATTGGTGGAACTATTTAACACAATATACAACACAGGAATCATTCCCCGCGAATAGCTTAGATCGACCTTCATTACACTACCAAAAAAGATTAATGCAAAAGAATGTAGCGACCACCGAACCATCAGTCTAATGAGTCACGCTCTCAAAATATTCCTAAAGATAATACACCAGAGAATTTTTAGGAAATTAGAACAAGATATTAGCGAAACCCAATTTGGCCTCAGAAATGCAATGGGAACAAGAGAAGCCTTGTTTGCCTTCAGTGTGTTGACTCAAAGATGCATGGACATCAATCAGCCGATATATGTCTGTTTCCTTGACTACAACAAAGCATTTGATAGAGTCGGCCACAACCACCTCATTCAGTTACTTAAAAGTAAAAATATAGACATGAAAGATATTAGAATAATAAATAATTTATACTACAGCCAGACGGCTAATATCAAGGTGGACAATGAACTCTCAGAAGAAGTAAAAATACAACGTGGTGTAAGGCAAGGATGTGTACTATCGCCGCTATTATTTAATCTTTACTCGGAAGAAATCATTCAGAGAGCGCCAGAAGAAACAACAATAGGAGTAGGAAAAGGTCAATGGAATACCCATTAACAATATCCGGTATGCAGACGACACCATACTCATTGCCGAAACAATAGAAGATTTATAGAGCTTAGTAGATCAAGTAGTGACGAGTAGCGAGGAGAGCGGACTTACATTAAATATCAAAAAGACCAAATTTATGACCATTACAAAATCAATTCAGCAACAGGAAAACCTATGGATCAACAGAGAACTAGTAGATAAAGTTAGTAAGTACAGGTACCTGGGAACAACTGTCAATGAAAATAATGAGTACACTGAAGAAATTAAATCAAGAATTGGACAAGCCAGAACCATATTTAGCAGAATGAGAAGCGTGTTATGCAGTACATATCTTAACTTACAACTTAGAGTCAGAATATTGAGATGCTACGTTTTCTCGGTGTTGCTATATGGGATGGAATCATGGACGTTAAAGAAAGACATAAGTGATCGACTGGAGGCATTTGAGATATGGTCATATAGAAGGATCTTGAGGATAAGTTGGTTAGACATGGTAACAAGTGAGCAGGTACTGGGAAGAATGATAAAAGAAAAAGAGATCTTGAATACAATTAAAATAAGGAAGCTGCAATATCTGGGCCACGTGATGAGAGGACAGAAATATGTATTGTTGCAGAATATTATGCAGGGAAAGATACGGGGAAAGACAAGCAGAGGAAGAACACGTATTTCCTGGCTAAATAACCGGAGAAAATGGTACAACTGTAGTTCCGTTGAGTTGTTCAGAGCTGCAGCATCAAAAGTGAGAGTAGCCATGATGATAGCCAACCTTCTAAGAGGAGATGTCACTTGAAGAAGAAGAAAAGCTAAATAAGGTTGATGTTGTGCCATTCTCTCCACCGCCAAACATTTCACTGGTGTAATTATATTAGCCTCCGTGTTGTGTGTAATAACCTTAGTGCGTGTGTTTATGTTTGTAAACGTGGTGTTAACACTTTTGATTGGTACATTATCTCTTTCAAGGGAATGCCCAAAGTCCTCCGTAAAATACTCGAAATAAGTGAACTCTGAGATGCATTATCTAACAAGGTTCTGCATTTGTGTAAATATTCGAATTTATCAGGAACAAGGATTAGATAGTAGATAATAGAACCTGCTTGTTATTTTTAACAGAATGATGAGTAACGGTAGTGTCCGAGTTACCTTCATCTAGTGTTTCAACGTCAATCACATTATCGCTATGTGACATATTCTGTGTATTATCTTGATGTAATAATGTGTGATGCAATTTTTTATTACAGTGTTTACATTTACTATTACTTCTAAAAAATTTTATACTGTGGTTAGATCGAAGACAATTAATGCACAATCTTAATTGTTTAACAAATCGTTCCGTTACGTTTTGTTCTATGAATTTGTCACAATGATATATAGCGTGCATAGCCTTGCAGACCGGACAGGTTTTGTCATTAGTATTTGTATTAAGTAACTTAACCGAACGTTTATCATAGGGCTGTTTGATGCCTTTAGAATTATGTTGATCTATTTTGAATGATCGCGTGGTTGAATTCATGGCTTGTAATGATTCTAATCATTGACACATTTTTTCTAAGATTTTCAAAAAATTGTCAACCTTAGAAAATTCTGTATTTAAACTGGCTGCAAAGTCTTTTTTATTGTGTCGTGTAATGTAATTTAGATGACATATGGGAATAATAATAGAGTCCCACTGATCAACTGGCCATTTCAAGGCCTTTAGTGCTTTAATATTCACCATACTATCGTCTAAAAATTATGTAGAAAGGCATGTGGAGCTTTCGGAAGTGTTTTTAAATTGATTAGATGGCACACGTGTACCTGAACAATTAGCCTTTTGTTATCGTAACGTTTCACTAGAGTTTCGAAGGCGACCTTATAGTTTTCGTTGCTAAAGGCTAACGCCTCTATTGTTTTTGCTGCCTCGTCCCTAACGCGTGGTTTCAAAAAGTGGAATTTCTCTATATTACTTAGGCCTGGATTTTTGTGAATCAAGCTTTTAAAGGTATCGTAAAATGCAATCCATTGGATAAACTTCCTTTGAAAAGGGCCAAATTTATTGTACACTATGCGAAAACTGGAACCTGTGATGAGCACTGATAAGTATACTTGGAGAACCCAAATCACCACAACACATTTTTTTTAAAGACGTTACGATCGTTTCACTAACCACGTTAGCATCATCAATGGATGGAAAAATGTATCTTTGATTGACGCTCCAGCGCCGACAACGGGGTGCTTGGCGCTTGTCCAACTACCTGTGCTGTCTCGCTTTCTACCAAAGCGTTCAAGCACGCTACCGCTACGAAATGCTTGTCCACAGAACCACCTTTACTTTCATGTTTTTTTACATTTTTCTGAATCTAATGTTTCTATTTCCGTTAGTAAGTCAGAATAATCTTGATAGAGTTTATGTAATCGACGCGATCGCACTTTAATTTGAGTCATATCGCTCCCATCTCTATCGAAATTAATTAGAAATGATATTATATTTTATTGATTTTGCAAAATAACTCATTTAGCGCTTAACTGTGTTAATGAAGCTATTTCCTCAGACAACATGTTTGAATTGTGTTAGCTATTAACGAAATTATTGTTGACGATGTCAAAAATGGATACAAGTGGATTAAAACAATAAGTGGTGTATTTTACGTAAAAGATGAATATGGAGAAATCACTAGCCAGATGTTTTGTTGCTGTTAATGGTGTTACTACTTGTTGACCACTATATTCTACACTTCCCGTACTACTACGTGATTAGAAAGCGTTAAAGCTGATAACTACATCCCGCGTACCAGAACGTGATTACAAAGCGTTGAAGTTGATAACTACACTGTCGAAAAACTAACTAATCCGTTTCAAATTGACCAAAAAGTTCAAAACAGCGAAAGCTAAACTCAACAATACTATCTTTATTACACAGAATAGAATATACAATGGACACGTCTGATCTCTTCAAGATCTACAAACAGAAACAGACAGGCAGCCCCTCATAGCCTTCAGTTACAATATAATGTCAGGTGCGCCACCGTTCGACAATTTAGGGTATCTATTAGTACAATGTTGGTACTTATATACAACTATGCTGCCTCTGGTGAAATTAGCTATAACTACAAACATAGAAATATTTACAACTTCTGGCGGGAACCGACAGTTGTCATGAATCCGTATAGATTAATTCAATTTTCTCCTGTCTGATGATGCAAATTGCGAACTGAAAACAAACAGAAATAGTCTCTACGCCTGTGTTTAGTATGGAAAAGTTTCACCCAGTAAGGGCAACAAAGAGTCAAGGTTCTGTGGAACGTTGTAACAGAGATGTGGAAGATGCTCTTGTTGGATGTCCGATGAAAGTACCAAACACTGGGCTGACGGATTGTGGTTTGTCCAGTTAAAGAACAAAAGCCACCACAGTGTAATTAAGTGACCCCTGTACGAAGCCATGTTTGGGTGCGCCTGAAGGAATAGTTTAAAGGATACTGACTTACCCCAAGATCTAAATGATCCATTGAAATCCGAATACGACTTCGAAAAATTAACTATTAAATGAAACCACCGAATTTCAAAATACTACTGAATGTAGAGAAGAAGTTGAAACTTTTGAAGATGATGTGTAAGTTTCTATTGTCGATGAAGACATGGAAAACATGGCGGATAGCGTAGTGCAGGGTTTGAATGAAGTTGAGGAAATCGAAAAAATGGCAAATAGTGAAGTACAGGATTCAATTTAAGATGGAGAAATAGAAAATATGGTAATATGCATTGTGTGTCAAAAACCCATCGCCATCGTGGAAAACTGTTCAAAGTTTAATGGGAATATTCATGCTGCATGCGGTCTTTTAAAATTAAACAACAAATTTGAATCATAAGTTTAATGTTTTCTTTGTCAACGTTCCTCTGATATAACTACAAATCGTGAAAATGCTAAAAGAGGCTTGGAAGTACAAGCCGATTTGATGCTCGCATAATCAAATAAAAAACTTAAACCAGCCCTCGTTGGTGACAATGCCCTTGTATGAATACCAGACGGGGATTGTGGAAGATGAGCACCACGAAATAACTGATTTCACAAATTAGCAAAAATATTTTTGTAAAAACGAGTTTCAGTTGGCTGATAATAATGTTTTATTAACAACAATAATGTTGGCGACATGAACAAGAAATAAATATCACTTAGAACTTTTTTTTCTTTTTTCTTTTATTGGAGACGTTGCCGGTGAGCTCGCCGGAGCAAGTGGAACCCCTGAAACTGCCAATAGTGCTCTGGAATTCACTGTCGCATGGCTTCAAAGCAATATCTCATTGTTTATGGTTTTGTTTATGTTACCATTTACCTACATTCCCTTCCTCACTGTGATTTTTGTGAGATTAGGGGTTCAGTAATGGTTATATTTTCATTCGTTCCCAAGTCTCTCTGTTTGGCCTCTTCCTCTTTCGTCTCTATTATCTCTCTAATTGTGATATATACACTGTTCCATGATTCCTGTGACAATAATAGATGTAACATCATGCTCTCTGCCGTGAACGACAGCTTCGTTGTCACTGTAAATTTCTATCGAACAGCTTCCCATCTCTTGCAATTAAATAGCGTGTGCATCGCATCATCTATCTCTTCACAGTAGCTGCAATGCTCTGTGTCGGCCCGGCGGAATCTATAGAGGTATGCTCGGAAGCAGCCGTGTCCTGAAAGTGCTTGTGTTAGATAGTAATCCACCTCACCGTGTGTTCTCTCCACCCAGTGCCTTAAGATTGGAATCAGGCTTCTAGTCCAGCTCCCTTTGGTTAATGACTCCCATTTTATCTGCCATCTCTCCATGAGATTTTCTTTGGCCTCTGATTTCCCTATTCCCTCATACCTTTCTTTTCTATCTTTCACCAGGAGTTCTATTGGAGCGAGTCCCGCAATGACTGACGCTGCCTCTGCGGAGATGGTTCTATATGCACTGGATATTCTCATGCTCGCTTTTCTTTGCAACCGTGTCAGCTTATCTTTCAATTTCTTGTTGTTAGTGGCTCTATGCCAGAGGGGGCAGCATACAAGATTTGTGACAATACCACGCTCGCTAATATTTTTCGTTTTGATGACCGGGGAACTCCTATGTTTGGCATCAAACTATTGAGTGCTGTTATTGTTCTTTCCGCTTTGAGTGATACTCTTTTAATGTGTTCTGTGAAGGATAGCTTTGTATCGAGCCAAACTCCTAGATATTTGATGCTTCTGCTAGGTTTTATTCTCACATTCTCTATTGTAAATTCAATAGCATCCATCTTTCTTTTTTGAGTTAGGAGAACACATTCAGTTTTCTCTGGTGCAAGACAGATATGCCTACCTGTCATCCAATTGGAAACTTTCTGTAAGGCGGCATTTGTTGTGTTCATGAGGATCTCTTCATTTGCGGCTACGACAACTAGAGCTAGGCCATCAGCAAATCCTATGAGAGTTACTCCTTTTGGTTGTTCTAGGGTAAGGGGGCCATCATACATAATATTCCACAAGGTCGGCACCAGGACCGAACCCTGCGGGACTCCACTGTTTACAGGTACCTTTCTCGCCGACGATATGTGGTCGGCCAATATCAACTGTCTATTGCACAGGTAGTCTGCAATTATGTTCACCAGACTATCTTGAATCCCTCTTCTTCTCATTTCTTCCAATATTACTTGCCTGGATGCGCAATTGAATGCATTTCTGACATCCAATGTTATAACCGTGCAGAGTCTTCTGTGTGAGGGTGTGAATGCTGATGCCTGTCTGCAATTCTTAATACTTCTCTTACAGCATCCACTGTTTGCTGGCCCTCTCTGAAGCCATACTGATTTTTCGATAGGTCTCCTATCTAGCCTAATTTTTGGTAGTTGCTCATAGAGTTTTCCCTCTGTATCTAGAAGGCAGATGGTTCTATAGCCTGACGAATCGGTCATTGGTTTATCGCCTTTCTGCATGAGCATCAATCTTGTCACCTTCCAGGGATCGGGAAAATATGTTTTTATGGCTAAGTTATTGTATACGTCCAGGACATACTGCGGCTTGTTTTCAACGACGATTTTTAGAACTTCCGCTGGGACGTTATTTGGTCCGGGACATTTATTGTTTTTCAGTTTGTCACTGGCCGTCTTGAGTTCTTGCAACGAAAAAGCAGGGAACTCCTTAAAATTTTTTGAGATCCATGACACTGCTCTGTTGTCAGAAAAGAGATGGTTAACGATTTGCTCCATCATCTTCATTTCTATTATAGGTCTTGGTGGAAATCCCAACATTTTTCTCATCACAATCCTATAGCCGTCTCCCCAGATATCTTGGTCTATTTCATCTCTTACCGACTTCCATTTGCTTTTTTTCTGACTTTATTTTGCTCCTAAGCTCCTTTCTGCTGGCATTGTATTCTTCCCAGAGTTGTTGAGTTATTGATGGATTTTGTTTTCTACGACTTCTTATGTACTTCCTCTTCTTTCCAATGTTGTTTCTACGCAGCGTAGCTATTTATTCATTCCACCAATAGACTGGTTGTCGTTTAGTCGATATATGTCTTCTAGGCATTGATTTACTGCATAGATACTGTAAGGTTAGTGAGATCTTTTCAGCTGTTATGTCATCTTCCACTTTTAAATCTAGTATTTCACTTAGAACTACATCTTCCGATATATATGAATGTATACAAGGATTTATTTCATGTATGTGTAATAAAAAGTGTATTAACAAAGCATGTTCTTTTCGAAAAAGAAGTATTATTTGCAATTCAAAATGTCATCATTCAAGTTATTGTTCAAATAAATAATTTTTGAATACTTAACTGGATATTTGTCTAAGAATAAAGTGTTATTTTTTGTTATATTCGTCAGTATTTCAATAAAATATATTTAAATAATATTTTCAGCTTGATGGTGTTTCTTATTTAAAATTGGGTTATGAGGTACCTATACTATATTATATAAAATTTCTGGGTTGGCAAATAATCGTTGCTCGAAACTAGTCTTGCGCATTTTCTTCGGCATTGTCCGAATTCGAGTCTTGAGCGTAACATATACAACCAGAAGGCGGATCCTTCAAACCTCCCGCAGGGCGTACTGAAATAAAATAACAATAATCATAATACATAAGTTTAAGAACCGATGATAGACGTTTATTGGAAAGACCTGTTCATTAGCCACATTATTTGTTGGCTGAAATTATTAATTAATTTATTACATACAGACTTGGAGACTACTTCTCTGGCTCCACTGTTGCTTTTAGTTTCTGTAAATGAAGGACGTAGCCAGCGCGCAAATTAACTGGAGCAATTGGCCTTTCTGAATTCTAGATATTCTATTGTGTTCTTCAACGTTCTTGTAACCGGTTTCGCTGCTTGACAGCATTCTCAGACAGAAGAAAATTGAATTAGTACGAAATCATGACAACTACAAATAAAGATCTATCAGGTTTGCGTTCCAGATGAGTTCTCCAAAGCCACATCAAAGAGGTAACAATTCAACACGTCTACATATCCCAATCCTTTATGTGTATTTAACAACGCTGATTTGCTATTTAGCTACCAAACCGTATTTTTAGCCATGGTAACTTGAACTAGCCCTTTTAATGTTTTTTAATTTTCTTATATTATCATTGTTAGTATGAGATTTTACCTGGTAGGAAGTGCTATCAACGATGCAACGGATCTTTATTTGTCGCTGTCATGATTTCATACTAATTAAATTTTCTTTTGTCTGAGGATGCTGTCAAGCAGCGAGATCGGTTACAGGAACCTTGAAGAACATCTAGATTCTAAAAGGGCCACTTGCTCCAGTTAGCATACGCACTGGCTACGTCCTTCATTTACAGAAACGAAAACCAGCAGTGAAGCCAGAAAAGTAGTCTCTAAGTCTGTATGTAAGATGGACCAGTTTCACCAAGTAAGGGCAACAACAATCAATGAAGTTCTTTATTGACGAGCTTGCACAACTTTCAAACATTACATTTTTGTAATGAGTGCAAAATAGAGCCACTAGACTACATTCACGGTCAGATTAAGTTGTATACGTGTACAGGTTTTGTTATAAAATTAAATTGTCGTCATAGCTAATATTTACACTATAAAATATTGCTTCGCCTACTATTCAGGTTTGCGTCCCAGATAAGTTCTCCAAAGCCACAGCAAAGAGGTAACGATTCAACGCGTCTACATATCCCAATCTTTTATACGACGCTGATTTGTTCTTTAGTTACCGACACCGTATTTTAAGCCATGGTAACTTGAACTAGCCCTTTAAGTGTTTTTAATTTTCTATTATATTCTATTTTATATTATCATTGTTAGTATGCGATTTTACCTGGTATATTTGAGAAACATTGCACTTAAGAAAGTGCTATCAACAATGCTGTTGTGTTACACAAACTAAACACATGATTCGGACTGACAGTTCTATTATCGGATGTACTAAATTATAATGGGCCTGCATCTGGCAGATATTTTTAGAATAATATTTTGCATTAAGGAAGTTCTATAAACAAAACTGAATGGAAATGCAGATTTTCGTTTAAAGTTACACACATACACAGCTATTATATGAGACAGAGACATATGTTTGAGTGAAATCAGTTTCTACACATTACTGACGGACGTCACAGATCAAGTAGCTAATGGTATCTGTATTAATAGAAACCTACCAATCACATATTTTCTCTTTAGACATTTTAAGTCCTCTCCCTTTTTAGCAAATTTTCGTAGGAAAAATTTGCTATTGAGGAGATCACGACTTTTGAATTTTGATTTTTTTTCCCAATGAGCGCGAACTAGGGCCCCTGGAACTCATATTCGGGGTTAGCTTCAGTTTATATATATATATATATATATATATATATATATATATATATATATATATATATATATATATATATATATATATATATATATCCCATCGGTGTTCACATTTTAAAATTATTTCCATTTAAACAGAGTGTTGCACCAAACTTATTTTTTTTTTATGGAACACACTATATATTATGGCATTTTTGGAAAGCCGCGTCGATGCTGATAAAACTGATATCATATTGTTTTGCGTTATATCAACCGTTCTCCAACTACAGTGGGTTAAATGTAAAAAAAGTTCGGGACGCAGCAAGTGCGTTATGGTAGTGAATTTTTATTAAATGTTTCAAACTTGAATAACTCAATTTTTTATAAACTTAGAAACTTTAATTTTGGTATGTAGTAAGGTCTTTCCTAAGGTAAGAGATCCACCAAATTTCAAGAAAAATCTTTGTAATAATGGGAGAAACAAAATGTTTCTCAAGAAAATTCAAAATTTGAATAACTCAATTTTGTATCAACTTAGAAAGTTTAATTTTGGTACCTGGTAAGCTCTCTCCCAAGGCAACATATCTAGTAAGTTTTGTTAAAACAGCTTTCTAATTTTCGGAGAAATTTTTTTTTCAAAAGAGAGCTCAAAATTTTTCCGGAAAACCCTGTCCGATTTTTCTGGCTAACAAACTCATCCAAGTCATTAATAAAAGAAAGGCACTTGTCGAGTTTCATCGAAATCAGTTAATTATTTTTTGAGTTATCGAATGGATACATACATACATATATGCAAATGTGCACTGGTTGCCTGTTGTGACTCCGTGTATTTTTGCTTCTTCCTCCAGAGTGTTCCCATCATCACCAACATATAAAAATTGACACTGACCCCGGATATGTGCTCTAGGGGTCCTAGTTCGCGCTCATTTGAACAAAAATTGCAAAGTCACCATCGATACCTCTCTATTAGTGAATTTTTTAAAATAAAAATTCACGAAAAAGTGATCTATTTCAGACGTTTGTATTTATCGACATGTGTGAAATATTAATATCGGGTTTTGTCATAATACATGTTTTTTTCGTGTTTTTATTTTTTATTAATTTTTTAATATACAGGGTATTTATCTTTTGCGAAATTTAAAAATACTTTTTTTTTCAAATGTAGCACCCTATATATTTTAACTTTGGTGAATGCAGCATTTCATAAGTTTTCTTATGATACCATACTTGGATAAAATAAATGGAATACGAAAGAAGGTACAGCTGTTCAAAAATTGTATTTGTGCATACTACTTTTATTTATTCTTATTTTATTTAAATGGATTAAAACATTGAAAAATCAAACAGTAGATGCAAAATTTTATTAAAATTTATAAAACATGTTCAAAAATGTTTCTGCCTTCTTGAATGCAAACTCGAAGTTGCAAAGTTTTATTTGACTCTGTTCAACATCGGCGGGTAATACTTCTAAAAGCTGTTTGTATACGATTTTTCATGCGTTCCACAGTTGCCGGGAACTCTTGACATACTATCCAAAGAGGAAAAACTCTAATGGGGCTAGATCGGGCGTTCTTGCTGGCCATTGAATGTTACCTCTTTGATCAATCAATTGGTTTCCTAGCCAATGATTTAAATATTGCCTTAAGTTTCGTTGAAAATGGACCTGAGCACAATATTGCTGAAAATACATTAATCGACGTGTTTCATGGTCGACATATTCCATTAAGTAGGGCAAATCATTCTCCAGAAACCTGCCGTAGCGTTTCTCATTAAGTCGATCTTCAAAAAAGAATGGCTAGACAACTTTATCGTCTATAATTGTTTCCCACACATTCAATGACTGATGCTGAAAATCCACTTGATGTACCCAAAGTCGATTTTTTTCGAGCATAATAATGTATATTATGTTTGTTAACTACACCGATATTATTAAAAGTTGTCTCGTCACTAACCACATTCTCCCCACAGCAATGACCTCCTCTCTAGCACATCCAACCCAGTTCATAGTTACGCGGATGACAGCACCCTCCATTCAAATATACAATATTCTAAGCCTGTCTCTTTAGCCCAATTAGATGAGGATCGCAGACTCATGGAGGGTTCTGTCACTGTGGATCTCCAAAAAAATATTAGACTGGGAAGTATAAATTTTGTACAATTCAACTCCACCAAATCTCAGTCTTGCTTTCGATCTCATAAGAGATACACCAGCCCTAGACCCATCACAATGGACAACCAAGTTATTCAAAGTAATGAGTCCTTTTCACTTGTTGGCATTTTGTGATCGAAATTTCAATTGGCACCAACATGTCACAGCAATTGCAAAAGCGACTGCTAAGAAATTACGTTTTCTCTCCCGGCCTCGCAAATACTTCTCACCAGCTAATATCTATACCTTATATACTTCACACATAAGGCGAAACCTCGAATACTGCTCCCACATCTGGGGTGCTGCTGCCGCTTCTACACTCGCTATCCTGCACTCCATTTAGAAGAGAGCTATACGTCTCATCGGTGAACCTACCCTCACCCAAAGGCTGCCATCCCTTGCCCACCGACGTCCCGTTGATGACCTCTCTCTCTTTTATAGATATCTGCACGGGCACTGCTCAGATGAGCTTTCTTCCATAGTTCCTCCACCTGCTGCCCCCAACTGATCTACCAGGGGAACAGAGCGAATGCACCCTTTTACTGTCCAGGTCACCAGAGATAGAACATCTTGTTATGCCCGCTCTTTTGTCGAGGACTTCCAAGTTGTGAAACTCCTTGCCGGCACATGTTTTTCCTTCTCCTCCGAACCTCTAAACCTTCAAGTCCAGAATTAACAAGTTGCCCCTTTCCTCCTTCTCGACACCCACGGTACGATAGTATTTAGGCTGTGAGCCCTCGTGGTGTGTTGTTGAAATAAAAAAATATAAAAAAACCAGAACAATATTATAAAAGTTTGGAATTTCTTCAAGCATATTGGAAAAATATTACAAAAATTTTATGTTTTCTTTATCTTGGCCAGTAAGTGATTGACGAAGATATAAATGATAGGGATGAGGTTTGTGTTTTTTATTTATCCTATTCACTAAGGATCTGCTTATACCCTGAATATATTCAAATTTCTCTTGTACTTATTTGCGGATTCTCTTCAATCGCTAACAAAACCTCGAATTCTGCGTCTTCATTCGTTGTATCATGGTTTTCATAAGATTTTGCTTTGAATTTTGGGCTACAATTTTCCTCACGGTGTGTTCTCACATTCTGAAACGACTCTGGTTTTGGTTGTCGGGCTAAAGAATATTTTTTTCCTCTAAATTCTGGACGGCAGTAGACAGTTTCTGTCAGCCTCTCCAAGAGCGTACACTATGTTTACTAGTAGTAGTAGTATGGCGGGGAGGTTAACGCCAGGCAAGTAGGCCACAACGGGCCCATTTTGCCAACCTCGAAATAAAGGCTTATCTGCATGAACCAAACAATTCTGTTCGCAGACTCCCAAAAGCCTCGCATCCACACAGGTAGCGGTAAGATGTTTCTTCTATCTCTTAGCATTCCTGGCTAATGGGATTCCTCACGACACTCACCAATGTAAGGTGTCTTCTGAGAGTACAGTGGCCTGTTAGCACCCGAATGATGTGACGAAGCGCAGAACTGCTCTTACCAAGAAACCAGACAGTCTTGTTTTTGTCCAGCCTCTCCACGAAATCCGTCGCCTACCTACAGCCACTGGCTGACATCCAATTCTTCTCCCTGGCCTCCTCAGTCCATTTATCTAGGGCGTCAGAGACCACCTTCATACTTATGCCTATAGCAGACTCCGGGCCACAGAACGGCCGCCGAACCAAGCCTTGCGAGGTTATTCGCCACTTCATTCCCTTTAACGCCACAGTATCCCGAAACCCATACAAGTTGTACCTCCTTTGTCCTGGACAGTCCCGTAAGAGCGCCAGCGCACCCCTGAACCAGCGCTGACCTAATTTTGGACTGCACAGAGAACCGCCTAACTATCTGAGCAAATGTATACACATTTCTCAGGGCTCAGCCTCGTATACCGTCGATTTGCTACAGACAGAATAGCGTACACCTCCGTTTCGAATGCCGTGGTATATGCGCTCAGAACATAACTCACGCGTACTCTCAGGCTATCAATGTATATTCCCGCTCCGGGGGAGTGAGGCGAAAGACAGCTACCCTGAGGACAGTCGCCGATCACTCCATGGTCAAGCCCCCGGCCTCTTGAGGTCAGCGAAACTCTACTGCCGTCCAGCATGCTCGCCACCCAACTTATAACGGATCTAGGGGATCCCCTATCCTGTAAGGAGGCACAGATCGTATATCTCCTTGCTCTATCAAAGGCCTCCTCAACATCGGAAAACAGTTAATGTGATCTCTCCGTAGTGTAGGGACATTTCCATTTTTCGCGCCACAGCGTCGATTTCCCCCGCTGGTACGCATGTTGGTTTTTGTGGAATGGGTGATCCCTGAGGATCTCTCCCAGCGCAAACGTATCTATTATCCTCTCTAGTGGCTTTAGCAGAAAGGATGTAAGGCTAATTAGCCTGTACACCTTGGCCATCGTGTAGTCCTCCCTTCCCGGTTTAGGAATGAAGACACCCTTTACCCAGCGACAGGCTTTTGGCAAACTCGTTCACCGCCCAGGTTATAGAGCCGTCAGTGACTATCTTCTCCACCAGTTGCCAGTCCGCATTCGGAATCGACACCACCGGCTAGGCTTAACAGCCTCCATGACAGCTCAACCGTCAGCAAGGTGAACCTCAGAGAGGTGGTACAAGGTCTCCTCGGCGGTGTTGGTCAAAGTCCCGTCCGGTTTCCTCAAGGATCCTATTCAACTTCCTGACTTCTGTTTGAGCATTCTTACCGGCCTGGTTGCGTCCGGCAAGGAGTTAACTTCCCCACAGTATGCCCGCCAACCGACTCGTTTACTTCGTCGTAATTTCTTCTTACACTTCCTTCTGACAGTTTTAAACTCGTCCCAGGCCGGGTATAAGGTCCTTCGTGCCCGCCCGCGTAATTCGGCGAGATTTAGATTCCACCATCGAACCTTGATGGTTGCTTCCCCCTGAGTGGTGACGTAGCCTCATAAGCTGCAATTATTTAACATTCTAAGGACTCGACCTCGCTATCTACTGCTTCTATAGAGAGTTCTATTTCATTTGGGATCTTTGGCGATCCACCAAGACCTGCTACGTAGGTATCCTAGCCGGTCTTCCTCCGATTTCTCCTGGGGGGACGACTCTCACAGTCTACATACAGTTCAAAGCTGATCATACGATGATCAAATATTGATATCTGTTCCCTCGCCCTTAATTAGATATGTCCTGTGTAATTTCTTTGCTTGCCAATGTGATGTCAATCACCTCCTGACGGATACGATTGACGAACGTTGGCGCTCTACCTCTATGCTGGCCCACAGCTTGTGATCAGCCTATGATAAGGTGTAGTCCGTGTTCCCTTGCGAAATCGACGGTGTGCACCAAATCCTTTGAGAGAGGTACTCCCAATCGATCATAGGTAACATAAAGACTGCACAACATAACCTTAAGCCTAATCACACCTAACCTTATATTCTAGGATGGCTGCTGTGACGTTCCTGGGTCGAAGCGGCGGCAGCAATACCATGTCTAGATCCTCCAACGCCAGTATACAGGTCCTAGGTTGTTCTCCTTCAGGTTCACTACCAGTGAGGATGTTGAAGCCGATTCCTCCAAGACCTTTAACTTGCTTCCTATATACATAAGGCTCTTGGATCAACACAACACCACTGGGACCGCCTGCGAGGAGCTTTGCTAGCTCTCCAGTGGCATCACGGCTATGCTGAAGGTTGATCTGGCACACCTGCAGCTGTCCCGCGAACTAGTCGTGAAGCTGTCGGGGTGGGCCCTTTTTCTGACCAGTAACGGTTCCAGTGTCCGACGTAGGGTAGGAGGAGGCGACCACACTCTATGTCAGCACTCTGATTACATTCAGAGTCAACAACTAGAAATACAACCGCCACCCCTGTTCGTCTAGTCCACGAACCACTTTAGGTCTAAATAGAAAGTCGAGGCGCCATGCCACTGGTCCTCCTGCTGCCTTCAGGTACCACCATTAGTCAACGTGGAGCGAGCGGTTTTGGAGAGTAAGCATCCTGATTGCGGCTTTTCGGTTGATCTCTTGACTCCTGAGCCAAAAGCCGATGCGGACCGACCATGGGGCATTCCCAGCCCTTCCGGCGCTAACTAAAGACGTTAATCCCCACTGTTGTTCCGGACCAGCTATTGAGGAGCCAGCTCAGGGACTCTCCATCCTCAGCGGTTAATAAGCACTACTCCAGATAAACTATCCCAGAGTTACGGAAGCAGAGCTGTAGCGCACCGTCGAATGCTGACATGGCGCCCCACATACCCGCAATCAAACTCCTCCTTATTGGCTCGGCCTTTTGCGCCAGGAGCGCGCCATCCACACGGTTGGAGGTGATGAGGATCTGCATGTCCCACGTAGCCACTGGATTGGCTATTCACGAAAGACTAGGGCCCGCACCAGATACCGGGGTCGCAGCAGCGCCCCTCCCCTCGCAAGAGTGGGGACACATTAGCCCCTTGCCCCCTAGTCGCCGGCGCACACACACGGCTAACTCTCTGGGCTGCCGCTTCGATAGTGTCTCCTTATCTGCCCCTGGGCGCTTAGAGTACGTGCACCCTAGCTGACTTAGGCCAGTCTTTGGCACCCCAACTGACTTATGCCAGCCTTTGGCCAACCAGCTGATTTAGGCCAGACAGGCGCGATGAGCTCTAATTAGAGCAAAACCGGTCTACGGTTCTGAATACTTTGTCCCTATATTAGGGTAGAAATGGGCCAGAACTGACAATTTACTAAATTATTAGTTGGTTGTATACAGTCTCTATTTTTTTAACACTTTGTGTTATTTGGAGCTGGCGTGACAACATACTACTTGGTTCCGCAACTAGGTGGCAGCACGTTGCTTCCTGTCTTGCCACTCACTTAGTGTTGGAAGGCTGGCTACCATAGCCATATTACTTTATAGGTGTATTTTCGCTACAATTAGTATGCCGTACTGACGAGCTCTAATTAGAGCGAAACCGGTCTACGGTTCTAATTGTGGTGAGAATGCATCTAGCCTTACAAAATAAGGGGTGTTTGATTTAAAAAGATGCAGCTAAAGACACCCTATAATTAACGTATACACTTTTTTCTCGTTTCTTGTATAATAACGCCTATATTGAGCTTTATCTTAGAAATACGTCACCTTGTATATGTGGGTTTTAGGGGGACAAGTTTTGCACTCAGTTAAGGAAATTTTCTCACAATTCAAAAGTCACAGTCTCTTCCATAGCGAATTTTTTCTACGAGAGTTAGCTCAAAATGACAGACTTTACTAAACCATACTCTAACTAAAACCACTGCTAAAGTATCAGAGAGACGGTCTACTTAAAATGACGTTTCTGTAAATATTTTAGTAAAATAAAGGACAATGACAGATGAACCTGAGACTTAAGGCTTTGTAAAATACGTTTCTGGCGACATTTTCTTTACATAACCTGTATTCGTTTCAGGTTCTTTGCTCAAATGTTGCCAGTTCTGACGTTTTTAATCGCGACTTTGACGTTTTACGAAGAAAAGCTATAAAATGTTAAAAATAATTTTTCTGGTATTTGTTAAACTTTCTGCACCAAAAAACTTAATCTTTGTCTGTAATATACAATAGATTTTGTTATCCATACAAAATATCTACATTTTGTGCGATTTTTTGGCACCCACATTTTAAAAAAATTCCCATACCCTTTTTTTCTTCTAACCTAGAGATCTAAATTGGCATGAGGTGTGCCTTTTGTAGCATAAACCTGCGTACCAAATTTGGTTGCCACGGCTTTGTTATTTCCAGAGCTACGATTTTTTTTCTAAAGAAAACCCAAAATTTACCAGGAAAAACTGGTGCGTATTTCTTGGCTAACGAACGTATCTAAGCCACTTGCAAAAGGAACGAAGACAGCAAATTTAATTCAAATATGGCCATTACTTTTTTTAGTTATCGGTGTGATACAACATATATATATATATATATATATATATATATATATATATATATATATATATATATATATATATATATATATATATATATATATATATATATATATATATATATATATTATTCATTATACATATAAAAATTGAAACTGACCCCGGATATGTGTTCTAGGGGGCCTAGTTCGCGCTCATTTGAAGAAATTTTTTCACAATTCAAAACTCGGGATCTCCTCATTAGTGAATTTATAAAAGAAAATTGACTAAGAATTTTGCAAAGCAAAATCCCAACATAAAATTTACATTTGTTAATGGTTTATTTTGTTTCAGACGCTCCAACGGCCGATAAAATACCTTTACGATTTCGAGACGAAGGTTTACAATGCGTTTCAGTGACCGATGGAACTGAAGCTACGGTATCTGCCACTTTGTTTGATTTGAACGAAAATATACAAATAACATGGTAAGATCATCTAATCTTTTTACCATAATTTTAAGAAAAGTACCTAATAGTAAAATAAATTAATTGTATTTTGATCACTTCCCAGTGATCATAATTTATTAACAATTTCTCTTGTAATAATATTTTATTAAGCATGCATTTATAAACTATTTTATAAACATTAAAAATAATCATCAGCTATATTTGATTGCATAAATAAGTTTAAGCTGTACAAGCTAATTTTTACTAAAAGAAACACAATATCTACATAACAAGACTGCAGTCGAAAAAAAAACAGTAAGTGAAAGAAACTGCATTTTTGCTTGACTTTTGATCAAGCATTTCAAATTGGCAACAAACAGACTTCTTCGTATTGACGGCAAAAGAAATTGCAATGTAAGATTTGCCAACGATAAACCTATGTTTGCCGGTGAACGTAAACTGAAGGAACCCCTGTCAAGAATTACACAAGAGAGCCAAAACTAAAGAAAAGGCTGGATGAAAGAGCTCTTTAATAACAAATATGTGTTTTCATTAATGAAAGCAGTTCCCAGTATAACCTACAAAGTAGCAACAATGTCCCCTATTTCATCGAAATAACTTTATTGTTTGAAAAAGTACAAAAATTTTCCTAAAATAAACTTAATATGTTCCTGGTCCAATTTTCCTGGCCAACGAACCTGTTCAAGCTAGGTACTCCCCTGCCACGATATAATTATTCAAGAAAAGCTTTCAACGTAACTCACAAAAAAAATTAAATGAAAATATGCAAACAATTTTTTCAAGAAAATCCGAAACTTTTTTATAATAACTTATAAAACATTTATTATTAATTACCAAATTTTCACAAAACCTTACAAACAATCACTTCTACGGAAATACGAAAAAAAATCTGCGAAACCTGTTTTTTTTACAAAAAAATGTCCTAAAAGAATACATAAAATTCAAATTATATAGGTACCTAATCGGTAATAAGGATTAAAAAAATCCAGACCGAGCAAGTGCGTTATGGTAGTAAATTTTCATAGAAATGATCTGGCACCAAATATTTTAATATAACTTTTTTTTTTCTTGTAACATAGAAATCTAAGTTTTGCCGTATAGTTTACTTTTTATATCGTAAACCAGTTATGGTTTTGGTTATCATAGCTTTTTTATTTATTGAGATAAAATTTTGTCGTCCGATTGTCCTCGCTATCGAACTTATCCAATCCATCTACAAAAGGAAGGTCCACCAAATTTGATCAAAATCGGCCCATTATTTTTTGAGTTATCGGTGTGATACACACATATATATATATATATATATATATATATATATATATATATATATATATATATATATATATATATATATATATATATATATATATATATATATATATATACACTTTATTTGTTTGCTGTACTCTTTGTGATTCTTTATTGATTTACGTGGACTGCAGTTTTGAACCGTCCCGGTTCATCATCAGCACGCTACTGTAGCATGCTGATGATGAACCGGGACGGTTCGAAACTGCAGGCCACGTAAACCAATAAAGAATCACAAAGAGTACAGCAAACAAATAAAGTGTATATTTAAAAGTGATTACATTGTAGTGCAACATTCCAAAAGATATATATATATATATATATATATATATATATATATATATATATATATATATATATATATATATATATATATATATATATATATATATCCTTCTCTTTGTCACCCATTCTTGGAACAAGTCTATGGAATTACACGGTGAATCCCAGACATATCGAAAGCATTCGACCAGGTCTGGCACGCAGTGCTACTTTCCTCCCCAACCGGAGCATTTCTGTTGTCGTGGATGGCCATTCCTCTAAACTGTATCCATTTAATGCAGGAGTTCCTCAAGGTTAATATTGAGCCCCTACTTGGTTTATTCTCCACATCAATGACCTCGTCTCTAGCACATCCAACTCACAGTTACGCGGACGACAGCACCCTCCACTCAAATACAATATTCTAAGCCTGTCTCGTTCCCTAATTAGAGGAGGATCGCACACTCATGGAGGGTTTTGTCTCCGTGGATCTCCAAAAAATATTAGACTAGGGAAGTAGAAATCTTGTACAATTCAGCTCCTTCAAATCTCAGTTTGCTTTCTATCTCATAAGAGATACACCAGCCCTAGACCCATCACAATGAACAACCAAGTTATTCGAAGTAATGAGTCCTTTTCACTTGTTGGCATTTCTGTGGATCGAAATCTCAATTGGCACCAACATGTCACATCAATTGCAGAAGCGGCTGCTAAGAAATTAGGTTTCCTCTTCCGGGCTCTCAAATACTTTTCACCAGCTAATCTCTATACCTTATATACTTTACAAATAAGGCCAAACCTCGGATACTGCTCTCACATCTGGGGTGCTGCTGCCGCTTCTACACTCGCTATCCTGGACTCCATTCAGAAGGGAGCTATACGTCTCATCGGTGACCATGCCCTTACCCAAAGGCTGCCATACCTTGCCCACCGACGTGCCGTTGGTGACCTCTCTCTCTTATAGATATCTGCACGGACACTGCTCAGAGGGGCTTTCTTCCATAGTTCCTCCACCTGCTGCCCTCAACAGATCTACCAGGGGAACAGAGCGAATGCACCCTTTTACTGTCCAGGTCACCAGACATAGAACATCTTGTTATGCCCGCTCTTTTGTCCCGAGGACTTCCAAGTTGTGGAAATTCTTTCCGGTACATGTTGTGTTGTTGAAATATTAAAAAAAAACATGTCAGGCGGTAAATTGGCATTATTAGTAAATTGTTTATCTGATGGTTCTGGTGGCAATTTCTTGCCACCTTCACCGTATGGTCTCTCGTGCATAGACGGGTTATTTTAAAATTATTGTGGAAAACCAGTAAATTAAATGTATACTTATCGTTTGGCAGATATCCTCTTGATACACTATCACACACACAGTAACGCACGACTATACTGTACTACGTTCTGTTCGAGACTGTGAAGGGTACTTAAATGGAGAAATGAACACAAATTTGTTACTAAAGTAATTACCTCAAATATTAAACCAAAACATGAACCCAGATATTTGGTTTCAACAGGGTGGAGCTCCGTCTTATTATGCAATACGGACCCGTAATCATTTGAATGGAATATTTGAATACAGGTGGATTGGCATATCAGGTCCGGTCAACTGGCCTGCTATGTCCCCGGATTTGACCCCCTTGAATATTCATTCTGGGGTTTTCTGAAGTACAAAGTGATGGCGATTGCACCTACAACTTTAGATGATATGAAAAACAGAATTCGCCTTGACAGATCATTAGTGACACCTGAAATGTTACAGTATCTACGCGATTTATTTAGAAAACGAGTGAAAAAGTGTTTGAGAGTTGATGGGGGACATTTCAGAATATGTATTACGCATAAGTTAGAGAAGTTGAAATTTGATAACAAATATTTTTTTTGGTATTTTAATTTATTAAATCATAATTCCCTAACGGAAAGAGCAGATCCCATTTTTTTTGGCACGCAAATCTAGTGTTTTACGTAGATTCGAATTTTCTAAAAACCTGTGATCAGCACTGATAAGTACAATGTGGAGAACCCAATTCATCACAATACATGCATTGTGATGAATTGGGTTCTCCAAATTGTACTTATCAGTACATCACCTCATGTAACAAATCCAAAATTACCCCGCGTCGCTCAAAATAGAGGGGGGGTGGGGAGTTTCAAGTCAAAAGTAGGTTTAAATTCGTCCATCCGTCTCCATACTACTTCAAATTAAATCGTTTTTGAGATATCCCTTTGTAACGCTTTAAAAACTCACCCTGTATATTAGTGTAAAATTTTCGTATGCTGTTCCTTTGTTTGTTTTAAAATGCTTTAAAGGTGTTTTACTTCAGCTCTTATTCATTCAATAATAATAAACTAAAAATAATAATAATAACTCATTTTTGTATTAGCTAAAAGCTTTCAAAATATCTACATCGGTAAATTTTTCTATAAAAATTTGATAGGTCCGGAATAAGTCAATCTCATCAATCTAAAATATTTTTATAATAACAATAACATAAAAGCAGGATAACTATTATAACATTTTAATGATTTCCCGTATCATCCAAATTTATATTTTCCGCTTATTTACCAGTCGATAAGTTCTAAAGATAGACGCCACCTTAATTTATTATTAAATATGATGCCATGCCTACGGTATCATTTTCATTAGAAACATTACTATTTACTTATATACGAAAAAATCCAGATTGCAAGATTTTTTCTCTACTAAATTATTTTTCAGTTTGTGAATTTTCATTTCAAATTTATAAACAGAATAAAATTATTCCACGTTCTAATGAAAGTTATTATCCACTACAATCCTCTATTTACATAACGAAAGTTGGGAAACGTCTGAAGTTATATTTAGTTTCTAATAGTTCCACGCCATATTCCCAGCATTCTAGATATTTGATTTGTTGCTCTCTTCACGAATTGAGTGGCTTTGTCATTCTCAAATCCCCTTTAATCAGTTAATCTTCTTGTGGTGTGCTTTTCGTGGTTGTTGTGTATCTGTTAGTTATTTTGGAGTGTTGTTTTTTTGACATTGGTCCAGGGTTGAAGGTAGAGGTGAGGTCTATAAGTAAATGTGACGTTTTTCTAGTGCTGATAAAAATACATTTTAAGGCCAGAAGTTGTGGGAAAGCCAAAACATCGCCAGTCGTTGAGGTGGCCGCGCGCGAAACGTTGAATTTTAAAATATTTTAACGATTTTTCTATTTACATGTTACTGTCATCCTGTATTAAGTTTTAGATATATCCTGTTTTGCAAGTGTGATTTGGTTGTTTGTGTTTGGTAGTGTTGGTAGAGTGGCCAAACTACTTTTAACAGTAATGTCAGCAAGCACGTTTTTTTTAGTTAAAACATTTTTACTACACAGTGTGTCCCAATTTTAGGCTGTATATATGGGTAACTTTATTACTACGAAACCTACAAGTTTGATTTAACGGAAAAAATGTTTCTTCATGATGAGAGCATTCCAGATAAATTTTTAGATTTGGTTAAACTCATTATTAATTTCCAAGCAAATAGCGAAAAACTGACACACGTCGATTTTAAAAATAGTCTCTATCTTCGATAATATGAGAGCTATAATCTTACAACTTGCAGATTATATGAAACTTGATTAAAATCCATCTAATTATGCAATCAAAGAATTTATATCGTCTTTTGTTTTTAAGATACATAAACTTTTGTTTTCCTAATAGTCGCCATATTCGATCTTTTGACAGTTACATGGTACTTTCAATCGGTTTTTCAATGATATGCCACACACCATAAAAGTTGAATGCATTGGAAAAAAAATTGAACAGCAAGCTATAACAAACAAGTGAAAAATTGGGTTTATGGTAGCGAATTTTCCTTAAATTCTTCAAAATTACATTACTCAATATCATATTAACCTAGATACTTAAATTTTGACACATAGTAAAGCCTCTATCAGGGCAACATGCTCACCAAATTTCATCAAAATAACTTAATTATTTTTTGAGATACAAAGATTTTTTTGACAAAATTTTTTTTAAACTGACCCGAATGTGTTGGCTCACGAACTCATCCAAGCTACTAAAAAAAAAACACGTGCCAAGTTGAGTTACAATCGGCTAATAATATCTTGAGTTATATAAATTGGGTTTATGGTAGCGAATTTTCATTAAATTCTTCAAAATTACATTACTCAACATCGTATTAACCTAGACACTTAAATTTTGATTAGTAAAGCCTCTATCAGGGCAACATGTTCACAAAATTTTATCAAAATAACTTTCTTATTTTTTGAGATACAAAGATTTTTTTGACAAAACTTTATTTTTTTTAAAACTGACCCGGATGTGTTGGCTCACGAACTCATCCAAGCTATTAACAAAAAAAACACGTGCCAAGTTGAGTTACAATCGGCTAATAATATCTTGAGTTATATAAATTGGGTTTATGGTAGCGAATTTTCATTAAATTCTTCAAAATTACATTACTCAATATCATATTAACCTATACACTTAAATTTTGATACATAGTAAAGCCTCTATCAGGGCAACATGTTCAAAAAATTTTATCAAAATAACTTTCTTATTTTTTGAGATACAAAGATTTTTTTGACAAAACTTTATTTTTTTTAAAACTGACCCGGATGTGTTGGCTCACGAACTCATCCAAGCTATTAACAAAAAAAAACACGTGCCAAGTTGAGTTACAATCGGCTAATATCTTGAGTTATCGGTTGGATACATACATTACCAGACACACACACACACATACATACATACATATATATATATATATATATATATATATATATATATATATATATATATATATATATATATATATATATATATATATGTATATATATATATATATATATATATATATATATATATATATATATATATATATATATATATATATATATATATGTATGTACAGTGTGGCCTATTTACAATTTGATTTTGATGAACAAAACATCAAAAGATATAGGATATTTTTTTTATAAATGCTGTGAAAATTGTTCTCTATGTCACCTGATCAAAGCCTACTAATGCAGTTTTTGTATGTCAAGAAATGGGAATAACGTTTAGAGAAATCTTAGGGAAAATATATATATATATATATATATATATATATATATATATATATATATATATATATATATATATATATATATATATATATATATATATATACCAACTTTCATTAAAAAAGGAAGAATTATTAACCATTTCAGAGAAGTTTATTTGTGTTACTCTTCTAATATGGAAACACCCTGTATCTTTTTAGTGAATTTTCTTTAAAAAATTCACTAATGAGGAGATCCCGACTTTTGAATTTTGAAAAAATTTCTTCAAATGAGCGCTCATTAGGCCCCCTAGAACCCATATCCGGGGTCAGCTTCGATTTTTATATGTTTATATATATATATATATATATATATATATATATATATATATATATATATATATATATATATATATATATATATATATATATATATATATATATATATATATATATATATATATATATATATATATATATATATATATATATATATATATATATATATATATATATATATATATATATATATATATATATATATATATGTATCACACCGATAACTCCAAAAATAATGAGCCGATTTTGACAAAATTTGGTAAATACCTTCCTTTTGTAAGTGGCTTGGATAAGTTTGTTAGCCAGGACAATCGGCCGAGCCTTTCCCGGAAGATTTTGTGTTTTCTTTAGAAAAAAATTCATATCTCCGGAAATAAAGTAAGGGCAACCAAATTTGGTGCATCGTTTTATATCGCTATAGGTAAATTGTTTACCAAAATTTAGCGCTGTAGGTCAAAAGACAAAAAAGTTATGGGCATTTAAAGAAAAATAAATTGGGGTTTTCCTCAAAACGTCAAAGTGACAATTTAAAACGTCAAAATTCGCAACATTTAGGCAAAGAACTTTAATATAATACGGGCTATGGAAATAAAATGTCTCAAGAAGAATGTTTTACAAACCCAGATGTCTTAGTTTCAACCGTTATTGTCCTTCATTTTACTAAAATGTTTCCAGAAAATTCATTTCAAATATACCCTTTCTCTGATGCTTGGCAGTAGTATTAGTTATAGAGTTTATCGTTTAATGGTGTATTACTTTTGTCGAATTTTCGTAAAAGATCAATAAAGCTCAATATATCCGTTATTCTACAAGATATGAAAAAAATTTGTATACATTAATTATATGGTGTCTTGAGCTACATCTTAAAAAATATTTCTACAATCACAGGCTGGCCCATAAATCGTTGGTGATACAAATATTTTTTTTTAGTCGAAAACGCCTTATGTTTTTGTATTTTCCATCGAAATATAATGCATGTTTGTAAGTTAAGAAATTCTGGACGCAGCAAGTGCGTTATGGTAGCGAATTTTGATTAAATGCTTCATATTTGAAAAGCTCAATTTGCTATTAACCTATAAGGTTGACCAAGAAACGGATTTTTTTTTATTTATGAAGCGATTTTTTTAGCGAGATCTCAAAAGATATAAAATGAACTAGTCTACAAATTCTGTGAAAATTGTTTTCTATGCCATTCGATCCCGACCTGCTAAAGCTCTTTCTATATATTAAAAATTATAAAAAAGTTTATGGGTGGCTTTCTGAAAAAAATAGGTATGTCGCTGGATTCGACATTCTCCAAAACTGTTACCTACCTAATTTCATCTCAAAATAACTATTGTTAGATATAACAGTCAACAAAGACGATTTGATATTTATCTATGGAATTTTCTAAAACAAATCATGTTCACTGATGAAGCAACCTTCACCATTAATAAGATAGTTTCATGGCAGTTGCTTCGGTACTGGTCTGTAATTAATCCAGAATGGATTATCTCACAAAAATTTTGAATGACACTATCTAGGACCTTTCTTTTTAATGAAAATCTGAATGGCCAACTTTTTTTGGAATTTCTTCAACAAGATATAATGACTGCTCTGGAAGATATACCACTAGTTTACCCGATAAACCTCTATTTTCAGTCAGGCGCTAGCTCAACGAACCCTTAACCTTTTTTATAATTTTTGACACATGAAAACAGTTTTAGTAGGTCGGGATCGAATGACACAGGAAACAATTTTCTCAGGATTTATAGACTTCTTTATTTTCTGTCTTTTGAGATCTTGTTAAAAACTCGCGTTATAATTTCAAAAGTTATAGGAGTGTTTCCATATTAGAAGGGCAACACAAATAAACTTCACTGAAATGGTTGATAAATCTTCTCTCTTGATGAAATTTGGCATATATCTATTTTTAGGGATATTGAAAGCAGTGGCGTACCTATTTTGTTCCTTAAAATGGTCCTAAACCTTTTTCTTATTTTTCGACATAGAAAAACTACATTGATCAGGTGAAATAGATAACAATTTTTGCAGCATTCATAGAGCTTTTTATCTTATAAATTTTGATCATTTGCTCATCAAAATCGAACTATAAATACAGAAAGTTACAGGGGTGGAAGGTTATGGCAAATGACTTGATTTAGAAAAAGTTTAATTTTTGGAGTGAATAGAGCCTTACTGGCGGTACACCTTAAAATGATTTTCCCAATATACAAGCTGTCTTAAAAGTGAAAAAACGTATCAAGGTTGTATTTTCTAAATGGAACACCATGCATATTATTGGATTTTCAGTTTGTACAACCAACATAAAACCCATTTATATAAAGGTTTACCTGACTTGAATCTTAGAATTTTTGAAATATTTAGTATTTATGAAAATGTATCAATTTCAAACTTTAAATTCTCAACAAGTATTTAATTTTTTAAATCAAATTCAACATGGAGTTTACTAATTGATTAAGTCTTGTGACGCACTTGTGAAATATTGACTAACTGATACAGAGTCTCTAAAAATTACAACTAAACACTTACAAGCTTGAAACGGTAATAACTTGTTTAATTTAAATGAAACAACTTGTATTTCATGCCAGCAGCAGATTTAAAATTTAATTTTCTATCGAATAATAACATATTTCTCTGTCGTTACCTGTTAACGTTTTCATAGAAAACGCGCATTTCCAGAATGAAAATTGATTTTAACACATTTTGTACTAAATAAGTCACCTATAGAACTTTGAAAAGTTGACATTTTATTTGCAGTTGTTAGTTATTTATGAGTGTCTCTTCGCAAATCGTTTGCTAGTGGTAATTTGTAACGTCTGTTGTGTATGGGAGTTTATCTAAAAGAAGAACGGATATACATGGGTTTAATTCTTGGAGAAATCAGGAAAACTGCTTATTGGCATCACGAGTTTAGGCTCAAATGTTTTCCAACAGAAATCATCCCAACAAAGCTGTTTCAAAAGATTGTTGACTTAATTTAAACAAACTGACAGTGTTCATTATGATAAACCTATTAAAAGGAAACATGCAACAGAAAACCAAGAAACTGAACTAGAGATGATTTCCTCTGTGATCAAAAATCCTCATATAGGGCAAAAGCAAATTGCCAATTAACATTATCCAATCAAGTGTCTCAAGAATTCTTCAAATACATAGTTACCATGATTTTATAATCAAGCATCACCAAGAACTTTCCAATAACACTCCGAAAATTAAACTTTTTCAAAATCAAGTCATTTAGCCATAATCTTTTGTGCCGAATAGCATGGATAACCCTGTATATAAAAACATATAAAACTTAAAACTGACTGAATATACATTCTAGGGGTCTTAAGTAACGCTCATTTCAAAAATTCTTGCAAAGCCTCACCATCGATACTTCTCTATTAGCAATTAAAAAAAATACGTTAATAAGAAAAAACATATTGTGGCGTATCCATCTCGTAACAAATATATTTTTTGCCACCAAGAGCAAGGTTAAAAAAGTTAAAAGAATTTTCTTTCAATGGCTACTTAAAACAGGTGAATTGTTTTCTAACAATTTTAGGTGTGTGTGTAGCGCATACCTGTTAAATAATTATGCTGTTAACATATGTTCATTGTCAGTTTTAATCCAATTATGGTTCTATAATATACTAACGAAAAAAAAACGTGATATGCTAGAGGTTTCTCTTTAAACCTTACAGAAATTTCTTACGTGCCTAGACACCTAATGAAGGAAACTTTACTGAAAGGGTATAGCCTAATGAAATATATTCTCTTATTATTGTGGTCCAGACAATCCACATATTAAGGTACGGCGGCGTCCCAAGCAAGATTCGGCTTCAATGTATGTGTATAATAATAAGAATTACCGATGCTAATCATCTGCGACTTTTTAGTGAATTCATTTTCCCAGATTAAAGACCACAAAAAAAGGAAATCTGGGAACAATACTACATTCAACAAACAAACCATAAAAAACCATTAATCACAGAACAAATCCAAGTACAAACATTTAAACAAAACTTAATAAAAGCCAAACAAATAGACAAATTATCACACCACAATAATGAAAACAGGAAACCGATACAGCCGAAAACACAGCCAATCAAACAAAACCGACCAATAGAAGTTCAACACGTAGGCATCACGTACAACTTAAGACATAGAACATACAGGAACGATCAGAGTCAGTAGCGTGCTGATGATGAACCAGGAAGGTTCGAAACTGCAGTCCACGTAAACAAATAACAAATCATCGAAAGTACAGTAAACAAATAAGGTATATATATATATATATATATATATATATATATATATATATATATATATATATATATATATATATATATATGTATATATATATATATATATATATATATATATATATATATATATATATATATATATATATATATACAAATGTTTAACAGCTGAGTCTTTCTCAAGAAATGTTTAACTTGTTCGTTTCTGTCGCTCAGTTCGCAGAGTTCCTATTGTAGTGGCAAGTTCGGAGATAAATAAGAATTCATTACAACAGAATAATCAATCTGTGACAGTTCATATATACTACCAGTACTACTACTACTACTACTACTTTTTTTTAAATGGTACTCCCTGTATATTGTTCCTGTGTATAAATGTACCGCTTTTCTTAAAAAACACCCAATATCTCAGTAAATACTGGTTTTAGGTGTAGGGAATAGTTCATCAAACTGAAAGAACATTTGTTGGTATATCTAAATTGATTATAACATACAGGCTGTTCCATTTGAATTTCTCGAGAAAACTTGACTCCGGTGTTTTTACTCACCCTGTATACTGTTTTCAAGGAATTCTTTTTGTATTCATTGAAGTTGAAAGAAGAACACTTTCAGATTTTTGGCATGATAGAGTGTTGCTGACATATTAATGAACATACAGACCGTCAAATGTGCCTCTGATGTTTTGGAAAAGTTGCCATAACTTTTGAATGACTTTGTATAGACTCCAACAACTATACACTGGATGAATCGGCAAAACAAGAGGAATTCAAAAATGAAACAATATACAGAGTGTACCATTTAAAAAAAAAGCGAAGTTTGGGTAGTATATAACTTGTGTATGCAAAAATAATTTTAGTTTGTAGCTCACGTCAGTACCTACAACTTTTGTTCCATTTTTTTTTAAATTATTGAATAATAAAGGAGAATTGAACTTAAACGCACTGTTGGACCACCCTGTATATATATATATATATATATATATATATATATATATATATATATATATATATATATATATATATATATATATATATATATATCACCGATGATTAAAAAAATAATGGGCCGATTTTAATGAAGTTTGTCAGGTACTTTCCTTGTGTCAATTGCTTGGATAAGTTCGTTAGCCAGGAAAATCGGACCAGATTTTTCGGGAAAATTTTGGGGTTGCCTTAGGAAAAAATTTTTATCTGCGAAATTAACAAATCTATGGTTACTAAATTTGGTGCGTAGGTTAACGTTATAAAAAGTAAACTGTTTACCAAAATTTAGGTGTATATGATACAAGAAAAAAAAGTTATTTGCATTTCATTAAAAAAATCTTTGAAGCCAGTTCATTTCTATAAAAATTCACTGCCATAATGCACTTGCTGCATCCAGACTTTTAATATATGATTTGGATCTTACTGATAATGACACCTGAAGCTATTGATAAATACAATTTTGTCAGAGTTTCGCGGAATAATACCAGACTACGAAACGTAAAGTGGTGATTTCAGTAAGATGGAATGCTTCGTACACATTACCATGGGGCTCAAGTTTTCTTAAGAGGTAACTCCAAAAATTGCATAATAGCCAAACGTGGTCTAGTACTATGACCTGGTGGGTCCCGGATATCAACCCACTGGCTTTTATTTATGGATATGATATGTACAAAATTTTAGTTACTTATTTAAACCACCATATATCAGAAAATAGTTGATTGAAGGTATACAAAAAATTTGGAGAAGCTTCAGTAAACAAACTCTTTCAACGGTATCTACTTCAGTGTATAAACGCTCGACACGCGCATTGATGTTGGGGGAAGCTACGTAAAATACTTTCGCTGTTTTTTTTTTAAATTTTATTAATTCCTTTAAATTATGTTATCCTTCATTTCTGCTATTTTTGTTTGATGGTAATAGCTTACTATAAGACTTTTTTATTTATATTTTTTTTCAAATAAATAAATGTATTTTATGATATGTGGCAAACAATCATTAAAAGACAAATAAAAAGTTTAATTTAAATGTAAAAAAAAACTAATATGGCGAACATAAGAAAAACAAACATTGATGTAGCTACCACAAAATAAATAGCCTGGACGCAGCAAGTGCGTTATGAAGTTAATTTTCATAAAAATGTTTTTAATAGCAAATATGTCTCTCTAATGCAAGCAGGCATTAATATGATTACCGGTATAATCTATATAGTAAAAACAATGTACCATATTTTATCAAAATAATTTATTGTTTGAAAATGTACAAAAATTTTCCGAAAATAAACTTAAACTGTTTCCGAGAAAACTGGTTTCCTAGCCAATAAACCTTGGGTTAATAGCAAATTGAGTTATTGATTTTTGAAGCATTTAATGAAAATTCGCTACCAAAACGCACTTATTGCGTCTCGATTTTTCTTCTTACAAACATGTATCGTATTTCGATAAAAAATGCAAAAATGCAATAATATAAGGGTGTTCGAAAACAAATTGTAGGTGTCACCATCGACTTATGGGCTACCTGTGACTGTCAAAATAATTTTATTAGATGCAGTTCAAGACACCCTATAATTAACGTATACAACTTTTTCTCGTATCTTGTATAATAACAATTATATTGAGCTTTGCCGTAGAAATGCGTCACCCTTTATATATGTAAACAGATAAAACTGAAACAAAAGCGGATATGGATTCTAGGAGGCCCAGTTTGCGCTCATTTGAAGAAATCTTTTTAAAATCCAATAGTCGCGATTTCTTAATTAACGATTTTTTTCTACAAAAATTAGTTAAAAATTACAGACCGTTAAACCATAAACTAAAAAAACTAAAACTGCCGCCAAAGCATCAGAGTGAGGAAATATTTAGTAAAGTGAAGGACAATGACGGTTGAAGCTGAAAATTAAGGGTTTGCAGAACACTGTCCTTGCGACATTTTCTTTATACAATTCGTATTTGTTTCCGGTTCTTTGCCTAAATGTTGAGAATTTTGGCGTTTCAAATCGCGACTTTGACGTTCTGAGGAAACCCCACATTTTTTTAAATGACCATATCTTTTTTGTCTTTAAACCTACATACCTTAATTTTGGTACATAGTTGACTAATTGTAATGCAAACAATCGTATTTAATTTTGTTGCCCTTACTTTATTATTTCCGAAAACATACATATTTTCCGAAAGAAAACATTTTCTGAGAAAATCTGGGTCGATTTTCCTGGCTAACGAACTTATCCAAGCCAGTTGCAAAAGTAAGGTACGCAGAAAATTTGCCCAAAATCGGCGCATTATTTTTTGAGGTATCGCTGTGGATTATATATATATATATATATATATATATATATATATATATATATATATATATATATATATATATATATATATATATATATATAAACATATAAAATTGAAACTGACCCTGGATATGGATGCTAGGTTCAACAGTCGGGATCTCATTAGTGAATTTTTTTAAAGAATTTTTGGATAGGGTGATTGAAAACGTGTGTCTCGCGAGAGTAAAAGCTCGATTGCATTGACATGCGCACTTCGCCGAATATTGAAACGAAGTAAACGACCTTTCTGACGTGCTGTTTACACACAATCCTTCAAACTGACCTTCCTGGCATCAGTTTGGCTAATCAGAAGCTAAAAGTGGAAGGAAAACCAACCATGCCATTTATGTGAGCATAATGTACTTTTCCTCCCCTTCTTCCTTCCTTTAGCTTTTGATTAGGCAAACTGATGTCAGGGCAGGTCAGGAAGGTCAGTTGGGAGGATTGTGTGTAAACAGCACGTCAGGGAGGTCTTTTATTTCGTTACTTAAAATATTCTGCGAAGTACGCATGATCAATGCAACCGAGGTTTTACTGTCGCGAGACGCTCGTGATTGAAGGCGTTTTGATACGTCTTATAAATATGCAAGCTTTAAAGCTCTAGCTTTTATAACGTCCTATATAGTCTCTCCGTAGAATCGACATTTTCTCAAAAACTAATTTGGGTGGTTCATTAACTGTGGTTGCGCTTACTTGGTGGAACCGTTCTAAACTAAATACAGATGTATACTACTTCTCGGTGTTCACAATATATTTATTTTCATTTTACGTTCGTACAGACAAAGTAACACGATTTAGAGGCAAATTGTATGCTGTTTTAAAAATACTGATTATTATAATTTGCTATGTTTGTATAGAAATAAAAATACATAATATTTTGTTTGTGTGTTTGTTTTCTTTCTGTAATCGTAACGCGGAAAACCGTTTATAGAGAAAAAAAACCACTTGTGAAGCCAGAGAAGTAGTCTATATATCTGTATTTGGTAAACGACTTAGACCAAATTAGAGAAGTCGTCTGCAATTCCTCATAAGAGCGAAAAACTTTTCCTGCTGAGCATGTTTGCATCTATAATAATAGCAAAGTTACATATAATAATAATTATTATCGTTATTGCTTAAAATTGTAGAGTATGCCAATACTGAAATTAGGACACACTGTATATTCTATAATATTTACGATTAAGTTAATTTTTTTTCTGGAGGGTATACAAACGTGGTAAAGCAATTAGACGATATTATTTATAATACTGCTTATATAGGTGGTCCAAAGAAAATGGCACACAGTGCCTTAGTGGATTTTTGGATCAAAATATTCCGTGTATCATTACTTTTGGACCAGCCTGTGGAAGCTTGTCAAAAGTGTAATGGATATATAAAATTCTGGACGCAGCATCTGCGTTATGATAGTGAATTTTCATAGAAATGATCTGACACCAAACATTTTTTAAATTAAATGCTTATAACTATTTTTCTAGTAACATAGACATTTGAATTTTGGTAGATAGTTTACTTTTTCTAACGTGAACCGACGTACCAAATTTGGTTACCATAGCCTTTATGTTTTTGCAGAAATTTTTTTTCTAAAGAAATCCCAAAATTTTCCTGGAAAACCTGGTACGACTTTCTTGGCTAACAAACTTATCCAAGCCATTCACAAAAGGAAAGTAGTACCTACCTGCTAAATTTCATCAAAATCAGCCCATTATTTTTTGAGTTATCGGTCCGATACATACATACATACATACATATATATATATATATATATATATATATATATATATATATATATATATATATATATATATATATATATATATATATATATATATATGAGAGAGAGAATGACCCGGGATATGGGTTCTAGGAGTCCTAGTTCGCGCCCATTTAAAGAAATTTTTTAAAAATTCAAAAGTCTGGATTTCCCTGTCAGTGAATTTTTTCTACGAAATTTGATTAGGTTACTGTATAAATAAATACTATAATCTCTAATGCCTGGTTTTTAGGTCTTTAGCTCAAAAATACATAAACTTCATTTTGTTGTGATTGAATTTATTCCAAAATTTCACGTAAAGCGTCGGGTTGTCTTTGTTTTCGTTGAAGTTCAAGAATTTGGCTGGGTAACAGACAACTGTTGAAACAGATGTTAGTGTAGAGAAATAGGTTACATTGAATTTATTTAGGCCATTCTATAATTAGGTATGTTTTCAATCATATTGTATTTTCCAAAACACTACATTAAAATTTTAAATGAACTTAACATCCATAAAACAGGAACAGCATGACAGAAACATATTTGCAGTGAATGATTGTGTCTTTTAAAAATCTAGTGATTATGACGGGAAGGAAATATATAAACTTTAGTTATGTGATCTGGCACACAGTATAACAAAATGGGTCAAAAAGTTAGTAAATGTTGTAAATGTTCAACGAAACATCAAGGTAGCCTCTGCGGAGATCCTCCACAGCGAAAGGATTCTAGGTGAGTATAGTGTCCAAAACAGTTGCGATGATTATGGTATACAATATGTCATGATTTAGTGATCAATCATTACATATATGTTATTATTAATTATTCGATCACTGAATCGGACAACTTTTTTTTGGTGTTTTTAATAGATTTCGAGAACACTTATCATTTAACGCTCGGGAGGTGACGTGTTTAAGTTATACATTACCGGTGACGCCGGTCCATCAGACCGATATGCTCATATGGTTTCCAACAACCATTTCAATTACAAGTTTATCATATTTTATTTTATTTTTTTATTTTTGTTTTGTTTCTTTAACGTCGGCCTAGTTCCGCGACTATGGCCAATCACCGACGTCAGGGAGCAGTTTCACCTCACTATCCTGGAAATTTTGCCGAACCCCTGCCTTTCTGTAAGGAGGGTAGGGATCTTTAACGTGCCCAACATCGCATGGACACGGGACCGACGGCTTTACGCCCCCTCCGTAGGGCGAAACGTGCAGACATTCAACTTGCTCAAATACAATGCCAGAACCATATTTTATTATTTTAAAAATCAAACAAACTGCTAACTCTTTAAAAATATGTTTATTCCAAAATATATAATACGGATACAATTATGAAATCAGGTAACAAAATAAACCATAATTTTTGTAGAAGAACGAAACAAATCAAAGTTTACCTCTGAATTAAAATAAAACTAGATTTTTAGGGTCTTCTCTCGGAGTACCGATTGCAAACAATATTTGCATGTTCCAAACAAAGAAATTTATTGCAAAATCTGAAATAATATTTAGTTTTTTATTTTGCTTGGATGTGCCAACTTGACAACGCCCAGCAGGTACTGGATCGTCATTTCTTGGATTTCCAGTTGGAAGTTTCCACATTTCCTGAATTCTGTCTCGAATATGGCGAGGAATATGATCATCAACTTGTCTTGTTATCATATGATTTTTTGTATGACCAATGGAAAGATTTGTCAAACACATTCTTCTGACATACAGTTTATCTTCTTTTTTTATTACATTTGTATATTATAAACGAATTAATTCCAGTCTCATTTAGCAGAGCATAGAACACAACAATAGCCCATCTTCTGGTATTGCGCGCTACGTTATACTTTAAGACAGCTGATCGACCATATCGACACCTATCTTTGTTTTGTTATAGTCCATGGTCATCATGTGCTTTTGAGTGGTTTCAAGAATTTGATTACCATCATGCATGGAAGAAATCAATAAGACATATTTATTATGTTTTGGGACATGCGATACGAACCTACAATTTTCCCCGAATGCAACCATACTGGATGGAATGGGCCGATCCGGGGCATCTATAAATAGTGCTGGTAGTTGTTTCTTGTTTTTATGAATTGTCCCTAAAAGAGTTAATCTGTGTTCATTTAGTAACTTTTGACATGGGCCACTTCCAGTAAACCAATTGTCTGTAGTAACGTTTCTCCTAGTTCCGCCGATGGGCTCAACAAGCCTATTTACTACATCAAGGACCGAATTTGTAACGGTGTATGGCGAATCCTGCGGTTGTTTGCCAAGGTAGATTTTCATATTGGCCGTATAAAACATTACGGCATCTGCGAGTGCAAAAATTTTAGCCCCATAATTAGCCGGCTTGGATGGTATGTATTGCCTAAATGAACATTTTCCGCTAAACGCCACTAGCATTTCGTCTATTGTTGTGTGATGGCAGAGACTGAAGTTTTTCCTACAATTTTAATTTATTTTATGGAAGATATCACGAATTAGAGCCAGTTTATCTGTAGCTTTTTTAACATCTCTCGTTTCACGATCATCAAATCTCATATATTTTAGAAGAAAACGGTAACGTTGCTGTGACATCGTCAAACGAAACACTTCTGGTAAATCCCCAGCCGTACTAAAAAGCTTCTCATAATTTAATCTATTCATCTTCTTTACTCCAGGCAGGTACAACAGGCCTATCAACGCTTCCACTTCGATGGCGTCAGTGGGTCTTGTATTAGTTTCCAACCGCAAATTGCTGTATCTGCTGATTTATATATTCTACAATAGTTTCAATAACAGACTTATTAAAAAAAGTTCTCCAGATTTCCACAGGGTCAGTAAAATTTCGGATAGGAAGTTTTGGACCAGGTAACTGAGTGATAATGTTTTTTGTTCTTGCCGTATAGGATTGTAGCTTCTTTGGTTGGCAGTCTTTCTTCCATATGGTACTTTTGTCTTTGCCGGTATAAAATAAATCATGTCTATTCCTGGAATTATCTTCATTGTCATCTACTTCACTTTCATCTTCTTCAATTCGTTCCCTTTCAGTGACTTCCTCTTCAATTTCTGAGGTTCTTTCTGCATCACCAAATTCTTGTTCGCTTTCAGAATTTTCATCTCTTTATTCAATGTAGTCCTCCTCGTTATCATCACTGTCGTCATATTGCGATGCGTATTCGGTATCTGACACACGTTCGTCCACAAGTTGCTGCAACCAAGCTTGGTTTTTCTCTGAAAACTGAAAATACTCTAGCTTGTGGAACAATTCAGCGGGACAGATATGGGCTACCATCAAATATGGCAGGAGATAAAAGTATGAAGCAGGGTGATGTTGACTACAGGGTGTCAAGTATAAATATGTCATTCTTCAAATGGTGTAATAACAGAATTGTGCATTTCCTCTCTAACTTCCGTGACACAGAAATGAGTAAAGCCAAACGTATTTAAAAAGACGGTACTGCTGAAGATGTAGAAATTCCCCAAATGGTTAGAGATTTTAATGCCCATATGGTGGGGCGTTGACCAGACGCATCGACTTCGACAGGCTTATTGGATAGATAGGAGCTCAAAAAAATGGTGGCATAGCTTGTTTTGCAGTATACTCGATACTGCCTTCGTGAATAGCTATGTGCTTTATAAAAGAATTCATCCCGATGACAAAATCACGTCTCTTGAAATTATAAGAGGAGTTGCTCCAACTCTGATAAACTACAGCAACTATTCTGCATTAGAAAAAAACATCGAATTCATTTCTTCATCTTCAAGTAAATACATTAGCCGCAAAAATACTTCCCGAAGTAGCTCCCAAAATATACCAACAACTTCTAGAAACAATGCACCAAAACGGAGAAAATACAACTACAGCATCTCCAATGGCGTTTGGTTGACAAATTGAGAAGCACATTGGCCAATTTTTACCGAAAAAAGAGGTTTCAAATTAAAGTATTTTTGTGCGTAAACGAAAAGAAAAATGTTTCAACAAATGTCATGATATGATTCAATAAACCTTTTGCTTAAGAAAAAAATGCATAAAATATCTGAATATAAAGAGTTTTAATATATCTGCAGTGGATTTTATTATTGCCTGCTTCGCTCTGAAGGGACATGAAAGTACCCCCCCCCCCCATATCAATAATGGGGTCTTCAAAAATTTTGAATTTTTTTTTAATGTTAAATAGTTGTCCACTAATTGAAATATAACATTTTTTCTTTATGTTTCAAAAAAATCTCTATCTGGGAACAAAGGGTTAAACGGAACACCTATATATTTTTACACTAATCGATAGCAGGCAGGCTTTTGGATAGTGTTGTCGCTCTGAATTAAAAAATAAGTGATATGTTGTCAACTCACTTCACAGTTTTGCTTCTAAAAACGTGAAAGTCGAGATTTGAAACGTTAAAATCGACGACAATTAAACAATTATCCTGAAATGAATGCAGGTTTTGTAGAAGAGACGTCTTAAGAAATGTGTTTTATGAAGCCTTAAGTTTTTGCTTCAACCGCCACTGCCCACTTTACTAAAATAGTTGCAGCAAATTCATTTCAAATAGACCTTACCTCTGATGCTTTGGCAGTGATTAAGTTATAGAGTTCGCGATTTAACAGTCTATTATTTTTAGCTAATCTTGGTACAAAAACTTCGGTATTAAGGAGATGACATGAATTTTGGAAAAGTTTCTCCAAATGAGCGTAAACTAGGACCCTTATAAGATATATGTATATATATATATATATATATATATATATATATATATATATATATATATATATATATATATATATATATATATATATATATATATATGTATTACACAGGTAACTCGAAAAATAATAAGCTGATTTTAAAGAAATTTAATACGCAGATTTGTGTAATAAAATTTTTATTATGTGCCAGTATTAGATTCTCTGATTAAAAAGCAAGAGAGGTTGTACAAAAATGTTGTTGCTGGAGGTCAGGGCACTGCACAAGAGCAAGATATTGTGTATGATAAACAAAATTTATTAAATAATACAGGCAAATTTTAAATTTTCTTTGCGTGTATATAATTCGCGTAAAAAATTGCGTCGACCACTTCCATGAAAATTCACTACCATAGCGAGCTAACTGCGTTACAAAATTTTAATTTAGGTTTTTTTTGTAATTAAGAAATTTTATAACGCCTTTGCAATGTTTTTTTAACTTATAATATGGCACAAAACAGGATAATCCGCAATTTTTATGTAAGTAAATTTATTTAAAAAAATCATAATTCTAAGAAACACACGACCTGAATAAATTTATTATAAATTAATTGCAAAAAACAATAACAGACTATTTTGCGCTAGAAACGTATTTGTAGCTGTCGCTCTAATTAGGAAATGTATATTGTGTAATTCTTTTCCGATGACATTATTTTGCACCTTGTCATGAGGTTTAAAAATGTCTTTGGCAAACTTACGTCTCATTTTTTATATTTTTATCCAAAATGGGTGTACATTGCAACATTTGCGAAGATATGCAAAATAACGTAAAAATAAATAATAAATATAAATGATTACAATAGAGGAAACTCGGTTATTGAATATATTTAATTAGTATAATTAATTTATAATAATTTGATTAAATTCGTACATGTATTCTATTTTTATGATTATGATTTTTCAATGAATTTGCCTCTGGAAAAAGTGCAGTTTTTCTTGTTAATTTGTTATGCTATATTTTTAAACTTAAAAATTAATGCAAAAACTAAAAAAATATCCTTACTACGCAAATGCTTTAATTTAAAAAGAAACAAGTAATACTAGACCCTTAATTTGTACACCACAATGTACGTAAGTTTAAATGTCATCAATGTCTTGAGAAATATACAGGCTGTTTCATTAAAAGAATAATTAATTTAAGGTCCGCTAAGTCGTATGCCCCCCTGTGAATGGTTGACCGACATAAATTAGGAATCGGTCGGGTAAAGAGCATACTAGAAAATATTTTTTACGAAAATCGAAAAAAGTTAACTTTAAATGACTTACTAAATTATGCCTTTTTTTTGCGTAAACTTGAAAACACCTCCCTTATCCTTTTATTCAAACTAACACAAATTATATTGTACATATTTAGGAGCTCGTCTGCTATCGATTAATGTAAAAATATGCGGGGTACTAGATGCATACTTTCTATGGTGTGTAGCCTATAATTTTAAAATGTAGATCCTCTTACTCCATATAACATGCAAGCCAATGATTTTAGAAGAGAGTTCTTGAAATTGAATAATGGGTTATTTGCCAAGCTACATATTTTAATAGCCAGAGTTGTTGTTGTTTTTTTTTTTACATTTTCAACTTCCTTGCATCTATTCTTATTTAAAGAGTGCATCTTAATTATTTAACCTAAATATAAAAGCTAGTTCTTAGGTTCGTTAACCTCCCAGATTAAAATTACTTCCTATACATATCTTCTAATTCTCTGAATACATGTATCAGTAGCTCGCGCCTTTTACGTGCGGCATTTATTAAATAGTTTATCAGATATTTTAGTATTTTATCCAAATACATTTTAACCTACTTCAAAAAAGGAGAAGGTTCTATGTTCGTCTGTATGTACTTTTTATGTATGTTCACCGATGTTTTCGTCAATTGGGGACCGATTTTAAAAAGTTTTTGTTTTTGTTTCAAAGGACATACTCCTGAGGTGGCCCTATTTTCCCCAAGTCAGGATCTAATGATGGGATCTCAGGGAAATAGAGTGAAGTCCTCCTATAATAATCCATGTAACTTAAAATTCTACTGTAATAGGGCACTTTGATTATATTATAGTAGTTTTCTAATATCGTACTCACTACGTACGTATATATATATATATATATATATATATATATATATATATATATATATATATATATATATATATATATATATATATATATATATATATATATATATATATATATATATATATATATATATATATACTAAAAATGGAAAATCAACTAACTTAAAAAAATTAAACCGGCCTCAAAATAGGCACTAAAAAACGAACAATAACTGGATTACAGGTTTAATTCAAAAGACAAAAAATAATTTAAATGAAATACTATTAAATGCGCTAGATACTGATCTGTTTGAAGTCGCTGTCAAGCCCGTAACGCAATAATACTTAGCGATATAAGCAGCTTAATTAACAACGGATTCTAATTCCAATGAAATACCTAAATAGGCGATGCGGCGGGAGTGGACCTAGCCTACCTACCTAATATATAATTGGCTTGGCACAGACTTCAAACAGATAAGTAGGTAGCGTATATAATAATATTTCTAAATTAATACCTGTAATTAAATGATATCTGCAATCCAGTTATTTTTCGGATTTTAGTGCCTATTTTGAGGTCGCTTTAATTTTTTTTAGTTTGTTTTAATTTTAGTGGATAATAATTATATTAAAGACAACTAGGATGTAAAGAATCCAAATGGCAGAACTATTTATACAGAGTGTAATTTTGTAAACAGCTGTTGGTAGATTTAAGAATACTTTCTTTTCTCAAAACCTTTTTTAAAATTACCTTCACACGAGTGGAACCTTCCTTTTCTATCGAATATTGGGACAACAAAAACAACATGAGTATCTTGTAGAATTTTGTCATATCAAATCATCATTCTTTCAAATATTTCGGAATTATATAATTAGGGAAAAATGCCTCGAAGTTTGGGTACGTTACATACTAGCACCGATTTTAAAATTTAATTAAACTGATTAAGAAGGCTTTCATATCTTCATTTGACTGTATTGTTCACCTACATGGTAGTTTCCTCTGATAGAAAACCAGTCACACAGTCTAATTATTGGATTGCTAAATAGCTTCCGGGCAGTTTCCGTGGTTAAGTTCACTTGGTGAGTGGCTAAACGTTTCTCAAACCATCGATGCTTCAATAGCGAGATATAAGAAACCAAAAGCTATCGTTGGTGAAACGTCCTGGAACTCGTCCAGTGAATTGAACCACATGAGAGCAGACAGGAAATCATTCAGAGGTCCAAACAATGCCTGTTGTGAATGTCTAAAATCGTCAGCCCAACAAATGTAAAAAATCTTCTGAATTCGCTTTATTAAGTAAATTGTAATGAATTTAAATCAAGTAAAGGCAAATTCAATAAAATGGTATTAATGAACTAACAAGGCAATCATTTTCATAAAGAAATCATTAATAGAATAAGATTTTCATAATTTTAGTGAATTTTTATTTAAAAAAATTCACTAATATCGATGGTGAGACTTTGCAAACATGTTTGCAAATGAGCGCGAATTTGGGCCCCTAGAACCCATATCCAGGGTCAGTTTCGATTTTTATATGTTTATATATATATATATATATATATATATATATATATATATATATATATATATATATATATATATATATATATATATATATATATATATATATATATATATATATATATATATATATATGTGTGTGTGTGTGTGTGTGTGTATCCAACCGATAACTCAAAAAGTAATTAACCGATTTTGATAAAACTCAGCAAGTGCCTTTATTTTCTTAATAACTTGGATGAGTTCGTTAGCGCCAGAAAAATCGGACACGGTTTTCCGGGAAAATTTTGAGTTTTCTTTGTAAAAAAATTTTTTCTCCGAAAATTACAAAGATATTTGGATAAAATTTGGTGTACATATTGCTTTGGGAAAGACCTATGTGCCAAAATTCAGCTTTCTAGGGTTACAGAAAATTGAGCTATTCAAATTTGAAAGATTTATGTTTAATATCACCGACTTTTATTGTCAATAGCTTATATGAGATATAGTATGTGGTTGCCGTGGTAACGGAACATTTGATATTATTGCGCAGGTCTGTTAGACGCTGTAACTGATATCGTATGGTATTGGTATGAGATTATTTATATGTTTATTTGTTTGAGTCGACGAATTATTTGTGTCATTTGAGAAATTTTTATATACAGGTGCAAATTATTCCTTTATTAATGTTAGTGGGTGGATTAAACAGTGTTTTTTATGTTTTATCAACACATAAAAAGGATCGAAGTTTTACAAAAGGGCTGATATGCAACAGGCTAGTTCTTACTCTCTGATGCTTTGGCGGGAGTTTTAGTTAAGTTTATGGTTTAACGGTCCATAATTTTTAGCTAATTTTCGTACAAAAAATTCGTCAATGAGGAGACCGCGACTTTAGAATTTTAATGATTTCTTCAAATGAGCCCAAACTAAGCCCCCTGGAATCCATATCTGGGTTTACGTTCAGTTTTGATCTGCTTACATATATACAGGGTGACGCATTTCTACGGTAAAGCTGAATATAATTATTATACAAGAGACGGGAAAAAATTGTATAAGTTAATTATAGGGTGTCTTGAGCTGCATCTTATAAAATTATTTTGACAATCACCGGCTGGCCCACAAGTCGATCGTTGGTGATCCCTACAATTTTTTTTTCGAACAGCCTTATTTTATTGCATTTTTTATCGAAATATGTTTGTAAGAAAAAAAATCAAGACGCAGTAAGTGCGTTTTGGTGGCAAATTTTCATTAAATGCTTCAAATTTCAATAACTCAATTTGTTATTAACCTAAGATTTGTTGGTTAGAAAACAAACGTTTAAGGTATATTGTCGGAAAATTTTGGTACATTTTCAAACAATAAGTTATTTTGATAAAATATGGCACATTGTTTCTACTATATAGGTTATACCGGTAACCAAATTGATGACTGCTTGCATTAAAAAGACATATTTGATATTCAAAGCATTTTTATAAAAATTCACTGCCATAACGCACTTGCTGCGTCCAGTTTTTTCTATGATCGAACAAAGATAAGTTTTTTGTAATTTCATGACCTATTAAGCGATTTTCACTCTTCAGAATCGAAATGCAAACAAGCTAGTGTTACTGAAGACACTTTAGTGGTGGAGCTATTCTTTATTCACTTGGTCTATTAAGCGAATACGATTATTCAGAATCGAATTACAATATGCTGGGGTTACTGGAGGCAAATAACAGGTCTTGAAAATAAGTGTTGTAAAGTTATTTTTTTTTTGGTCGGTTCATTTGACGTCAAATATTAGCATCCTAGCTTTGCAAGGTTCCTCGACCGCCTCTCGAGTCAGGAAGTTAAAAAAACCGCGAAATTTTGTGACGTTTTTTAATTTTTTGCCTATAGCTCCGAAACTATGCGCTTTAGCGAATACTTTATAATTATAGAAATTAAAGAAAATTAAGGTTTGCGTCGAATGGGGTCCATAATTATTAATTTTGTCAAGTAGTATGGCTGGAATCGATGGTCAAAAAACGGTGATTTTCACCAACTTTTCTGAAAAACGCATTATAGTGACTTTCAATCGTGCGTCATACTCAAACGACCATTCTAAAACGAATAAACGCGTGGATTTAAAGTTGTAGAGCACTAAATTGTGTGTTGAACGGGTAGCTTAAATTTTGAATTTGGTTAAGGACAAATTTCAAATTTGTCCGAAGCTTGTCATATGGTGTTTAATGCCGAAGAAAGGTACCCTCGAGTTCCAACTCTACATCTTCATGAAATAACTTAAGAAGTGGCATTCTGAATTAAAACGTATGTTCAATTAATACAAGAATGAAATAATCAGGTTTATTAACCATATCATGTATTCTTACGCCACAATCATGAAATATTCACACGGGCATTGAAGTCGAGGGCCTCTAGTCGCCCACGACTGGTTCAAGGCTTTCCATAAAAACTTTAGCGAGTACTGCCGATCTGTGTCCGGGAAATACAGATTATAAAATGTAGTTTTGTTTGTACTTTGCAGTTTTAGGTATTATGTGCTGTATTTCGGTAAACTCTGTTAACCATGCGATACAATAAAATTAGGCGACAAAAATATAATTTTCTGAGAATCAGTACTTTGTATTACATAAAATAAAAATTATAATATTTATCAGTACACTGCAATACTGCAATTTAATTTTGGTCAAAATTCAGTAACGGCTTGTGCCTTAATGCATTGGGGTGCGCAAGAAAAAAAAGTTCGGGGCGCAGCAAGTGCGTTATGGTAGTGAATTTTTATTAAACGCTTCAAATTTGAATAACTCAAGTTTCTACAAACTTATAAAGTTAAATTTTGGTGTATAGTAAGGTCTTGCCCAGGGCAACATATCCACTAAATTTCATCAAAATAACTTTGTAATTTTTTTCAAAAGAAAACACAAAATTTGAATAACTCAAATGTAGAAAGTTGAATGTTAGTGTGTAGTAAGATCTTTTATAAGGCAACATATCCACAAAATTTCATTAAAATATCTTTGTAATTTTTGGAGAAATATATTTTTTTTGAAAAAAAAAACTCAAAATTTTTCCGGAAAACCTTATATTTCTGACTAACGAACTCATCCAAGGTAATAATAAAAGAAAGGCACTTGCCGAGTTTCATTGAAATCAGTTGCTTATATATATATATATATATATATATATATATATATATATATATATATATATATATATATATATATATATATATATACATATATATATATATATATATATATATATATATATATATATATATATATATATATATATATATATATATATATATATATATATATATATATAATCAAACCGACCCCGGATATGGGTTATAAGGGTCCTAGTTCGCGCTCATTTGAAAAATTTTTTGCAAAGTCTCTCCATCGATACCTCTCTATTAGTGAATTTTTTTAAATAAAAATTCACTAAAAATTAAGTGCTCGCCTCTTTTTTCCCGAAAATATATTATAAAAAAACCTACTTACTAAACAAACTAAACTTAATAATTATAACTACTTACCAAGTTTTCCTCTAGTTAGTTATAGGTTATTGTAGTTAAAAAGTCCTTTCCTTTGATAATTACTAACATAAATCACAATTCTGCCAACACTCAGCATTCACTTTAGTTTATAAGTTATAACATAACTTTAAATCTGGTGTAGGTCGTCCTAAACTTTTAATCTTTACCTTAGAATTTGAGTCTAACTGTGAAAAGTTAACCTTTAAAATATTATCCACTGAATTAATCACAGTATCACAATTATTTTGTCCACTTATTAAGCAACCCGAAGTAGTAGCCATCATAATAATAATCATTGTCTTGTTAGAACATGTAAACAACAACGAAATGATCTAATTAAAATCAATCCGACGCGAAGCACTACACGAAAATTACTACACACGCTCTGCGAAAAGTGCACTGCAAACTGCAAGTGTGGAATTTTAAAGCGCACAACCATATTGCTTATTTGGTCGTTTTTGACGAAGATAGTCCATCATTTCGCATTGAAGTGTCGCATTTCCTTAGAGCGCCGAAAAATACACACCGCTGCGCGACTGATGTATATGGATGTATATAACGTCTGCAATCATTAACACTATACTTCTTTTGATTCTGTATTAATGGCTGCCGACTCTCTGCGATCCTCGATATACTAATTTTGTTTGTTGAATGCAGGAGGTAAAAAAGTGAATAAAAATTTATTGAAATATAGCATAGCAAAAATATTATTTCTTCCACGGCAGGCGGCAGTGCGCGCGCACGGGCGCACTTATTGAGGAGCCGCCCCTGCACACTGATTCACATCTTGCTAGCAGAAGCAGTACAAATGCCTCTTTCTATAAGACGAAGAATGCTAGCGTTAAGATTTTTAATAAAAATGTTTGCCAAGAATAGCAGTATATGCAATAAATTACATTTACTTTTTACGCTGGATTTATCAAGCAAATTTTGGTCGAAAAAGAAAACTCCAGTATTAATTGATTCGTATGAAGAAAACTATAACAATAAACAGAACATGGCTACAAAATCTATAAATCCTATGTTCGAAATAGATTGGCAAAACTTAAAAGAGAATAAGGTAAAATACATGGTCGACTATTCCAAATTCCCACGTCAGATTATAAATAAAAACTCTGGACGCAGCAAGTGCGTTATGGTAGTGAATTTTCATAAAAATGTTTTTATTGCGAATATGTGTGTTTTCTTTTTAAGAAAGCAGGCATCAATTTTGATTACCAGTATAACCTATATAGTAAAAACAATGTGCCATGTTTCATAAAAATAACTTTATTGTGTGAAAATGTACAAAAATTTCCAAAAGTAAACTTAAAGTGTTCCCGGATAAACTCGTTTCTTGGTCAATCTTATAGGTTAATAGCAAATTGGGCTATTCAAATATGAAACATTTGATCAAAATTCGCTACCATAACGCACTTGCTGCATCCAGAATTTCTTTTCTTACAAACATGCATTATATTTTGATGGAAAATGCAAAAATGCAATAACATAAGGAATGATTGATTAAAAAAAAAGAAAATTTGTATCACCAACGACTTATGGGCCATCCTGTGATTGTAGAAATATTTTTTAAGATGTAGCTCAAGACACCGTATAATTAATATATACAAATTTTTTTCATATCTTGTATAATAACGGATATATTGAGCTTATTGATTTTTTACGAAAATTCGACAAAAATTATATACCATTAAACGATAAACTCTATAGCTAAGACTACTGCCAAGCATCAGAGAAAGGGTCTATTTGAAATGAATTTTCTGGAAACATTTTATTAAAATGAAGGACAATGACGGTTGAAACTAAGACTTCAGGGTTTGTAAAACATCCTTCTTGAGACATTTGATTTCAATAGCCCGTATTAGATTCGAGTTATTTGCCTAAATTTTGCCGATTTTGACGTTTTAAATCGCAACTTTGACTTTTTGAGGAAAACCCCAATTTATTTTTCTTTAAATGCCTATAACTTTTGTGTCTTTTGACTTACATAGCTAAATTTTGGTCGGTAACTTACATATGGAAATATAAACCCGCGTACCAAATTTGGTTGACCTTACTTTGTTAATTCCGGAGATATAAATTTTTTTCGAAAGAAAACACAAAATTTTCCGGGAAAACCTGTGCAGATTTTCTTGGCTAACGAACTCATCCAAGCCATTCACAAAAGGAATTTATTCACCAAATTTAATCAAAATGGGCCCATTATTTTTTGAGTTATCGGTGTGATACACACACACACACACACACACACACACACATATATATATATATATATATATATATATATATATATATATATATATATATATATATATATATATATATATATATATATATAAATTGAAACTGACCCCGGATATGTATTCCGGGGGGCCTAATTAGCGCTCATTTGAAGAAATTTTTTTAAAATTCAAAAGTCGGGATCTTCTCATTAGTGAATTTTTTTTAAAGAAAATTCACTAATATGCTAGAAGCGGATTTAAAAGAGATTTCTCTAAATAACTATCAAATTTATGCAGATGGTTCCAAAGCAAATAATTTAACAGGCTGTGAGTATTACGATCCGCAAGCAAATTTCAACAATATAATAAAATTAAAAGCAGACATGTCAACATATACGGCAGAAGGAATAGCAATGTTAGAGGCCCTTAAATATATATATCTAGCTTGCCAAAACAAAACTTTGTTATTATATCCGATAACAAAAGCATCATTCAAGCCACAGAAAACTTAGTATTTTATAAAAAATACCCAAACTATATAATTGTAGAGGTTGCGAAACAACTACAAAATCTTTACAATAGAGGTATAAGCAAAATACTCAGTAAGTGGTGGACGTGCCGCCACCTAGTTGCGGAACCAAGTAGTATGCTGTCACGCCAGCTCCAAATAACACAAAGTGTTAAAAAATAGAGACTGGATACAGCTAACTAATAATTTAGAAAATTGTCAGCCCTGGCCCATTTCTACCCCAATATAGGGACAAAGCAAGTAAGACTCGATGCATTTTCGCAACAATTAGAACCGTAGACCGGTTTCGCTCTCATTGGAGCTCTTAAGTACGGCATACGAATTAAAGTATGCCGTACTGAAGAGCTCTAATGAGAGCGAAACCGGTCTACGGTTCTAATTGTTGCGAAAATGCATCGAGTCTTAGAGGTATAAGCGTTGTCCTAGTTGGGGTGAAAGGACACTGTGGATTAGTTGGGAACGACCAAGCAGACAAAATGGCAAAACGGGCCACGGTACATGGCCAAGAAACTCAACTATTAACACCATGCCAATACCGAATAGTTTTATCCAATAGAAAATATGGGGAAACCTGGGAAAATGAATACAGGAACAACAACAAAGGAAAAGCATATATGGCACTGCATATACCTCACAAGCCATGGTTTTATGATTGTCCTTGTAAAAACAAAAAAATGTTAAAACTATATGTAGATTGCGCTTTAACCACGCTGTAACCCCAGAATATTTATTTAAAATTAACTTAAGGGAAAACCCGAATTGTGATTGCGGAGAGTTAGGTCACTTGGAACATATAATCTTGAATTGCCTTCTTAAACAAACGGAAATATATACATTCATGGACAAAATATATAAAGATTATTGTATCGAAAAGCCACTCAACTTGCCAAAAATTTTAAGGACCCAAAATGTGGAAATATTATAAGCATTATTATTATATGTAGCTAAATCGCAAACAAAATTTAAAAGTAAATATTAACCTTATGTAATTTACACCAACTGTAATAGATTTAGAAAAAACCATTGTTGTGCATCTTTGTTTAAGACCCCTTTCCGTTAGTGGCCTACCTGTGTTTGTCATAAAGTTGCTCTGAACGGCCCCAGCAGCATGAAGCTATGTGTCCCAGTCTACATCCCATTAGTATTAAATAATTAGTCATAGGAAAACACAGAAAAATCAATAATTAGATGAAATGTAAATAGGCGGTGATCAGATTCTGGGATTATTAGTAGATATCTATCAGAGACAGTCAAGTGGCGATCTGGTGCGACATGTTTATATAAGAATATAGGAAGGGAAACCTAGGTGAATAAACACTGCATCTGAAGCCAATAAACGCGATACAAAAAAAAAGTGAAACTAAATTTATATTTACAGAAAAGCTAAATTTGGAGTTTGTGTATTTCAGTATGTGAGCAATCTTAATTAGATATCTCTTCGGAAAATATGTATTTTCGGTGATTACAGATAAATACAGATTTAAACTAAAATTATATTAACAGGCAAGTAACATTCGGCAATCTTAATTACATATCTCTTCGAAAAATAATTTCCGAGCTTAACACTAAAACATATAATTAAGCTAAATTTATATTTATAGAAAAGCGAATTCGGCACTTGTATATTACGGTATGTGACCAATCTTAAGTAGATATCTCTTCGGGAAATAATTTAGGTGCTTAAAACTAGATACATATTTACAGTAAAAAAGTAACTTCGTTACAAAGTGTCGACACATTTCTGCCACTAGATGTAATCACGGATTATTTTCATGTTTCAACTCGTATGACATGTATCGCCGTAGTTGAGCATTGGTCTACTTTTAAATAAGTGTCGCGCTGTTGAGAAGGTACCATGAGTGGTGTAAATAATAACAATAAAGAATTGTGAGAAGCTTACCCAAACAGACCGTTTTTTTTTCTTCTTTTTCCTCGCCATTTCTGAAATAATCACAATCGCCGTAAATTTTCTTGTTGATAATTTCATCGTGTTGGATTGTCGAAATATAAAATTCTTATGTCAATCAGCTGAGAGAAGTGTACGATGAACGATACAAGTGGCAGGTATATACAGCTGATATATTTCTAGCAATATATTGCTGTCAGAACTCGTTTTCAAACTATTCGAAATAAACGTATTAAAGAAAAATTAACAAATTTTTTTTAAGATGTAAACATGCATTGCAAATTTATATCCGAAACAGGATATTTATGTCCAGTTAAAAGAGTCAGATGAAAATGCACCTAAAGTTCGACTAAATAATAATATGTTTGCAAGAACCTACTGCTGATTTGTGTAGCATTAGTTAGCCGTTTAAATTTAAAAGGTCGTAATATTTACATTTATCTTTATAGAGTATGTTACTCTTCAACAAGTCAACCGAAAATTTCATATTGGTTCTGAGTTGAACAACAGCTGTGCCTATTTTTTTTTAATCAACAAACTATACATAATTGCACAGTTCCATTAAACATAAAGTATAGATTTAAAAACTCAAAATAATCAGCCGGAATTCAGTCACCAGAAATACAGAGTTTATTTGAAGTTTGTGTACCTGTAAATAGTATGTTTTCATCTTATTATCTCTAAATAGATGTATAAATATCCAGTTGCAATCTTTGCGATTTTTGTCAAATGACTGCTCTAATAACAGTTGATATTTTATATTTTTTTTATAACCTTCATTTATAAATTTAGTCAGGATAAAGCTAATGTTTCAAAAAATATTTACATTTCTCCAACCATTTTGTTCTGAAACTTTGCCAAACGTTCTCCAATTTTTATTAAATTATGTGTTTGTGTCCTTTCATGAAGTTATTTAGTCTATTATTGTATCATTTTATTTCACCAGTGGTTTGCAGATGTTTTCACTATCAATATTTTAAATTTGTATTCATATTTCAAGGATATCCTGATACGTTTGAGAAATATATTAAAAAAAAAAACGCCACAAAGGAATAAATATCATAAGACATGATATCATTTTCCCAGGGTTCTTACAAAAGCTTTCAGTTTTGCAAAAAAAGCAGAGTTGTTAACATTTTTTGTCTCTACATCCCCAATTCAGATCCCATTGCACTTAAATTTCTCTCCCCACTGAGCCAGTCCTTCGGTAATACAATTACCGCTAGCAATGACGTGGTGCTCTTAGGGGATTTTAACTGTACGCTCAATCCAGACATAGATCGACTTAATTATCGCGAAAGAAACATACATGTTGATGATTGTTTAAGAAGTGTGGTATAGGATTACTGTTTAAAAAAATGTTTGGTCTTTAACTCCGCACCACAGAGGATGTATATATTTTGTAAATAACTCAGCTTCGCGTCTTGATAGTCTACATGTCTGATACATGCGTGGGTTCCGTCGTGGGGCCAAAAAGGTTTCCTTGTTCTTCTGACAACCCAGCTTTTTCAGTGTTACTAGGTTCTAAACCTGCTAGTAAAGCTGCAGCTCCGGTTTGGTGTTTTGATAATGCTCTACTCAGAGACTCAGAATAATATATATATATATATATATATATATATATATATATATATATATATATATATATATATATATATATATATATATATATATATATATGTATAGTCTTCGTAGCGACCTAATAAAAAACCTAGTAAATGAGAATCCTGCTGAAGTCAAAAAAATTAGCCAGATGATCTCAGATTTATAGAGGGGTAACAGTTAAAAAAGGTTCGTAGCGATTGGGGTTTTACATCTTTTGGAGGCGGATAGGCCATCCTTAATTACGCTTTTGCCGCATCTAACCAAAAAAACAGGTTTTAAATGAATTAACAATAAATAACGTAGAAACTACAGATCCAGCAAAGTTATGTCATTTTGTGCGTGTGAGTTATAGCAAGCTGTACGATGCGGGAAAACACAGTGTGAATGCGGATAGTAACTTGTATGACAACATTCGTGTTTTGACTGATGGTGAAAACAATCGCTGGAGTCCCCTTTGACACTGGATGAATTTACTGGGGCACTTCACTCTTTATCTAAAAACAAGGCTGCAGGAATAGACGGACTCATAGCTGAATTTGATATAGTATTCTGAGAAAAACTGAAATACATGTACAGGAAAATGATAATCGATTCACTTAGCCAACTTAAATTACCTAGAACTTTATTCTTTATCTAAAAACAAGGCTGCAGGAATAGACGGACTCAGAGCTGAATTTGATATAGTATTCTGAGAAAAACTTAAATACATGTACAGGAAAATGATAATCGATTCACTTGGCCAACTTAAATTACCTAGAACTTTAAGAACAGCAATACTCTCTCTTATGTTTAAAAAGGAGACCCTCGCCTTAAAAAAAACCTGGAGACCGATTTCTGTTATGTCTGTAAATTACAAGATTCCAGGCAAAGTTCTAGCTAAGAGACTTCCCAAAGTCGTTGGCTCATTAATAGATCCAGATCAAAGTTGTTGCATTCCCGGTCAATCCATCTATGATTCATTGTATTTATGGCGTGACACAATCAGTTACGTAAACAAAAGTCATCTTGTCGCAATGTTAATTTCCCTCGATCAGGAATCTGCTTTTGATCGAATTGTTCACGACTACCTTTTCATGTTCAAGCTTAAAATAATTTTGGTCCCAAAATATTAAGATACATAAAAATATTGTACAGCGAAGCAAAGTATATTGCACGGATTTCCAAACTCCTTGCCGCTCCTTTCAATTTTTGTAGAGGAATCAGACAAGGCTGTCTGCTTTCTGTGGTCTTGTTCTCTTTATGCATAGAGCCCCTTTTAACCATTTTGTGAAGAAATATTATTGGTGTCAAATTGCCAGTTCCCCTGATGACATGTTTTGAAAGTAGCGGCTTATGCTGACGATCTTAATGTAATTGCGTCAAAAAGTGAAGACTTAGATAACATTTTGCACTTATATCCAATATATTCTCAAGAATCTGGTGCGAAACTGAATCTGACTAAGTGCAGAGGTAAGATATGGTGAGTTTGAAGGGATGTTCCCAATCGCCTCTAGGATTCTTATGGTGATGTGGTAATATAGAAAGCTTAGATATTACATTTAGCAATGGTTTAGACAAAATGTCGGATCAAATGCTTAAAGTTATAGAGTCGAATATTAAAGTTATAGAGTCAAATAATAACAAGGCTCTCACAAAGTGGCTCCCTGTTTTTCCCTCTTTATCATGACGTGGACAAGTAATAGCCATTAATTAATTTATTGGCTCCAAGTTATGTTATGTGCTGCAAGTTCTTTCTTTTCCTCAATGCTTTCTTAATAGTGCACACTCAAAATTAATTAACCTGTTTTGGACACATAAAAAGCATTGGTTATCCGTCGTGAAGGAGCTGAGCCTTCCAATAAGTTATAGAAGGGTTGGATTAGTAAGCACTGTATGCACACAGCGTTTGTTTAGGATAACGTGTGCTCTTAGGATTCTTTCATGCCAGAAAAAATTAAAACGTTGGTTTATGACCCAATCATTGTTATCCACCTATCGCTTGTCAGATCTTTCCTGTAGAACAATATCTGTTTCGTATAATCCACACTCCCCATTGTCTGAATTTCTCGTAACCGTCATTACTTTACTAGCTCAACTATCTGCTTATATTGATGAGTATCCGAGAAATTTAGTTTATCTAAAAAATATACCTGTGACAACAACTTTTAATTTTTTAAGACTTTGAACCGTCAAATTTGTGGCTTAGCTATGGATTGTTTTCTGTAGCGGTTCTGCTAGACAGGAACGACTGGATTCAATTCCGTAACCTGCCAGTAGCCTCGTTTCACCACCTCAGAGGAGAATGTGAAAACATTAAAAACTTATCTACAGAACATGATTCTCGTCTGACGACCGCAGCCATGAAAGAAGATTTGTAAGATCGGGTGAAGAAACACAGCCAGTTCGTTGTGTACAAAAATTCTCAACAAAATATTATTAATATAGTCACATTACAAAAAAAAAAAAAAATTGAAGGGACTTCACACTCTAGTTTTTTCATAGCTGTAATCCCTTCGTCGGGGTTTGGTCGGACGACTCAGTCCACTGGGGTAGTTTTAATGTTTATCCAACCCTTGGTTACGAGATGACAACGGCTTTTAGGTTTTCAAATTATAAACTTGCTGACCTAGTTTTTTCTTAATAGAAGAGGGAGAGTAAATTCAGGTAGACGTCCATGGTGTGGTGGCCTTGGAACCCCAGGGCATTTAATATTGGAATGCAGAGAGACAAAATCTTTATGGCCTTTTATCTCAACCATAATTAAAAATCTCACACACAAACCGCTCCTAACTATCCAGATCTATGGAGGCTTTAGTCTCTGAAATAGCTTGTCTACTCTATGTAATTATCTTTGTAACCTAGGCAAAAGTACTATTGTTAACATTCTGACGGTGTAATTTAAAAACCATGAGCCACTTAAAGCATACCTAGACGCTTTTAAAACGCCCGGATGCAGCAAGTGCGTTATGGCAGTGAATTTTCATTAAAATGTTTTTAATAACAAAGATGTCTTCTTTTAAAGAAAGCAGGCAGAACATTTGGTTACCAGTATAATCTATATAGGAGAAACAATGTACCATGTTTCATTAAAATAACTTTATTGTTTCAAAATGCACAAAATTTTTCCGAAAATAAACTTAACCTATTCTCGAAAAAGCTGGTTTCCTGGCTAACGAATCTTAGGTTAATACCAAATTGAGCTATGGAAACTTGAAGCATTTAATAACAATTCGCCACCGTAACGCACTTTTTGCATCCAAAATTTATTTTCAAACATGCATTATATTGCGATGGAAAACGGAAAAATGCAATAAGGCGTGTTCGATTAAAAAAAAAAGAAAATTTGTATCACCAACGACTTATGGGCCATTCTGTGATTGACACTCTATAATTAACGTGTACAATTTTTATTTCGTATCTTGTATAATAACGGATATATTGAACTTTACCGTAGAAATGCGTCACCCTGTATATATGAAAACACATAAAAATTGAAACTAACCCTGGATATGGGTTCATAGGGGGCCTAGTTCTCGCTGATTTCAAAAAATCTTTTCAAAATTTAAAAGTGACGGTCTCCTTAGTAGATAATTTTTTCTGCGGAAATGCGCTAAATATTATAGACCATTAAACGATAAACTCTATAAATAAAGCTTTTTCCAAAGCATCAGAGCAAGGGTCTATTTGAAATTAATTTTCTTGGAATATTTTATTAAAATGAAGGACAATGATGGTTGAATCTCGAACTTAAGGGTTTGTAAAACACTCTTCTTGCTACATTTTTCCTAAGTAACCCGAATTCGTTACAGGTTCTTTGGCTAAATGTTGCCAATTTTGATGTTTAAAATCGCGAATTTGACGTTTTATGGGGATAATCCTAATTTTTTTTTTGGTACATCGTTTACTTTTCTGGTTTAAGCCGCACACCAAATTTGGTTACCAAAACTTTATTTCCGAAGAAATTTTACGAAAGAAAACACAAAATGTTCTGGGAAAACTGGGACGCAGTAAATCCGATTTGTAAATTATAGCAATGTCATCTGCAAAGGCTGCTACATCTCTACAGATGGCAACAAAAGTAAGCTATTAAAGGAAATAGTGAAAAAAATGGGGTACCCTGAAGTACACCACAGTGAGCAATTTGTAGTGCACTGTATTTATCCTTGACTTTAGCTATATGTACCTTATTCGCCAAGTAGTTCTTTATCAGAGAGAATGCGGTACCCCTGAAACCCATGTCCTCCAGTAGGTACTGTCAGCCACCTGTCGTGGTTGACGCTATCAAATGCTTTAGCCACATCTTAAAAGCTTCCTATTACACATTCACCCTTATCAAGCCCTTGATAGATTGGATCCGTGGCACCACATATTGCACCCTGTGCCAAAGTTCCCTCTTTCAAACCATATTGCTTTTTTGAAAGTAGTTCATGTTTCTACAAATATTAAGATATTCTAACCTTTCTTATTTTTTTCAGCCATTTGGGTTAGTCGAAATTAGAGAAATCAGTCGATAATTATTAGGGTACAGAAAAAAGCCTGACTTATAAATTACTCTAACAAATGTGAATTTGTAATGTAACGGAAATATTCCCATTACCAAAATTTCCTTGACCAGATAAGCTAGTGGCTCTGCAATATACATGGTTAAGGTTCTAAGTAGACAAGAGTAATCACACAGCTTTTCCAAACTTTAATGCGTTTAGATATTTCTTGATTACAGATTTATCTCTTGGCGTAAGAATAATGGTATATCAACACAGATTTCGCCTTATGTTAAGACTGCGTTCTCTTTGTGCTGCTTCCTATGGGACTTTTCCTCTCTTAATAAAATGTTTATTCAACTCGTTTGCAATTTCCTCATTATTTACAATAATCTTGTCACACAGATATATTGAGCAATACATAATTTGTCAATTTGGGATAGTAACCCCCCACGTAGATAAAACCCATGTGCCACGCAATCGCGACAGTTGGACGCATATGAAAGTAGATATCGCTAGAAATGTGAAAACAAAAAGTTTTGTGCATCAAGCAGGTCTGGTGTTGTGTAGTTCGTTGTTCGAAATGTTATCTCAATAATCGGTGTCTCTTTCTTACAAGGAATATTTAATGACACGCGGTTTTACAAAAGCAGGTAATCGAATTTGAATAACATGGATTCTCGACAAAACAGTGGGGGGTGGGGGTTGTCTGTCTACCTTTGTAGAGGACGCTGTTTGCAATTGCTTGTTAACTAACATATAAATAAAAAGTCTAGTTTTTATTAACTTAGTTAATTCATCCCCTGATGACGGTAACGTTGTTAATCAAACGATTGTCAGGTCTGAGAAGTGTATTGTGATGAATTGGGTTCTCCAAATTGCACTATACTAAGCTAAACTTGTTGAATAAAGTTTTCGAAATATTGGCGATTTTCTAAGTGAAAAAACAAGGAAACCGATAAATTACTAGTAAATACATTATTTTTATCTAAGCATTAAAAAGAATAATAAAAATGTTATAATTTATGACGATCAATTATTATTATTAAGAAAACTTTATTACTTAAATGTTAAACGACAAAAGTTCATTATGGTCACTATTACCCTCGACACATTTTGAAATAGGTCCGATAAGAGACAGTCCAACCTTATATTTTATTCCTTCATTTCCAAATTAATTTGCAGTTTCTACAATTTATTGCCATAATTCTTTGCAGGCGTCTATTTACACCAAAGAAAAGTCGAGTTGGTTAAAATCTAGATTACGAGCTGGCCAAATGATTGGGCTATCACGGACTATAAATCTGGGGTATCCTTTTATTTAGGTAATTTCGTACTTGAATAGAGAAGTGTGCCGGTGCACCATCTTGCATAAATACATATTGACCCTTAAATTTAGATACCACTAAATGTATTTTGTAAAAAATTTCTATAGGAATTTCCATTCAAATTTGTTGCTTATTCATATGGACCTAATATATAGTTTAGGATTATTTAAAACCAAACATTTATCTTGAATTTATTTTGGAAATAACATTCTACTCTTACATGAAGATTTTAATTCCCCACATGTGTTCGTTTCTGAAGTTGAATACACACTGGCGAGTAAAGGTAGTTTTCAATTGTAAATAGTATTTCATTTACAATGAGTGTGTCTCTAAATTGTTTGTTTCTGAGGTGACGGCAAAATGACGGGCTATTTGGAAGATCAGCTCGCAATTCTGTATATGTAAAAAGTGATATGGATAAAGATATTCATTCTGAAATATTCACAAAGCCTATGACTTTCTTACATTAACCGCTCCACTTTTCTTGAACTAGTTTTTGTATTATTTGTACACGAACTAAAATCTCTTCTTCTTCGGAGGCAAAATTTCTTTAGTTTTCGAGCAGCCTGTAGAGAAGTTACTATTTACCCAAATTACAAACCATCACGTTAACGAAAAATTAAATAAATCGTTTTTTACATCCAACACCATAACGTGTTTGCTGCGGTCGTATTTTTTAAATTTTAGCGGTAACACTGTACAAGAGTTACAATGAATTTTAATCTTTTGTATACGATGTCATTAAAAAAAATTCAAGAATGTAACGGCTCCTGCGTATATTATTTAATTGGCTATTTTCCAATATAACTGCATGCCAAGATTACCCGTAGTATCCGTATTGACTTGACTTCTGAAGTGCCTCACTTGTGCTGTTCTGTTTCCACAAACAAAACTGTCACACCTGTTTTACAAAACAATTTGAATTCCAAAAGCTTTCAAGGCTTCTGTTGATGGATTGTCGGCAACTTTTCAACGTCATTATGTTTTGGACTTCTTTTGAGGGTATTGCTTATTGTAAATTGTAAATACACACAAACCCTTTATTTAAATTAAATTACAATCTATTTAGCCAGAGTTCTTTGTTTGATTGTAAATTCAAAACTAGTTCAATTAGTTTAATGTACTACATAAATTTAAAAAAAACTGCTCGACAAACCACTAAGAACTGGGATACTAACGGAAACTCCGCTATATAAAGACCAGTTCGCGTTTAGAGCAGGCATATTAACAGAAACCGCTCCTTATCATCTTGTAAGCAGGGTGGAGAGTGCACTAGAATATAAAAAAATCCTTCTAGCGGCAGTTTTTGATATCGAGTGATCTTTCGATAACACATCCTTCGGGTCACTCAACAGGGCCACAAGAAACTTCGGCATAAAAGGAGACCTTATGCAATGGATAGATTGTATGCTGAAAAGTAGAGAGTGGTTTTCATGACATTAAAGGGATAAACTACTGCTGCTGGGTTGCAGAGGGCTGCCCACAGGGAAGCTTATTGTCTTTCTTGTTGTGGAGCTTGGTTATGGACGAGCTGCTGACACGGACTTCGTAACTAGAGATTTAATATCCTGGCTTATGCGAATGATTTGGTTATTCCAGTCAGTTTAAAAATTACAGGGACTATTAGAGAACGCATGCAACGAGTGTACAATTATTATTATATTATTATTACTATTGTACTGTTTACCAGAAAAAAAAACATATAGGGCATTGGCCCGCTATTTCTGCAGGGTAAGCAGATTCCTGTGCTGGAAGAGGTAATAATAATATCTGGGAGTCACCTTGACGCTCAATTCACCTGGAACCAGCATATTGAAAAAAGTGTCCAAAAATCTGTGATACGCTTATAACGGTCAAACGAATGTACGACAAAAACTGGAGTCTCAAACCACATGTGGTACACTGGTTATATACCGCGGTGGTAAAACCAGCAATAACATGCGCCGTTCTAGTATGGTGGCCAAGAGTCAACCAAGATGAAATTAAGCAAAATATAAAGACTTGCTTATTTGGGATTCACAGGGGTAATAAAAACCACCCTCACGGGGAAATGGAGATACCTAAACCTCCCACCACTTCACATCGTGGTTATGGGAGAGGCGAGGCTTGGTCTTCATAGAATTGAATGGTCAGGCCAACTATCGTAAGTCAAAGCCGGACATGTAAGTTTGATGTGTAATGTGGGAGAACCCATATGAACTGAGACTACATCACTGGTCGAGTGAGCCTGGAAACCCCTTGGAAGTAATAATAAGGGAACGAAAGGAGGCGACTGAAAAACAACACAATTTCCGCCTAGAAGCGTGATCTGGTATACAGACGGATCTAAAACCGAAACAGGTGGAGGGTCGGGTGTACATAGCGTGAAGTCAGGTACGGAGATTACTGACCTTTGGGCAGGCGCGCCACTGAAAAATAAGTTGACGCTTTTACTGGGAGTCGAACCCAACACCACTTGGTCCGGAGAAACACGTTCTTACTACTGAAATACCCAGGCATATTTTAATTTAGAACATTTATAACAAATAAAAAGTATTTATAAAATAAGTATAAAGACTGAAACCGTTTTTGGCAAACAAGATGCATTAAAATACAAAGTATCTCACTTAAAATATTTCACTTGTGAAGTTTTAAAAAGGTCTGGACGTAGCATGTGCGTTATAGTAGCGAATTTTCTTTAAATGCTTTACATTTCAATAACCCAATTTTGCCGATCTTGTAGATACTTTAATTTTACGGCACTGTTTAAGACCTCCTCATGAAAAGGTCTGCAATGAATGGACGAAAGGGGGTTTCCCAATGCTGTGCCATGGGTTTGTCCAAAAAATTCATTATTGAATTGAAAAATATTCTGATTCATACAAAGATATCTAAAATTTTGTATATTGTTTGTAGACCTCTTTATCTACGTTAGTTATTTTGAACAAATGGTCTAAATACGTCAGCGTTTCTTTTATGCGGACAGTGGGAAACAACGAGGTCACATGAAATGATATTAAAACCTCGCCTACAACCAATTTTATATTTTTAACTTTATTAATAAATTCAACTAAATTTCAGACTGAAAAACTTTTTGTTTGATAGGCAAGCCTCTAAATTCGTTCGTTAACTACTTCGCTATACTATATATCGGGGAATATACAGGGTGTTTCAAAAATGATGGTCTATGTTACAGGCGCACATTCAGCACAAAAAATAAGACTATTTTTTCATATAAACATGGGTTCGCAAATGCTTAGTTTTTTAAATACAGCGTGTTAAAGTTATTTGTTTTTGTCAGTCTTTCACGAATAAGTCCGAGGCAAATTAAAATTTTGACGTGAAAATTGGCATGTGGGGGTTTTCGAAGGCAAGAAATTTAAATATGTTATTGTTAATAACACTGCTGGCAGAGGGCGCCACCTGTAAGCCATGGCTTGCATTCTATAATTTTTTGACACCCAGTAATATCGACCTACCAAATATCTACATTGCAGCCCTTATCAATTGTAAGCAAAAATGTATATTTGATTTAAATCTCTCAGGCACATCATTTTCGAGATATTTCAATTTTTGCATGTCGATGTCGCTCAAAAATTAATTCTGCGACAAATCATAGGAATACATTTTTCACCTTTTAATTGCTATCAGTATGTATAAACTTAATTTTCTTATTCTCTAGTTAAAAATTAAAATCTTACCAGAAAAAAAAACGGACAAGACACAATCATGAGGATAAAATCAAAAGCCATGATAACAAACTTTGAACAAACCATTTAACAAAGTGGTTTCCATCGTTACGGGATTTAACTTTTTCGTTTTCGTCGTGACATATACTACATTTGACTTTTACGTTTGAGACTACTTACTATTTTTAAGTATTTAACTGTATTGTCCGTAATTTTTTCAATTAAATATGGACGTCTTTACCAACAATGAACTAACAGACATGCATGTTATGTATTCATGGGCTTTTGGTAACTGTTATGAGGCGAAACTACTATATGGAGAAGCCTTCCCATATCGGAGAATTCCAGACAGAAGGATGTTTCAGCGGACTGACATCCGTCTGCGAGAAAAAGGTACATACTTACATTATCTAATACATCGATCTGTCTCTTTCGAATATATTTTTTTACCAGGTACCCTTAATAAAGTTACTGCTGATCGAGGCAGACCACGAAAGTGTACGAAATCCTGATTTTGAAGAGGCTGTTCTGAATGAAATTGAACAAAATCCAAAAGTACTAGGGAAATGGCCATTCATCTGGGAGCATCCAATGCAGCGATATGGCGAGTTCTTCACGAGCAACAATTGCATCCATATCACATCCAACGTGTGCAGGCACTATCGCCTGAAAGAGATTGTATACCTCGCCTACAATTTTGCCAATGATTTCTTTAACATAATAATGTAGAGAACTTGTTGTATTGAGTATTGTTCACTGACGAGTATGAATTTAGGCGCGACGGGATCGTCAATTTTCGTAACAGCCATATTTGGGTTGACAAAAATTCCCACGCAGTTTTTGAAAGGCATAATCAAGAGCAATTTTCCTTAAATGTATCGGCTGGAATTGTAGGGTGTAATTTGATAGGACCAATTTTTTTAACTCACAGACTTAATGCTATAACTTATCTTGAATTCCTGCAAAACCAACTAAATGGGTTATTAGAAAATGTACCTCTTGACATAAGACATAACCTGTGGTTTATGCATGAAGGAGCCTCCCACATTTCGCCCTAAATGTCAGAAATTACTTAAGCAATACTTTTGGGCGCAGATCGATCGGACGCGGTGGACCTCAGCCAAGGCCGGCTCGATCCCCTGATTTAAATAATATGGACTTTTATTAATGGCGGCATTTCAGAAGTATTGCTTATCAAGCAAACGTAAAAAATGTTGATGATCTGCAGCAAAGAATTGTACTTGGATGCGAACAAATTAGAAATACACCAGAAATATTTCACAGAGTACCACGTTGTACGCTCCGCAGAAAACGAAAGTGTTTTGAAGTGGAGGGTGGCCATTTTGAACATTAACTGTAGTCAGATAGTATAAAATGTTATAAACTTTTGTATTTGTTGTTTTATTTGTTGTTAAAATTTGCAGACAATACAATAAAATACTTGTCTCAGAATTAATTTTAGAGCGACATCGACATACAAAAATTGAAATATTTCGAAAATGGTGTGTCTGAGAGATTTAAATCAAATATATTTATATATTTTGCTTACAATTGATAGGGGCTGCAATGTAGCTATACGGTAGGTCGATATTACTGGGTGTCAAAAAATTATAGCCAATTGCATGCAAGCATAGTCTTACATGTGGCGCCCTCTCCCAGCAGTGTTATTAATAATAACATATTTAAATTTCTTGCCCTCAAAAACCCCTGCATGCCAACTTTCAGGCCAAAATTTTAATTTGACTCAGACTTATTCGTGAAAAACTGACAAAAACAAATAGTCTTATCTTTTGTGCTGAATGTGCACCTGTAACATAGACCATCATTTTTGAAACACCCTGTATAGCTGAAATAATTCTGATTCTTTGCATGAATCAGAATGTCTTTCAATGTCATAATTAATTATTTGAACAAATATATGGCACAGCAATGGGCAACCTTATTTCCCCATTCATTGCAGACCTTTTTATAAGTAGATTTGAAACAGACCTAGCAAATGAAAATGACTATACGGACCCTATTTTTGCAGTATTTAATACAAATGTATGCAAAGTAGACGATTTTATTTCCAGATTAAACAGTAAACTTGACTCCATAAATTCACCGATGAAATAGAATTGAATAACAAATTAACTTTTTTTGCTGTATTAGTAACAAAAAAATAGAGGCATTTTATAATTTGACATCCATAGAAAGAAAACCGTTACTGTGAGTTACATTTCGACTGACTCAGTGAAGATTTTCTCACAAAAAACAGCTAGTTTAATTTTTTTGGTTCATAAGTTGATACAGTTTCTCTTAAATAAAGCAGGATACAACAGATAACCGGAATATATTTAGAACGTAGTATGATGGTTACGCTGGCTGTTTAATGGAAAAATTACTCAATAAACATAAAATTAAAAAAATGTTAGCGGAATCTAACACTTTTAGAAAAGAGAAAACACACTAAAACCGTTTACCAGTTGAACCGCCAACCACGATAGGTTTTAAAGCGGTTGTAAGAAAGCCAATCTACAGCCCACATTTTATGCAAAAGACATTTAATTTTTCGAGGTAACTCGAATAATAAAGAGAAACAACCGTAAAAATGTCAGGACTATTTTGAAATAGGGTGTAAGAATTGTAAACTAAAATATTGTGGGCAAACTAAAAGATCTATTGCAACTATATTTAAAGACCATTTAATGCAACTGATATATGACACTATTGGTAAATCATGCATTGCTCAGCATATTTGGGATAATAATGAGCATGTACATAAACAAAATTTCCAGTTAATAAAAATGTCAGGCAATCGCGAAAGCTGGGCGCATACGAAGCCTATAACGATATATATATATATATATATATATATATATATATATATATATATATATATATATATATATATATATATATATATTGATAAGAGAAAATGTTTCAAATAATACTTACAGTGTGTATGAAATGTATATATGCTCATTTTTTAAAATATATTTCATGACTACAAATATCCAAGACCATACCAATATAAGTTATCCATATTACACCACACTAGTTATGTGAAAATCACAAATAACAACACAATTAAACCATGATATATTCTTTGTTATTGTTATTTAGTACTGGATGCATGATATCAATAAGCTGAAAGGAAATACTGCATATAAATAATAGATCAAAATTAATATAACCTATATAATGGAAACAATAAATAGTAAAGGGTAATTAAGCTACATATCTAATATGTATGTATAGCCGGATGTTTAAAAACAGGGTAAAATTTAAAAAAAATCTAGAAGAAGAAATATCCCACTGAGCAAGGTAATATTGCATTAACATTGCAGAATCTTTGCCAAAGCAAGTGTAAGTTTGATAAATAACTTGCAGAAAGCCTCCTGCAAGTTTGTTGCAAATGGCAAATCTTCCCCCCAGTGACTTTACATATGTAAGTGTTTCATTTGTAACATTACTGCAAGTTTACTGTAGTGAGCTGTTACAAACTTTCTTTATACTTAAAAATATTAGCTTACAGCAAACCTCAATTTTAAAAGGGCCTAGCAAAGTTGTAAAAATTCAACTTACATTTGCAACTTATCTGAAATTGTATATATTATATATACAGTGCAAGTTTGTAACTTGGGATAATTCCAATTAATCTACTTCAGCTTTTTTTCAAAAATGCTCGGAGTCAGATAATATTCTCAGTTACAATCTTTTCAAAAATATATTATACAATTTGTGTCAAATGTCATTGATAATTTTTGTAAATGACAACCTTAGCTTTTTGTTGACTATTTTTAAAGTACACACCAAGCAATACAAAACCAAAAAATTTCAAATTTTTATTATAAATCTTGAGTTGAAAACATGAAAAAAATGATGTAGTTATCAATGAATAAAAATTTTAAATCTGCTGGTTTTCTACAACTTCACATGTAAGAACTTTAAAAATAGGCAACAAAAACGTAGGGTTGATTTAAAGAAATTATCGATGAAGTCATTTTTCAAATATGGTACATACTGTATAGCTTTTTTAAAAGACTGCAACTTGAAATACTAACCAATGTGTCCAAGCATTTTTGAAAAAAATAAACTCTATTTGATTAACTGAATTTTTTTCAAGTGACAAACTAATACTCAATATAGGTATAGGTGTATTTATACATAATATATATTTCTTATAAAACTGTAGGAAAAGACTTAAGACAATGTTAATTAGAATAAAATCTTTATTACATAAAAAAACTTAGAAACTTACAACATATTATTCATTTCTGTTGATATATATATATATATATATATATATATATATATATATATATATATATATATATATATATATATATATATATATTATATATAGATTTTATTGACGATCAGATGTACACGGTAAGTCACTGTCTTTATAAGTACCGACTATAGTTACTAGATATATAGTTAAGACATATAGCGAGTATCCATGTTTAGCCTAAAATGCAGTTCTAGTCAAAACTCAGCGACAAAATAGATAACTTGAACTCGCTATATCGTTAATAATTGACCGATTTCAAACATTCTTTTTTCTAAATGAATACCAATCAATCGTGTTTGATATTGTTTTACTAAATAGCTCTGTCGTCTAGGAAAATGTGTGAAACACCAATAACAAAAACGAAGTAGCAATACTTATTTTGAGAGGCGAGAATTTTTTTAGCTTCTAAAATATGTGGTAACATATGTGACATAAAATAAAGTCAACATATCAAATACCATTGTGAAAAAAGAAATATTTAAAATGGTGCGTTCATTTCGATTTTAGAGAAAGTTTAATTAAGCAAACATAAGAATATGCAATGGATAAATCAAGCGCATGGAAATATATATATATATATATATATATATATATATATATATATATATATATATATATATATATATATATATATATATATATATATATATAGATTTTATGAACCATCAAATGTACATGGTAAGTGACTGCTTTTATAAGTACCGACTATAGTCACTAGATAGATAGTTAAGACATATAGCAAGAGTGCCCATGTTTAGGCTAAAATGCAGTTCAATATATCAAATACTATTGTGAAAAAAGAAATATCTAAAATGGTGCATTTATTTCGATTTTAGATAAAGTTTCATTAAGCAAACGTAAGAATATGCAATCGATAAATCAAGCGCAGGGAAACGAATACAACTTCAATGCGAAAATAGCTTAAATATGGTGACACTCTCAGAAAGTGTTAACGCATATGTCTTAACTATCCCTATCGAGTAAGTATAGTACTGTGTACATTCAGAAACATTGAATTAAAGTAAAACAAAATTATGACTACAATGAATTATGTATATATAAAAAAGTCTGTAGCTAGTGTAACTTGCCTTTCAAAGGTTTTGCCTAACGCACTCACACACACACTACACATTAGTTTAGAGCACCAATAAATTCCTTCACCTTGGTTTTTGTTTTATAACATCCACTAGTGCCTACTGTAATCTTGTTAGTGAGAGCATCTTAATAACATTAGGTAAAAAACGGAGGAATTTGATTCCCAAGTAATCAAACATCTGCTTTGTTTTCTCCTTTTTGTGCACTGTATTTTTAATTCATGTCTGCACCTGGTATTGATGTTGCGAGCTTTATCATTCACTGTCCTTATAGCTCTTTTTTGCATGATAAACACATGTCCCCTGCTGACGAGTTAACCCATATGAATGTTCCATACGATAGGACACTGCGACAATGTACAAAATAAGCAATCCTGGCAACTTGATGGGTACTGTACTGTTCCTTATGATGTCGATTGCTCTGGATAAGCCTAATACTTCCATAGGTCAATAATATTTAACGTTTTAAAATCAATTGGTCTGACCAGGTAAGACATTATCTCCAGGCTGCTTCTAAGGACATAACAAAATTCGTATTTAGCAATTAGGTTTTGTTTTTCGTTGAGTATATTTTATAAAAAGAAACAAAAATATAAATGCAGCCATTTTAGAATAATTCACCGGCGATCCTTAAGTAGACGGCTCCCAAGGATCGCCGCTGTTTTAGGGATTCTTACCTGACATGTTTGCCGATATACTCCATGTTTCATTATCTACACTACAGACAACGAATTACTTAATTACCCAAAATTCATACAATTCAGGCTACAATAATATTGTTCCATCTTTAAAATTCCCAGAAAAATAAATAGACAATAGATCAAATAACAGCTTATGATATCATAAATATAATATAAACAACAATCCGCCATTAATCATTAATACCGGGTGCATTGTCAGAGTCAGTTCGCTGTTGGCGTTAGTGTTGTATGTTGCTATTGGACGACGATGACATACGATCGAACATACACGAATACGAAAATGGGGGGAATTCAAATGAATGTTTACTAATTAAAACAAACTTTCAGAAACACTACAATTGTAACTTTACGTGAGCTTACAAATGGAGAAAAACAACAAGCCCGCAAAGGAGATATTACATTTGAAAGTTATGTTAAAGTTTCATTTGTAAGTTTGTATTGGTTTTTTGGCTGCAAACATTTAGAAATGTTGCAAACTTAACTTGCTTAATGGTAAATTATCTAACGTTGCGGTAAGCATTTGTAAGTTACCATGCTTAGTGGGATTGTCACAGGATTTTACTCACAATTTTGAAAGAAACAAAAATGTATTAAAAACACTCAATATATTCATAAATAGTGAAATGAACATTTGTGATGTTACTAAAAGAACTCCCCAATCAAGAGAGAACAATTAAGTGTTTTTGGTTGTGTTAAAAAATCATTGTTACATATTGAATAAGTTAGGTTAGTTAAATGTTATATTTAGTTGTTAAGAATTTCTGTTTGTAAATGACATGAGTGAAGGATTTGAATTTGACGGGTATCAAAATTCGACTTACCTGTCAAATAGAAAAACAATGATGATTTCCATACTCTATACTGGCTGACTAAATATATTCAGCTTAGTAACGAAATAAAGGAGTATAAAAATGTTAAAAACAATTTCCAGGCAGCTTGCTATGGCTTTAAACAGGAAGTAAATGGGTTCGAGATTATTTTGGGACGATATCCGTTTTCCAGAGGAGAATATTAGAGAGAGGTTGTTGATGAACTCCGAGAAAGTGCCAGCGTTATTTTTCACTGTTCATATATAAAATGAAATTTTAAGTAGATTGTCCGCAAAGTAGTGTTCAATGTGTCTAGGAAGTCAACAAACCCAGTAGATGATTCAAACCATACGATCACGAAGCGAAACCAATGTATCGGTAATAAATAGCAATTATTACCAGTATTAACGATCAGTAAACGCCATAAGGTACCATATTAATTCACCATTAACACAAACCTTAATAAAAGCAAGTTTCACCTATGCAGAAATCTAAATAAAAGATCCATCTGTTATTGGAATATAAATACTTAAAGCAGAAAAGTAGATATAATTAAACAGAAATTTAAATATAACTCCCATCGTATTTCACAAGCAAGTTCATAGAGCGCCCATCGGGTATAAAAGCCAAAACTGCAGAAACACATAGCCATTTTATGAAATTCAAGCAATTGCTACAATCCTATCACTTCAAAAATTTAGATAAATTTGTTATTAATTTTAACAATAGAGGATCCAGTAGTAAGGGAATCTTAGAATGTAAATTTCAATTCAAACCTTAAAACAATCGTTAATAAAAATACTTGTTAAATTTGAAAATTTCTTTGACATATATTATTTTAAATATTTTTTAAAATATAGGAATTATTGATATTTAACATCATTTAGCAATTAGAACTGACTAACTGGGAAAGCGAGTCAATATTGCTGAACAGCTGAGAAGGAGAATAAGTAAAGGGCAAGTATAATTTTATATATATCTGGGTTTATTACTGCTATAACAGTGGCAAAGAATATACCACCAACAATACATATCATTATACAAAATCAAACATAAGATTTACATAGTTGAGCATAGATATAAAGGGTAAGCTATAAATATTATTCTTAAAATCAAAGTAAATTATTATTATTATATATATATATATATATATATATATATATATATATATATATATATATATATATATAAAACACACCACAATCAAATTAAACATATTCTCATTTTAAAATAAAAGCATAACAATTATCTCCCAATCGTGGGGCTTTAAAAATATAAAATATATAACTATTAAAACTATTACAACCAAGTAATATTGTTACAATATATATATATATATATATATATATATATATATATATATATATATATATATATATATATATATATATATATATTGTTATTAGCTTTAATTAAAATGTTTGGATGTATTGAGCAGGCCCGGTCCTGTGTAGTTCATTGTTCGAATTGTTATCTTAACAATCAGTGTCACTTTCTTAGAAGGAATATTCAATAACGACACGCAGTTTTACAAAAACCAGTAATGGAATTTTAACTACAGCAATTTTTCACTAAACAGTGAGAAGAGCACACTGTTCTCAATTTCTTGTCAACTGACATATAAATAGGAGTTCTGGTTTTTATTCGCTTAGTTTATTCATCCCTCTGATGACGCTAACTTGATTAGTGCAACAATATGTGTGTGTGTGTGTGTGTGTGTGTGTTAGCCTAGATGTGGCCTCGGAAGCAAAGTCCATTAGCCACAAACTGTTGTACGAGACAGACATAAATCAAAGAAGGGGGCAACCAAAGAGAATATAGGCAACAAATCGGAGTTATGCGTGCGTGTGATATAATCATTGTTGTTCTATTACCCCAAATGACAAAATTGTGCTATACTAAATATACTAAGATTAAAAGCGAAACGATCGTCAGGTCTTAAAACTGTATTGTGATGAACTGGGTTCTCCAAATTGTACTTATTTCAGATAAGTACACTTGGAGAACCCCAAAACACCACCACACATATTTTTAAAGACCGTACGATCGTTTTACTAACCACGTTAGCATCATCAGAGGATGAAAAAATTCTTACTTATTTGAGGTTACAATATTCATTCAATAATAAGTGATTTTAAGGCTCTGTGATCGAAGAGTGGTAAATATTTGTTTCGGGAAACAACCTGTTTAACAACCCATTTCCACAATATTAGAAAAAATAGCGCTGCAAATTAAATCATGACTTCCACGTAGATGTGATACTCTCCTCAGGAAGACATTCTCATGAAATGAGTTTAGTTTCCATGACTTAAACAAAGAAAATATTCGTATTCCTGTACCCATAAACTTTTGAAACGTTATATTACTAGAGTTTTCACGAAAAATTCTATTTTAACCAAATCACCCCTCATTTATCCCCTATCCCCTGAAACGATGTTACCCAAAAACAATCAAAGCGTGTCTTTGTCGGGTGCTAACTGTATGCCAAATTTGAAGATGATATCTGAATTCGTTCGAAATTATTGCGCCTGCTAACAGACGGAGGTACAGGCCGACAGACCCCCCGACTAACAGACCGACAGGTGAAAAAAATTCGTTCCAGAATTAAGTTTTCTATATGTTTTGGGACTATTTACGTCGTTTAATCAAAAAAAATTTTCAAAATTTTGTCATCGATATTCCACCCCCTCACATTCATTTAACCCGTCATTTAATTTCAGCACAAAATACCAGCTGTTTTGATAAAATTGAAAGTTATCCAATAAACAAATCTTAAAACGTTATATAACTAGAGTTCTAACGAAAAAATGCCAATTTTCACCAAATCATCCCCCATTCATGCCTTACCCCCTGGAGCGATGTTACCCAAAAACAATACGAACGGTTCTTTTGTCGGGTGCTAACTGTGCACCAAATTTGAAGACGATATCTCAATTCCTTCTAAAGTTATCATGGCTAAACAGTAAGCAGACATACAGACCGACAGACACAAAAAATCTTCGTTCCCAAATCATCTTTTCTATATGTTTTGACATTTTTTATGACATTTAAGCGAAAAAAAATTTTTGAAATTTTTGTCGCAGATGCCATACTTCTATACGTATTGACGACGTGGAAGAAATAACCTTCGCTATTACTAGAGAAAGAAAAACAATATATTACTTTTAGGGCGGTATATTTTCAAAAACACCCTTTCCAATAAAGTTACATTAAACACCAAAGCTAATTTACTCCCCTTGTTTTTTTCTGTTTTAAAAATTATTAAAAAAAAATTGAAGAAATATCAAATATCATTCCATTCCCGCAAAAATAAGTATGAGAGCGAAAATTATTTCTAATTCAAAGCTCCCACCTTATCGATTTTATTTAGAAATTAGTGCACTTGTTTCTTAATAGCTTTTCATTGTAAGGGGACCTGTTATTTATTTTCTAGGGAAATGAAAAATAAAGCATTTTTTTTTAAATAAAAATCTTTACTAGGAGCTACCTAATTTTTCTGAAAAATTATCAAGTATTTAAAAGAGTTCCTGCCAAAAAATCGATAGTGGTCGTTTTATCCGTTGAAAAGGAGAATAGCTTTGCTAAACTATTAAGCTTTTCAAAAAAAATTGATATTACGGGGGTGAAAATCGGTCTTTATTTTCAACCGTTTGGAAGTGTGTATTTTAATTATATTTAAAATATAAACAGTCCGAATCCACAAAATCTCAAATAAATGACATTTTTTTCATGTGGTTTAAGCTGTTTATATTTTGAATTTGGTAATATACAACAAGCAAAAGCTTTTCTATATGACATGCGGTATAATTATAATTACAAATATTAATATTACATAATTTTAAATGATTTGTATAAAACTAACATAGAAAATTATTTTAGGACAAAAGAAGGCGCACCTGTAGTCCCCGACCGCCGCAGGCGGCTGCGTGTGACCGGCAATACAGTGCAATTAGTCCTGGACAACGTAAATAAGGAGGATGCAGGGATGTACCGAGTCACAGCTACCTCACCTAGTGGTGCTTCTACCACTAGGGATTTGGAGCTCAGGGTGGGCTCTGGAGCGGGTGCGAGTGCAGAGGGAGATGACGACGAGCCACCCGCTTTTCTTAGAAGACTCAACGACCTTTCAGTTAAAGTTGGCACCCGAACCAGGTTCTTGGTAGAGATAAGAACCACTTCACAACTTACGGTAAGAACTTTCTTATTATATTTAGAAATATTGCCAATTTTAAAGAATAAAGTGATAATAGTATATAAGGGCGTATTGAAAAGTTCCTAGAACACAATCTTTTCTTTATTAAATACGTTTATTACAGCAAATAGGCAACGCGCTTAAAAAATTTTCTTCATCTTTTTCCGAAAACCAGGTTTTATATCACCTCTGTGTTAGAGGAAAACTTAAGACCGTTCAATTTGTTTTCAGTTCAGGGAAAGACGATAGTTGGATGGGACCAGATTTGGTGACTAGATTGTAGATTTTAGATTCTTTAATGAATCGTATAGGCCTTTGGCCTTATGTGCATGATTCGTTTTTCTAATAGTTCCCAAAATGTTCAGACTTCTCATACAGTGTACTATCTTTTTGGGAGCTATTTTGCTTATTTCCTGGGGTTTTAAAGTCACTCCTTCAAGATATTTGAGCCTTTTGCAAAACTAAGCCATGCAGTCGCACAGCAAGTGTTTTGTTGTTTCTGCTGACTACGTGCAGTATCTGCAGTTTTCACTGCCCGCCTTACCCGTCTTCACGATACCTTACTGGAAAGTGCCCTGTGAGTATTATCAATAAGTCGTTCCTGTTTAAGTAAAGAAACAGTTCAGATTTCTCTGTTGATATGGTGATGAACCGTTTTCCTCTAGTATGGCAGCATTTGGGTTCCTGTGCCAAGTATCAAGTTCATTTCTTACATAGATTTTTGCTAGTCCAGGGCTCTGGACCAAAGAACGGTATTGTACCTGCTATCTGCTTCCTAATATCCTTCAATGCCCTGACGTCCTGGTACTTACATCAAAGTTACTTTGTTGTTGGTGCCAGTTGCTTTAAGGATTTTTTGCAGTCCCAGGTCAGTTTAGACTCGGTTTTGAAAGATTTCAGAGTCTTTAGTACTGCCTGACTGTACGAGTGAATGTAGATCTGGCTATTTCTGAGTCTTCTATTCTGAGTGTACGTTTCAAGACGGCCGACACTGCAGACGTGCTCGTAGTTGAGTTGTACAAATTACGTAGATGTGACTTGATAGAGATAATTATTTATCAAAACTTTCCAAGCAACAATGACATTTTGAGTCAAATGTTTAGAAAATATATCTCTGAGAGGGGTTTAAAAGGTGCCAGTGATCCTAGTGATATGTTTCAAGACTCGTGAGATTTTGCGCCAACTGAAGCAATTTGTTCAAACGCCCAGTGTAAAAGAAACAAGAAAGAGTGTGCAACGATGATGAGTGTGTTGAAAATTATGGGAAATACAATGTCACTGCAAAATAAGGTAATTAAAACTTTAAATGGTAATCTTGAAAGAAAGGTCAATAACAAATCTGAGACTTTCAAGAGTGTGAACAATGGGGGACATCTGGCGGACAACTGTTTAAGTGTGCTAATCAGTCACGGAATACGAACGCTGTAGGAAAGACTCCTATTGAAAAGAGTCATATACGAAAGAAAGATTTAACAATAGAGATAAAATCCGACGACGATAAACTAATTAACAGTTTGGAACATTCGGAAGGTAAAGGCAATTTAACTGAAGATTCGACACAGCTACTGATAAGAAAACCCGAAAAGTAATGATTAGAAACAATAACAAGATATCTCAGCTGACTGCACAGTCAAAACAATTCTAAGAAATTGATATATACATCTCTACCGAATGTACCCAGAATCCCCGGATGATGACATACAGTATTTAAAAAGGACTGCAGGTTCTATTAACTTTAGATGCGAAATTATTAAAAGAAATGAAATTACATCGTGTTTTAAAATATCCTATTGGACGAATTAACGAGGTCTATGATTCTAGTATTTGGCCAGCCGGCGCGACTATATATATATATATATATATATATATATATATATATATATATATATATATATATATATATATATATATATATATATATATATATATATATATATATATATATATATATATATATATATATATATATATATATATATATATATATATATATATATATAGGTTGGCGCATTGAAAACCAAACTTACAGATTTGCGTCCACGGATTTTTTTTAAGAAACGCTGAAACACGTCAATTTTAATATTGAGGGAGACATGTTTTGACATACAACTCAACTTTGTCACATCAACCCCTTAAGGGTGGTGATAACAACCCTTACATTTTGAAGCTCTTTCTTTTCTGAATTCAGCACACTAATTAGAACCTCGGTGGTTCAGGGGTAAGAACGTGTGCCTCTGAACCGAAGGGTACTGGGTTCGATCCCAGGGTACTCCTTTCACTTTTTCAGTACAAACTGTAAAATTAACATCAACCGAGGTTCTGGCATTGTATTTGAGCAAGTTGAATGTCTGCACGTTCCGCTCTTCGGAGGGGGCGTAAAGCCGTCGGTCCCGTGTCCATGCGATGTTGGGCACGTTAAAGATCCCTACCCTCCTTACAGAAAGGCAGGGGTTCGGCAAAATTTCCAGGATAGTGAGGTGAAACTGCTCCCTGGCGTCGGTGATTGTCCATAGTCGCGGAAATAGGCCGACGTTAAAGAAACAAAACACACAGACACACAGCACACTAATTATTTTGGAAGATTCGTCAACTCGTTTAAAAATTATTCACAGTTGAAGATGCAAAAACGAATTTCACTCATTCCGATAAGAAATGTGCTGATAGTCAATGTTTTGTTGGTTTGTAAACAAAAAAATTGACTATCAGAACATTTCTTATCGGAATGAGAGAAATGCGGTTTATTATTTCAGTTTATCGGCCGGTTTGATACTTGATAGTACCACATTTCACAATGGTGTTAAGTACACTTGGAGAACCCAAATCACCACAACACATTTTAAAAGACCTGACGATCGTTTCACTAACCAAGTTAGCGTCATCAGAGGATGAAACATTCGTCAGGTCTTTTAAAATGTGTTGTGGTGATTTGGGTTCTCCAAGTGTACTTATCAGTGCTCATCACAGGTTCCAATCTTCACTTAGTTCACAATGGTGTATTCTGTAGAAGAAAGAGTTGAAATAATTACTCTCTTTTTCAAAAACGATGACTGTGCTAACCGTACCGCAAATTTGTTTAATGAACGACATCCGAACAGACATGTTAACAGAAAACACATTTTGGAGCTAGTTGCAAAGTTTCGACAAAGTGGTTCAGTAGTCAAAAAAAAAACGGGATCTTGAACGTGAATTTCCGGTTAGAAATGAGACTACTGAGATTGAAGTTTTAGGAGAAATTGCTGCAGACCCAACTTTGAGCACGAGAAAATTGGCCACTGTTTCAAACATCAAAAGAATAACTATTCAGCGAATATTAAAGCATCATAAATTTCACCCGTATAAAATTCATCTTGTACAACAACTGAATGAAGATGATTTTGATCGGCGGCTGGAGTTTTGTGAAGTTATGACTGCACGGATAGCTGATAACGGGAACTTTCTGTTCAATGTCTGTTTTTCAGACGAGTGTACGTTTTTATTAAACTCTACTGTCAATCGTCATAATTATCGTTATTGGGCAGATAATAATCCAAGAAAATTTCACGAAGTCCACACTCAAACTCCACAGAAATTGAATGTCTGGACTGGCATTTTTGGAGACCGTTTAATCGGACCAATTTTTCTTGATGACAATTTGAGTGGCGAAACGTATTAGGAGTTACTAGAAGATATCGTTTACCCTTGACTAATTGAGATTGCTGAAAATGATGATCGCTACCAAGAAAATCAATTAGTGTTTCAACAAGATGCATTTTTCACAACGTGTTAGGGAGTTTTTGAACAGAGAGTTTCCAGGACAATGGATTGGGCGTAGATGTGCCACTGAGTGGCCCCCTAGATCACCTGATTTAACTCCTTTAGAATTTTTTATGGGGCCATTTAAGGAGTAAAATTTACGCAACAGAACCGGAGTCTCTGAAAGAATTACGACGACGCATTGTTGAAGAATGCCGTCTAATAACTCCACAAAGGCTCCAGAATGTCAGAGCTCGTTTTGAACAAAATTTCTACTTTTGTATGGAAGCTGGTGGTCAACAATTTGAACACTTACTTAACCGAATAAACATTTTTGAACGTTTGGTTTTGTTTTTAGTTTTTTTAACAAAAAATTGACTAATTAGTGCATTTCTTATCACAATGAATGAAATGCGTTCTTGCAACTCCAACTGCGAATAATTTTTAAACGAGTTGATAAAACCTACAAAAAAATTAGTGTGCTGAATTCAGAAAAGAAAGAGCTTTCAAATGATGTAACACTTGACCCATTTTACTACTATTTAAAATATAAGGGTTTTTATCACCACCCTTAAGGGGTTGATGTGACAAACTTGAGTTTTATGTCAAAACATGTCCCCCTCAATATTAAAATTGACGTGTTTCAGCGTTTCATTAAAAAAAAATTCTCTGGACGCAAATCGGTGTGTTTCGTTTTCAATGCGCCACCTGTATATATATATATATATATATATATATATATATATATATATATATATATATATATATATATATATATATATATATATATATATATATATATATATATATATATATATGCGTGTGTGTGTATATACAGTGTGATGATAAAGTTTGGAACATAATTTATAAATGCGTTATTTAATTTTTTCAAGAAAAACGGTCAGACAGGTCAATTTTATATATTCAATTGCCAACTTATGACGTAAAAATTGCATTTATGACGGCACCTATTTCTGAATAATGACGTCATCATAAGTTGTTTTAAATGACAATCATATTTTTTCCATAGACCTGCTTACTACTTAAATAATAATAAATAAAATTGGTACCTTAGATAACAATTGAAAAGAATGCATTATTTACTTTAAGAAAAGACTTTTTGCATTTTTGCGTGTTTTCGTAGGAAAAATATGGTTTTAACAAAATCACGACAACATTTCTTCAGTTGAGTGCGAACTGGGACCCATATCCAGGATAAGCCACAAATTACATAACATATACATATATATATATATATATATATATATATATATATATATATATATATATATATATATATATATATATATATATATATATATATATATATATATATATAATGTAATTTGTGACTTATCCTTTTTCCTACGAAAACACGCCAAAATGCAAAAAGTCTCGTAACGTGTGTGTTAATACATTGTCCCAACTAAAAATTAATGAAGCATTAGCGGTGTGTTGTAATGATTATCTTTATATTTATGTGGAGTGATTCATTTAGTAAAATGAGGTATCGGGTTTATATTTAGTGAGATTATATATTTACTCATGAACACTGGCACAAATTCAATTGATTATATAAATTTGTCAATGACTGAGCCCGTTTAATATATTTATCCATTGAGAAAAACAATATTATCTATTGTTTCGTTTCTGGGTGACTATTTTAAAGGAAATGTCTATCAAATACAAATTATTCACAAGTATTTTAACATGTATTTTGAGATGAAATAGGGTTTTTTGGGTACTGAATCTTTTGGTACTGAATCTTTTAAACTAAAAACGAGTCACGCTAAAATAATGTGACACGCGACCAGTGTTGGTATTTCATTTTTACGACAATTATATATATATATATATATATATATATATATATATATATATATATATATATATATATATATATATATATATATATTACTGTTACTATTGGGTAACAAAATGAGAAGTCAAAAAGTCCTGACAAAAAATTCGTTTTGGCAGAGGCTATATGAGATATATAGTGAGCATTATTTGTTAGAAAGTAAATTCGCACGTACAAGAGTTTCAGCGAATTAAGAGAAGTCGTGAATAAATCAGCAAAACAGCATGTAGAATAACACGAATAAATAAGTGAAAGAAACAAACAGCATGGTGGAGTAATGAGATAAAGGTAAAGGCAAAAAGAGAAACTTTGGAAGGGTTACCTTGGAAAAAAATTAAGAATATCATGAAAAATATAAACAACCTAGAAGTTATGCTTGTAAAATATGCTAAGAAATTGTCATGGAAATATTTTGGAAAGTAGATGGAAGCAGACAGTACTGGAAATCAAAAATTATTTTACAGAGTACCAAAAAATCTAACAACACCGAAATAGTGCCAACTGAATCATATCAAAAGTAAAAAGTCTGGACGCAGCAAGTGCATTATGGTAGTGAATTTTCATAAAAATGATCGGGCACCAAATATTTTATTATAACATTTTTATTATAACTTTTTTCTCTTGTAACATAGAAATCCAACTTTTGGTGTATACTTCACTTTTTATATCTGAACCCTACCTACCAAATTTGGTTATCATAGATTTTTTATTTTTTAAGATAAAAACTGTTTTCGAAGGGAAACTTAACATTTTCCCGGAAAACCTCGTCCGATTTTCCTGGGTAACGAACTTATCCAGGCCACTTACAAAACAAAGGTACAGACCAAATTTGATCAAAATCGGCCCATTATTTTTTGAGTTATCGGTGTGATACATACATAGATACATATACATATATATATATATATATATATATATATATATATATATATATATATATATATATATATATATATATATATATATATATATATATATATATATAATTTTTATTTATCCATGAAATAGTAATATAACACGAAATACAAACTTATGCAACAATATAAGGACTAGGTGGTATTCTCACAGAGGTGCAATGACCTGTACGTGAGACTCCAGTACCATCACCTCCAATCTTCGTGCATACTCATTTGTTTTTCTCGTGTTTTTGTTCTTCTCCCATCCCATTTGTTTCACACTTTTACCTGAGAACAAGTTCACGCGACACTAGCTTTTTAAATCATAAATACAACTGGATCACCATTTTACACCTTATTTTTTTCTCCTTCTTTCCATTTACTCTCTCAGTCTATTTAGTATCATCACGCTCTCTATTAACCCTCTATCTTAATAAATGCATGTCTCTCAGACCTACTCTTTCACACGGACACACAAGAGCGCGCGCACATATATGTACACACACACACACACGCATCACATTGTATAAGTTCTTAAACCCACAAATGCCAACAAACGCCAACGTCGGCCCATTCACTACAGATTAAACGTTCTTTCCCCCCTTTTTTTTAAAGCTTGCATTTAGATATAAACATTTAAATTTACCAGTCCATGAAGCTTTTGCTTCGAATAATGTAGTATCCAATCTTTGAGTTTTACTTTATATGTGCAAAGATTCAAAGCCGGCAACTCCTGAGGCAATTTACTGTACAATCTAGGGGCCACGAAACTGGTACATCTTTGCCCCAATGTTTTTACAGCGTTCGTAAGTTTGTTGCGGTACTCTCTCCCTATATTTTGTCCCACATCGGTGTTATATGGCTGCCATCGTCTGTGGATTTTTATATATCCATAATAATAGTTTTTTTCGCAAATAAATGTCGTATATCCATCATTTGGCTCTCCTTGTATAGTAGTTCAGTTGGATAATATACTGGCTTATTATATATTATTTTAATAAATCTTCTCTGGATGATTTCAAAGTTTTTCATTTGAGAATTTAATGCTCCTCCCCTTCACACCATTTCATACTGTATTAAAGATTCAACTAGTGCATAGTAGGTACACAACTTTCACCCCCCGCAAATCTACAAAGCCCTTTAGCTGCTTAAATTTGAAAAGTAAACTTCTAAGTCTTGACACTAGATCCCATATCTGGTAATTCCATCGCAAGTGCATGAGTCTATCTTCACCCCTAAGTATTTGATAACATTCTCAGACTTTATAATGACATTCGTATAAAGATGTTTTATGTTTAAGCAATCAAAAGTCGGCAACGTAGTTATATTACATGTGAATGGGACAAATATTGTCTGGTCATAATTTATTTTCAAGAGGTTTTCATCATACTAGTCCGTAGCTAGCTGCAAATTAGTCTCGATTAACTGTTTTAGTGTTTCCCATGAATTTGACTGGGAAAATATAGCAGTGTCATCAGCCAAAGCTATTATATTTCTCAGGGTTGGCGGAGATAAAAGACTATTTACATAAACAGTAAAAAGGATTGGACCAAGCACAGTACCCTGGGGCGCTCCACATTCAACATTTTCTGGCTCACTGTAGTGATCTAACACCTGTGTTATTTGCACCCTGTCTGACAGGTAGCACTTCATCAGTGAGTACGCAGTACCCGTAAATCACATACTCTCCAACACTGATAGTAACTTGACATGATTGGCACTATCAAATGCTTTTGACAGATCCAAAAACATCCCTATTGCGCATTTGCTCTCATCCAGTGCTCTATAGATTTGTGATGTTACATGATAAATAGCATCTTCTGTGGAAGTGCCTTCTCTGAATCCATATTTTTTCGCTGAGAGCAATTTGTGTTTAATCAGATATTGAGATATTTTCACCCCTTTTTTCCGTAATTTTGGCGAGGTCTGATACTATAGAGATTGGCCTATAATTATTTGGGTCCAATGAACACTTCGATTTATAGATTGCCTTTACGATTGACAATTTAAAATGCGTCGGAAATATTTCGTTTAGCAGAATCTCGTTCATAAGGTATGCTATAGGTTCGGCTATATTCTCAGCTGCAGTTTTAAGTAAAAAAGAATTCAAGTCATCGTGCCCAACTGACATACCATCCTTAAGTTCGCCTATATATTTTTTAACCTGATATTTGTCAGTTGGAGTGAAAAATATACCAAATTATGATATTTCATATGTTTTATTGGTTCTGTGTACCTATGAGCAGTACTAGGTGTGGTTTTACCAACTGCAGCAAAATGCTTATTTAATTCGTTGGAAACCCTTTTTTTGGCTTTAATAATACTCCCGTTTATTTGTACTCTGTCAACACTGCAGGGATTGGTTTTTGCACCCATTTACTGTCTTCCACATTCTAGCAGAGGATTTATCACTGCCCTGCAGGATTCTATCAAAGTAGTCCTGCTTTGTTATTTGTATTAGGCGTTTAAGCTTATTACTGCATGCCCTATATTGCGTCTGTATTGCGATATTTTCTGGATTTTTGGTTACTATCTTATATAAACGCTTCTTTTCCATTATATTCCTTAGTAACCCATCTGTGATCCATGGTTTCCGCTTTTTCTTTGCGTGTTTAATTTCTCTGACGAACGTCGATCTCTTTATGGCATCTTTCAGTTTTGTAACAAATTTATTTGTTTTCTCCTCAACACCACTGCAGCCATATACTTCGCTCCAACTTTCGCTTTTCAGCAAACTTAACAGCAACTTTACCTTTACATGCTTCTTATAGGTGGATCGATTTTGTGACTCAGTCACATTTTCAGTTCCTTCAATGCGTGGGCTACTATTGGGTAATAGTCTGTCACCGTCGCATATATATATATATATATATATATATATATATATATATATATATATATATATATATATATATATATATATATATATATTGAAACTGACCCCGGATATGGGTTCTAGGGGTCCTAGTTCGCGCTAATTTGCAACAATTTTTTTTAAAATTCAAAAGTGGGGATATCTTCATTAGTGATTTTTTTCTACGGAAATTCACTCAAAGGAATTGATATAGACAGATGAAGCAGAGGTATTGGAAAGATTGACAGAATATTTCGCAGAACTGCTGACTGCAGAAGCTCAAGAGCTCTAGGAAGACGTCTTAACTCAAAGTAACAGCAGCGAAAGAATAGGTGACCTTGTAGATGAACCAACTATGAAATAATTAAATAATGCTATAAAACGAATCAAAAATGGAAAGACAGTAGGCTATGATGACATTGTACCTGAAATGATCAAGGATATGAGACTCGCTAGCGAAAGGATGCTGCTGCAACTTTGTCAGCGGGCGTTGGGAAAAAGAAGAGTTCACCTAGGTTGGTTAATTAGCATAATAGTGACAATATTTAATAAAGGCAACATCTTGAATTGTCAAAATTATTGAAGAATACCATTGCAGAATGTATCCGGTAAAGCATATGAGTGTATACTAGAAAAGAGAGTCAGAATATATATATATATATTATATATATATATATATATATATATATATATATATATATATATATATATATATATATATATATATATATATATATATATATAATAAAATAAGTGCAATTTAATGTAACCAAAGACAGACCCATACTGTAGGTGCAATGAATTGTAGCTAAACAGTGTTAGTATAATGTAGTATTAGTATAGTAGTTTAGGTAAAATAAGTCGGCATAATATTAGAATAAACAAATAAATTAAAAATATTAGGAACGATAATAATGGAAAAAATCCATCAAATGTGAACAAATGTAAATGCTGGGACGATTTTGCTAAAAGCCGCCTGCTAATATGTATGACGTACCAGTTACTCCTGAGGACTACCTGAGTGACTCTGTTAGATACTAACACATTATAGTTGTAAAAAAGCATGAACTAAATTCAAAATAAGCATTGTAATTATATTTTGTAATTAAATATAAAAAAAATCATCATAAAAAAAGATATTTAGATTGTTTTTAGAGTGTTCGCAATTTTAACTATACTTTAAAGGTTGAGTGAAACAAAGCACGGGTACCTTATATGACTGGAACCTAACTCTGCCCATTGGTAGTTTTACTTTGAAATATTTAAATTAATCCTATTATAACTAATTTAATGCCTGCCGATCAAAACAATTAGAACTTTTCATAAAAACTTTCAAGTAAAAGTACACAAAATAATTTGGCAGTTGGATGTTTCGTGAAGAAAGTTATCAAATATGTGTTTGTTTACAAGTACACGTGGCGTATCGTTGGGATGAATTACAGTCGACCAATAAATTAGTGTATGTCCGTCTAAATGGATTGGTGTAAGCAGGGGTTGCATACATGTAGGCGCTGTCGGTCGAACGATACGCACTCAAAATACAAGCAGTTTTGCTTCTTTGTATATGACACAGTGTAAAATTTAATGAAGTATTATTATTATTATGCGTAGTTTTTAGTGTATTTAATTATTTATAGTAAAGTTATAAAGGAATATTAAATGATAAGATAAGCTTATTAACTGATGGCCATTGGAAAATGGAAAAATGACATCACACTGCAGTCGGTCGGTAGAGATTACTAGCAGCACCTTGCAAAACACAAACTTTATATTACACGCCTAGAAAAAAAGTACTATTAACACAGTCACCCTATCACGAAAAAAACAAACAAAACAAACGAAGCCATTATTTTTACAAATAACTAAGCACTTAAAATAAAATTACTGCAAATCTGTTAGCTTTCGTGTTAGCCTCCTTCGTTAGGCACTACCGTGCAACTTAAATTAATTTGGTGGACTCTAATGTAATAAAAGAGATGCAATCGTAATGTTATCGTTTTATTCATCTGCTTTTAACGACTTCTTATCTCTTACAGTTTTTGGTACAGAAAATTTAAAAGCGAAAGTTTTTTTTAACTGGCTGGTGCCATCACAGACAATTTTTGTGTTGTTGCCGCATAATACTACTCTAGTATTTATGCGATATGCTATTTAATAATTATATCTTATTACGACTCATATTTATAAGAAGACATTTTTGTATTACTTTGTAAGCCATATGCAAATGTTTTTAAATCATAAATATGCGCTATCGAGTTTTAACTAAGTGAACGTTGGAAACTTCAAATTTTATAATTTTTTCTGAGCAAACGACAAACGTTAGTAAATCATTTACAGGCTTAGACATAATGAAGTCTCCATTTTTTATGTAGTCGTATTATTAATTAATGGCTAGACTTAATCAAAAAATGAAACAAAAAATCCTTGAGTAAACATGGCAATTTTATTTTTTGAATATCATATAAATCAACGGACCTCCACCTCGTTGCTGGCACTCGTGAAGTCTAGCCGAAAGTTTTGCGTCACTCGCTGCAACATTTCAGTTGGGATTGTGCTAATCTCTGTTCGAATATTATGCTTCAGTTGTTCCACGGTGTTTCACAGTTTGAGGTCGATTGGCGAATTATTTTGTTTTTATATAGCCCTATAAAAATTCACAAGCTGATAGATCCGGTGACCGTCCGGCCACGTGAGATCCCCAGATTTTGAAATGACACGACCAGGAAACATTCTTCGCAGAATTGTGATAGACTCCCTAGCAGTGTGGGAAGTGGCTCCGTCATGCTGAAACCATATTCTTCAGATATCTACACCAACCTAGCCAAGTTGTTAAAAATTTTGCAATACATGTTGGTAACGTTGTGATGTAACAGTAACATTCAATCAATTTTTTTTAAAAGAACGGGCCAAAAATTTCAAAGGCAGATATTGCACACCACACAGTCACATTCTCGCTATGAAGCGGTACTTCGTGCAGTTGCTGAGGATTTTCCGTCGCCCAGTAACGAAAGTCCTGTTCGTTAACAAAACCTGACAGGCAACAATTAGCTTCGTCTAACATCAGCAAGCAGTCGGTGATATTCAGGTTTTCAGGCAATTAAAGTTTTTGTACGACTTGGATTTTTTAGGGATGGAAGTGTAAGTCTTTCAGAGTGCGGCGAAAGAACAATATTGCGCGCTGATGCTTATCGTTTAGCCGATTGTGTAGGACTTTGTAGCACAGCTGTTCTTACCCTTTCAGCATTTTCCTGTGTTCTTACAGAACGAGCTCTTCCTTTTGGTTTTTGTGTGGCGGCTGAAGAAGTACTGCGAAACTTATTTACTTTTACCCACTTTCTGATTGTTACGCGAGCAGGAACTGGATCTCGTCGATTTAAATGAAAACTGCGACGAAATAGACGCTGGGTGGTTACAATAGAATTGTTATTCTTGAGATAAGCTTAAACAGCAAAAGAACGTTGAATATTGGACCACCGATTCACAATTAAACTGACGTTTTTCGCAAACTGTTCGATAACTGTCCTAAATTGCCATTTATTGAGAACGCATGGCGACTAGGTTTAATTTAGATCTTATTATATTATTGAATAAACGCAGTTTAAAAATGGATACATCATTCTACCTAACCCTGTATTTGACGTTTTACCTTGCCTCGGCAGGAACTATCGTATCTATGATTAAAATATACGCACAGAGCGCATAAAGGATGAAATAAATGAAGTAAACGTGAAATATATTTTTTTTTGGGAAAAATCCCACGGTGATCTTAGACACTTTCATGAAAGTTGATTTTATACCTTTATTTGTTTTAGAGTAGTGACGTCATCAAATTTTTGTTTGCTTAAACGACAAACCTCTACTTTTTTTTAAATATTGAGATATATTTTCATTGTCAAACTGACAGTATAAAAATGTTGCCACCTTACATCTCATGAGTAAGTGACAATTCAATGTAAAAAATCGTAATCACTCTTAGGCACAAGCCTCTCTTATAACAGCCCATTTCCGCCTATCTTGGGCGCTCTGCATCTAGTTGCCGGACATTCTCTTAACGTCGCCAGTCCGACGTGTGTGGGTGTGTGTCTTCACTTACTTCTCTTGTCAGTTCTTGGTCTCCACTGAAGCAGTCTTTTGGCCCATCTGTCATTCGGGCCACATGACCCGCTCAGTTCCACTTAAGTTGGGCCCTCTGCGAGACCACATGTCGGATCCCCGTTCTCTTAACCAAATCTTCGTTTCTGATATGGTCTCACAGTGACACGCCCAGCAATGATCTTTCCATTTTTCGCTGAGCTATTCTGATCTTTTTAGCAGACGTAACAGTTAGTGTTAAAGTTTCAGCTCCATGGGCCATAACCGGTAACACACATTGATTAAAGACCTTTCGCTTTAAGCAAACTGTCAGACCACTCTTAAAAACATCTTTGAGTTTTCCGTAGGCAGCCGATGAGAAGGGTTATTGTTCTCTGTATTTCGCATGTTTAATTGTCTCTTGAGATCCATATCTCATGGCCTAGATCCTAGATATGTATATCTATCAACAAGCTCCACTTCCTGACGGCCAACGATAACATTTCCGCTGGGAAATATAATAAATGTTGTTTTGGAAATCTTGATGTCAAGACCGAGCTCAGCACATTCTCTGTAGTTCCTATAACATTATTTCAATGTCCTTTAGGTTGTAAGATAGTATCACTATATCGTCTGCAAAGCGCAGGTTTGTCAAATATTGGTCATTTACGTTTATGCTCTTTTCTTTCCAATCAAGTTTTTTGAAAGTATATTCTAAAACGGTGATGAACAGTTTGGTTGGTTTTTTGGTTTTTCGTGTAATTTTACTATTATAGTGCCATTTTTACAAATATTATAAATTAGTTTCGCGTAGCGATAGTCAACGCGATATTTTTGTAGCCATATTCTCTCACTGCATCAAGCTCGACCGTGTAAAAGGCCTTTTAAAAGTCCACAAACGCAAGAACAAGCGGTCTATTGTATTCTATAGATTTTTTTATAGATGGTTTTAATGCTCTGTAGGTGGTCATTGGTTCCATATTCCCCCCAGAAACCAGCTTGTTCTATCGGTTGGTAGAAGTCTAATTTGTTTCAAGTCATGTGGTTATTATATTTGTAAATAGTTTGTAGAGGTGGCTGAGCAGGCCGATCGGTCTATAATTTGCCAGTTCAGCTATGCCCCCATTTTTATGCAGTAGAATTGTAGAATTACGATAGCTCTGTACCACTTCTCAGGTATGGTGCTGTTGAAGAGGCAAAGATTCAATAAATTTCTGATTTTCTGCAGCAAGCTGGGATCACCGATTCTTCTAGGCCAATTCTATATCGTTCAGGGTAATGTCTGTTAATGTTTCCCATCCCTAATTCAGGATGCCCTTTCTAGATGTCAGTATCTCTGACACTTCATTGGACATTAAGTTTCCTTTTTTTTTTTTAGTCTTGTATTAATAGTTGGTAGAAGTCTTCAACTATTCTTAAAATCTAATATCTGTTTCTTGTAATGTGTCCATTTTGATCTTTAACTTTAGTCATTTGCCTTCTTTCCGTTTCGAGCCTTATACGCAGCACTTTCAAGCTTTTGTTGTTTTCTATTGTTTGTTGGATCTGTCTTTGATTATATGCTCTGATGTTTCGTCTAATGGCTTTCAATACCTGTTTATTTACTTCTTTTAGCTCACCAGCAGTGATCAGCTCGTCACTTCTCATATCTCTTCTCTTCTCCATCAGCTGCCTAGTTGTTCCGCTGATTTTTTCTTCTCTCTGAGTCTTAGGGCAGTGCCTATTTTGACCTTCGAACAAAGGATTGTAATTTTATTATTTAGACTATTGAGATTTATAGTCTCTTCACAATCATTTTGCTGTTCGGTAATACCTTGATGAAAGCCCTTTAAATCTAATGGATACAACCACTCCCTACTACTATCAGTTTCTTTAATCATCTTATGCCGTTCTTTTCTTAGATTGATTATTATTTCAGCTGGAACCACCGTGTGGTTGCTTCCAGTAGTCAGCCTGTTTAGTATTGTAACATTTTTAATTATATGCTTCTTGTCTGTGATGATAAAATCTATTCCATTTTTTGTCTGTCTGGGCTTTGCCATGTCCATTTTCTATTGGGTCGTTTGGCGAAGAAACTATTCATTTGATAAAGGTTATTCTGCAGCAAAAATTCCAGCAATGTCTCCCCAGGATCGTTTCTGCCTTTTGTTCAAAAATTGCCTAATTAGGTTTCTGTGGCATCTGATTTACTGCCTAGTTTTGCGTTGAAGTCGCCACATAGGGCAGTAAAGTGTGTTTTTTGTTATTTAAGAGCAGTATCGATAATCCCGTAGAACATGTATATTTCCTCACCAGTGTGATTTGTCGTCGGTGCGTAAACTTGTCTGATCTTGATTTTGTTCCTGGCATAAAATTTTAGAATCGGACTTACTACTAATAAGTACACTTGGAGAGCCCAAACCATCACAAAACATCTTTTTAAAGACCTGACGATCAGTTCACCATCAAAGTTAGTGTCATCAGATGATCAACAATTCTGAAGAATCTTTAATCCTCTGATGACACTAACTTTGTCAGTGAAACGATCGTCAGATCTTTAAAATTACGTGTTGTGGCGATTTGGGTCTCCAAGTGTACTTATTAGTAGTAAGTCTGATTCAAAAATTGGATGCCATGTACAAAATCAAGATCATACAAGTTTACGCACCTACGACAAATCACACTGATGAGGAAGTATACATGTTCTACGACATTATCGATGCTGCTCTCAAACAACAAAAAACACACTTTACTGCCCTATGTGGCGACTTCAACGCAAAACTAGGCAGTAAGTCAGATGCCACAGAAACCGAATTAGACAATTTTTGAACAAAAGGCAGAAACGATCCTGGGGAGGCATTGCTGGAATTTTTGCTGCAGAATAACCTTTATCAAATGAATAGTTTCTTCGCCAAAATACCTAAAGGAAGATGGACATGGCACAGCCCAGACAGTATAACAAAAAAATGGAATAGATTTTATCATCACAGACAAGAAGCATATAATTAAAAATGTAACAATACTAAACAGGCTAACTACTAGAAGCAACCACACGATGGTGCGAGCTGAAATAATAATCAATCTAAGAAAAGAACAGCATAAGATGATTAAAGAAACTGATAGTAATAGGGAGTGGTTGTATCCATCAGGTTTAGAGGGCTTTCATCAAGGTATTACCGAACAGCAAAATGATTGTGAAGAGACTATAAATATCAATAGTCTAAATAATAAAATTACAATCCTTTGTTCGAAGGTCAAAATAGGGCCTGCCCTACGACTCAGAGAGAAGAAAAAATCAGCGAAACAACTAGGCAGCTGATGGAGAAGAGAAGAGATATGAGAAGTGACGAGCTGATCACTGCTGGTGAGCTAAAAGAAGTAAATAAACAGGTATTGAAAGCCATTAGACGGAACATCAGAGCATATAATCAAAGACAGATCCAACAAACAATAGAAAACAACAAAAGCATAAAAGTGCTGCGTATAAGGCTCGAAACGGGAAGAAGGCAAATGACTAAAGTGGAAGATCAAAATGGACACATTACAACAAACAGAGATTAGATTCTAAGGATAGTTGAAGACTTCTACTAACTATTATACAAGAGTAAAAAAAGGAAACTTAAGGTCCAATGAAGTGCCAGAGATACTGAAATCTAGAAAGAGCATCCTGAATTAGGGATGGGAAACATTAACAGACATTACCCTGAACGATATAGAATTGGCCCAGAAGAATCGGCGATCCCAGCTTGCTGCAGAAAATTAGAAATTTATTGAATCTTTGCCTCTTCAACAGCACCATACCTGAGAAGTGGTACAGCGCTATCGTAATTCTACAATTCTACTGCATAAAAATGGGGGCATAGCTGAACTGGCAAATTATAGACCGATCAGCCTGCTCAGCCACCTCTATAAACTATTTACAAGGATAATAACCACACGACTTGAAAACAAATTAGACTTCTACCAACCGATAGAACAAGCTGGTTTCCGGGGGGTGGGGGTGGGGGTATATAGAACCAATGACCACCTAGAGAGCATTAAAACCATCTATAGAAAAAATCTATAGAATACAGTAGACCGCTTGTTCTTGCATTTGTGGACTTTCAAAAGTGACACGGTGGAGTTAGATGCAGTGAGAGAATATGGCTACAAGAATATCGCGTCGACTATCGCTACGCGAAACTAACTTATAATATTTGTAAAAATGGCACTATAATAGTAACATTACACGAAAAACCAACCAACGTCTCCCAAACTGTTCATCACCGTTTTAGAATATACTTTCAAAAAACTTGATTGGAAAGAAAAGAGCATAAACGTAAATGGCCAATATTTGACAAACCTGCGCTTTGCAGACGATATAGTTATACTATCTGAAAACGTAATAATGTTATAGGAACTACAGAGAATGTGCTGAGCTCGGTCTTGACATCAACATTTCCAAAACAGCATTTATTATATTTCCCAGCAGAAATGTTATTGTTGGCAGTCAGGAAGTGGAGCTTGTTGATAGATATATACATATCTGGGTCATGAAATATGGATCTCAAGAGACAATTAAACATGCAAAGTACAGAGAACAATAACCTTCTCATGGGCTGCCTACGGAAAACTCAAAGATGTATTTAAGAGTGGTCTGACAGTTTGCTTAAAGCGAAAGGTCTTTAATCAATGTGTGTTACCGGTTATGGCCCATGGAGCTGAAACTTTAATACTAACTGTTGCGTCTGCTAAAAAGATCAGAATAGCTCAGCGAAAAATCCAAAGATCATTGCTGGGTGTGTCACGGTGAGACCAAATCAGAAATGAAGACTTGCTTAAGAGAACGGGGATCACAGATGTGATCTCGCAGATCGCCAAACTTAAGTGGAACTGAGTGGGTCATGTGGCCCGAATGACAGATGGAAGATGGGCCAAAAGACTGCTTCAGTGGATACCTAGAACTGACAAGAGGAGTAAGGGAAGACTCCCACGCACACGTCGGACTGGCGACATTAAAATAATGTCCGGCAACTAGATGCAGAGCCCCAAGACAGACGGAACTGGGCTGTTATAAGGGAGGCCTGTGTCTAACAGTGGACAAATCGGGCTGATTGATGATGATGACGATTTAAAGTCCAAAGTCTACCTCAGCAGACCACAAAGTTTAGGTGAACTATATAATCGCATTAGAGATGAAACGTGCAGTATTATCCCAGAAAATATTGAAAATTTAAACGAACAATTTTTACACAGACTGCATATTGTCAAGGAGTTGGTGGATGACAGTTTAAACACTTAATCTAACAATTTTATTTGCCTTGCTAATGTGTTTGTGTTAACAATAATATTTACGATTTTTTACATTTAATTGTCACTTACTTAAAAAAATTTATACTGTCAGTTCGACAATGAAAAGTATCTCAATATTATAAAAAAAGAGGGTTGTCGTTTAAACAAACAAAAATTTGATGACGTTATTACTCTAAAACAAATAAAGGTATAAAATCAACTTCCATGAAAGTGTCTAAAATCACCGGGTGCCAGGATTTTTCCAAAAAAAAAAAATTCACTTTTACTTCATTTATTTCATCGTTTATGCGCTTTGTGCATATATTTTAATCATAGATACGATAGTTCCTGCAGAGGCAAGGTAAAACGTCAACTACAGGGTTAGGCTGAATGAAGTATCCATTTTTAAACTGCGTTTATTCAATAACATAATAAGATCTAAATTAAACCAAGTCGCCATACGTTCTCGATAAATGGCAATTTATGACAGTTATCGAAAAACATCAGTTTAATTGTGAATCGGTGGTCCAATATTCAACGTTCTTTTGCTATTGAAGCTTATGTCAAGAATAAAAATTCTATTGTAACCACCCAGCTTCTATTTCATCGTCGTTTTCATTTAAATCAACGATATCCAGCTCCTACTCGAGTAACAGTCAGAAAATGGGTAAATAAGTTTCGCAGTACTTCTTCAGCCGCCACACAAAAACCAAACGGAAGAGCTCATTCTGTAAGAACACCGGAAAATGCTGAAAGGGTAAGAGCAGCTGTGCTACAAAGTCCTAAACAATCGGCTAAACGATAAGCATCAGCGCGCAATATTTCGAACAGAAACTTTCGCCAAACTCTGAAAGACTTACACTTCCGTCCCTAAAAAATCCAAGTCGTACAAAAACTTTAATTGTCTCGAGATATTGAAATATGCCTTGACTTTTGCGAGCGTTTCAAAGGGATAATTGCTGAAAACCCGAATATCACCGACTACTTGCTGATGTTAGACGAAGCTAATTTTTGCCTGTCAGGTTTTGTTAACGAGCAGGACTTTCGTTACTTGGCGACGGAAAATCCTCAGCAACTGCACGAAGTACCGCTTCATAGCGAGAATGTGACTGTGGTGTGCAATATCTGCCTTTGGAATTTTTGGTCCGTTCTTTTTTGAAAAAAATGGATTGAATGTTACTGTTACATCACAAGGTTACTAACATGTAGTGCAAAATTCTGAACAACTTCGCTAGGTTGGTGTAGATATCCGAAGAATATGGTTTCAGCATGACGGAGCCACTTCACACACTGCTAGGGAGTCTATGACCATTCTGCGAAGAATGTTTCCTGGCCGTGTCATTTCAAAATCTGGGGATCTCACGTGGCCGGATGGTCACCGGATCTGTCAGCTTGTGATTTTTATAGGGCTATCTAAAAACAAAATAATTCGCTAATCCACCTCAAACTGTGAATCACCGTGGAACAACAAGCATAATATTTGAACGGATTAACGCAATCCCAACTGAAATGTTGCAGCGAGTGATGCAAAACTTTCGGCTAGAGTTCACGAGTGCCAGCAACGAGTACACTTGGGTCTGCAAGTGTACATATCAGTGCTCATCACAGGTTCCAATCTGCACTTAGCAGACTAACTACACTACTAGATATTTTCTTCAAAGACATAATGTTGTGTATCAGAAATCCGGTCCACCCGCAAAGCTATCGTCCTCTCCACATAGTAGAAGCTGTGTCCAGATTTTAAGCTAGTTAACTGCTTGCCGTGTCGGACTTTACCAAGACCAAGTATATTCTACTTTATATTTTCTAGTTCGCACTCAAGTTCGATCAGTCTTTCTTCTGTCAACAATGAGCGAGCATTGTAGGTCGCAACATAGATTGTTCCCTTCCTTTTCCTATGTGCAGAGCTTGTATTTCTTTTCACCAGACGTTTGTCTCCCAAGAATCCTTGGGACAGACTGATTGGCTGTCAGTGCGCGATTCTTTAAGAGGTATTTAGCCGCAAAACACCACGCTGGCTAGGCGTGTTGGTGAGTATGTATACTTCAGCCACCCATTCTGGATCAGACGCTGTTGCCAGTTTTGGTTCGCGCCGGGTATTTGATTTCCCAGGTATTATCCATATCTGCGAGGCATTCCCCTATCCTCCACCTGAGGAGGCGCCCGATGCAGGACTAGCAACCCTACATGGACTTTAAATAACCCCATAAAAATTGTCCAGTGGTGTAGGATCTGGGGATCTCGCGGGCCATTCTATCGCGCATCTCCTGCCAACCCTTTGGAGATCCCGTAAGTCATTATATCGCCTCTCGCCTGCCAATTCATCTCCGAAGAAAACATTCTTCAGAAAATTTGGAACAGCATTATTTCGTTTGGAAAAATTGCTGCAAGCGCCAGAAAGATGACATTTTGCAAAAACTTTAAATATGTTTCTCCAGTGACGGTTCCTTCAAAGAAAAAAAAAGGTACAACTATTCTTCTATTAAATATTTTGGCTTACAATCTCTGGGGGTGCTGAGAACGGGCCTCCATCATCTAATGAAGATTTACTCGATTCCAATAACTGCAATTCTAATAGTTCACTGTGCCATGGAGACAACACACGGCTTTATCTGAAAAAAAGTATCTGTCGGTGAAAACGTCGATTTGCTTGACACAAATCCATACGCAGGCTGTCCGTCAGTCGGTCAGTGGCCCGAACCCATTGGTGGCGCGTTGAGGGGCTGCCACATCAGCTGCCGAAAAATTCCGAGGCACTGGTTCTGCTAGGTCGTACCTGTTTGGGAAGGCATTTCCGGGGCCACGGTCTCCTGAGACAGCCGTATAGGACCTGGATGAAATGTGCATAAGCTGATTGCCTAGCCAAAAATCTTTTATTCTCTTGCATAAATAAAAAGCAAGGGCAGTCAAATCCGGGTAAGTCGCTGGCCATGGAAATAAAGGCCTCTTCTTATTCACTGTTATAAACATATATTACTTAGATGGTCGCAGACGATTTGTAAAAATGTGCTGGAGATTCATCACGTTGGAACCCCATTGTTGTTGTTTTCAACCAAACATTTTTCAACAGTAATACTAATTTACTAGTTTTAAGTAAGTATTGGTAGTTGACCCAAAAAACTATACTGATAATTTTTAACTATATCTCGAAGAGGGAAAAATATGTCAATATATGGTTTCCTCCAGTATCTTAGACCATTAAAAAAAAATAAACGTAAGAGAACTGAATCTTTACGGTTGAGTATGTGTTTGTGTTTCGGTTTACTGGCTGCTGCTTTGATCAGCCATTAGCACATTATGACCCTCCTTTGCTACCCTTTCCTAAAGTCATTAGATCACCTTTATACTTTTCTTTTTGTATATGAATATACATACTTAAATTTATTCTATCCTACCTCTAAATACAAGTAGTCATTCTTAATTATATAGTTCTTTTATCTAACTATGTTGTAATCTTTTATTTCTCTTAAGATTTTTTTTTCATCTTTACAGTTAATTTTTTTTATATATAAAAACCGGTTTAGTTGGAGATAATATCCTCTAATAAATTGACATTAGTGTGTTATGATGATAATGAGCCGTAAAACACTCTTAAATGTCCGTTCAAAGAAGCCCATTTCTATTCAATTTAGATAAAGACAGCAGCGCCCTCTACAGTTATTAATCGAGATATGGAAAATCCTCCTGGGTCAAAGTAGTGTATAATGACTAACTTTTCAATAATGGAATAAAAGTTGTAGCTAATCCTGGCATTTTAAGCAGAAAATATAATTTTTATTACGCATCCTAGCGACTTTAGGTCACATAGGGATATTCAAATAATCTCGTTGAATTTATTTTCATCACTCTTGCCACTGCAGTTTCCAAGATATCGCCGCTTGCCTCTGCACCTTTACTAAAACATTCCTTATAATGTAAATAAAATTACCTAAAAATAAATAATCAGACTATTATTTGGTTTATTTCTTAATGTACAGGTGGAGTGGTACCACAACGAGGAACCAGTGACCGAGGGAGAGAGATATAGAGTGGTTAACGAGGGTAGTTTTCATTGCATTGATGTGGCTCCAGTAACTGCCCAAGATGCAGGAAGGTGGACTTGTACTGCCCGAAATGCTGCAGGGCAAGCATCCTCGACATGCCATCTCAACGTACTCAGTAAGCATTTTTTAAATTTAAATTTATTAGTTGTAGTCTTGGACCATCGCACATTCCTTTCGCCATTCGCTTAGTATGTTTTCTAAAATACCCACTGTATTCCAATCAATGACGGCTCCAAAACATTTTTTAGTTGTTTTGAGATATTCTAGTTGCTCTCCACGCCATACATTTTAGAACACTTTTAGTACTATGGAGTCAGTTAACCAATTAATTAGGCAACACAAAGAAGCAGAGCTTATACTTGCGAATAACACAATTTAGAGAACCTACCTATATAGGTAGTCCAAATGTCCCTTCTCCAATTTTGTAAAATTCAACCTACTATTTCTACACCAACTCTTCCATAGCCACTTCTAAACATCTGTTACTAGGTAAGTATCTCACAAAATTACATTTCAATTCATAGACTATATTTTGTTTATTAGTAGGAGTTATAATTTTTTGTCAAAAACGTAACCTTTATTGATTAGTAGATTTTCATTAGTCAGCAGATCTCAATTATATGGAAAAATTTAATATACTGTACCCTCGCGATTTCGCACTGGCGAATTTCTGTGTTACGTTGGAATAATTTATGCTTTGTGCAATAGCGCTTTCAACAGATATAATTGCAATACCCAAAAACCCTTGCTGGCACATAGTCGAACACGAATAAGATTTAGAAAATTTTTAATTTGGTAAAACTTTGACTATCTTTACTCACACTATGTATACAAGGAGGTATTGAAAAGGATTCAACCTACAAAAGAAAATACAATAATTATCCAAAACAAAACTTTATCATCTATTCAAAAATAGTGCTGCAAATTGAGTCATAACTTCCACAAAGCTGTGATAATTTACTCTCCTCAGAAAGACATCATGAAATGAAATTAGGGTTCATAACTTGGCCACAAAGAAAATATTTGTATTCCTGTACCCAAAGTGATATCTCAGTTGGAAAATTATTGCGCCTATTAAAAGACAGACGTACAGGCCAACAGACCGACCGACAGACACAAACTTTTTTGTTCCAGAATCAAGTTTTCTATATTGAGACTTTTACGCCATTTTAACAACAAAAAAAAATCGAAATTTCCCTAATTTAATTTGAGCACAGAATACCAGATGTTTGATGAAACTGGAAGTTTTCAAATAAACAAGCCCTAAAACGTTATATTACTCGTGTTTTAAGGAAAAAATATCAATTTTCACCAAATACAAATAGCGAATATTTCTTGTAAATTAAAACTAAGTGAAAGGTTTTATTTAATATTTAATCCCCAGTTATGTCAGATGCAATAGCAAAGAAAAGAAGTATGATATTTTTCCAGAAGAAATTACAAGCTGACTGGTAGAATAGGTATATAGCAAAAAAAAATCTCGTCCAAAATTGTTTGAATTTTTAAGAAAGGTTAAGAAATTAAAGAAGGATGTTCTTCAGGTTTCAATCTGTCTAATCTTTAGATCCAATAAAAAACGTTTTAATTCTTTTTTTTCCTCCCCCAGGGCCGGTCCGCGTCTTTGCCGCCCCGATAGCACTGCAGCCTTTGGCTTATTGTGCATGCCCTTAGTCTTTCTACTCCACCCATTCCAAAATCACTATGCCTTGAACTAGTCTGCACAGTGATTGGTAGGGTGAAGTTTTATATTGCTCTGTCTCCGGTCTAGACTGACCGTAGATCAGTTGTCTTTTGCGGTCCAGAGCTTTACACTCGCACAATATGTGCTGGGCGGATTCCTCCCCCTCGCCGCAGCAGAGTCTGCATGCGAGGTCCCCCTCGAACCGCCCCATTTTATGCAGGTGTTTCTTGACGGCCATGTGTCCCGTCAAGAGACCTGTTATGTTTAAAGCCTCAGAATTCACTATGTGAAAACTGGAGCACTGATAAGTACACTTCGAGAACCCAAATCACCACAACACATCTTTTTTAAAGACCTTACGATCGTTTCACTAACCACGTTAGCATCATCAGAGGGTGAAAAAATTCTCAAAGAATTTGGTTAGTGAAACGATCGTAGGGTCTTTACAAAAGATGTGTTGTGGTGATTTGGGTTCTAGAAGTGTACTTAACGTCTAAGAACGTTTAACTCTACACCTGAAAGAGTTTGTGATTGCCCTTATTGTGTGATGTTATTGGTTGTAGTGGTTTCTTTGCCTAAGTCGCTAACGATGTTCTTTAAGCGCTTCAAACTGTCTAATCCTTAGATCCAATGAAAACCGTGTAATGGTTTAGGATGCTTAACCATACACTTGAAAAAGTTGTGGTGGCCGTTGTTGTGTTATGTTATTGGCTGTAGTGTTTTTTACGAATCTCCTAACGAGGTCATTAGTTGGGGCTAATGGATTTTGTTGTGTAAGGTATCGGGAAAATGGTACTAACGGGATTAAAGTATGATTAAGTCAAGTAACGGTATAATAAAACTTCTTATTAAATTGGTATCACATTGCGTGTTCACAAGCAACATAAGGGGATTTCAGATAACCGGAAGTCAAGACAAAGGGGCGTGCGGTGGGTTTTCAAATAGGGGAAACAATGGATTATAGTGGCCAAATTTTTCACATCGAAAGTTAGAAATTTGACTTACGCATTAAACTGACACGTTTTAGCTTAAAATACGATTCCAAGGGGCACTTGCTTTTGCTGCGTCTTTTAACCGCTTACTGGAGACGATATAAACTGCATAGATAAAACAACCTTCGCCTGGACTGCAGTGGTATAGACAGAGAGAATAGATGGTAGCAAATAAGTGATCGCGCAAACCCAGATTATCGGACTTGCGCGCTTGTGCCTGTCGCATATTATGCAGTGTCGCCTCGTTTATGCGGTGTCTGTGACATTGCCAGCTCAATAAATATTCCAAATATCTACCTACAACTAGATTCAAACTTAACTGGTCTTGAATCTGATTATATGAAATATTCTAATCTTAGACGTGACACTAAGTATCGCATTGACTACAATTATTTACAGTTTGTGACTAGTACAGAGCAGATCATTCAGTCTGATGTCAGACAGTTCTGGTCTTTCATTAATTCCTTGAGGAAGGACTCTGGAATTCCGAATAGAATGAGTTTTAATAATGTAATATATAATAATGAGTCTGATGTAACAGACGCCTTTGCTGCAAATTTTCAATTCTGTTATTCTGATACCATGGTTCCATTGATGTTAACTTTTGTGATGTATCTAATATACGGTCTGCACATAACCTTTCTATGCATATTTTTACAATTGAGGATAAAATTGACTCACTAGATGGCAAAAAACGAGCTGGTTTGGATGGTATTCCTTCTTCATTTTTGACAAATTGTCGACACTCTTTGAGCCGCCCTTTGTGTAGTATCTTTCAAAGGTTTTTCAATGCCGGTTTTTGTCCCTCACACTGCAAGTTGTCTACTCTGATCCCCATTTACAAATCAGGTGATAAGACACAAGTTGTCAAGTATAGAGGTGTTTCAATTGAACCTGTAATACCGAAACTATTTGAATCTATAATTGCGGATGAGATTTCCAATACCTTGAAACACAGTATTGTTGGTGAGCAGCATGGTTTCTGTAGTGGAAGGTCAACATACACTGATGTATCAAAGGCTTTTGACAGTGTGTGTCATACCCTTCTTCTGCAGAAACTGTTTGCGATGGGCATCTGTGGTTGTTATCTTTCGTGTAATCGATCTTACCTGTCTGACAGAAAGCAATTTGTTAGCATTGGTGGTGCTCTATCAAATGAGGTCCTCGTCTTGTCTGGGTTACCACAGGGATCACATATAGGTCCCGTTCTCTTCAATCTTTTTATAAATGATGTTGTGAGTTGTTTTGAGTCATCAAAATGTTTATTGTATGCAGATGACTTGAAGTTTTTTTCTGAAGTTGTCCATGGTGTCAACACTTTGCAACATGATCTCGATAACTTGACTCGCGGGTGCAGTTCGAACTTGTTGTCGCTTAATGTGGGTAAATGTAAGGTTCCGAACTATTTTAGGGGTCAGAATCGGATTGTTCATAGCTATACCATTTATAACACGGTGTTGGACGTTGTCACTTCAGTTGCAGATCTTGGTGTAATTTTCAAAAATGATTTGTCATTTAATCTGCATATTGATGTTGTGGTTGTGAAATGTTGCAGAATTTTGGGGTTTGTTAAAAGATACACTAAACATATGACTGACACAAGGGCAATCACTAGTTTGTATACATCCTTGGTTCGAAGTAATATTGAGTATTGTTGTGTCATATGGTTTTCATCCTATGCTTGCCACATTAATCGTATTGAAAGGGTACAAAACAAATTTGTTAAGTACCTTCTTTATGAGCATCACTTTCCTTGCCAAGATATTGGGTATGATGTCAGATTGCTTCTTTGTGGTATGGTCAGTCTCAAAGCATGACATGAGTATCTTTCATTGATGTTTATATATAAGTTAATTAATGGTCTCATTGACTGTAATGGACTGCTCGAGTTGGTCCTTTTCCATATTCCACCACGCTCAACTCGCCAACAGCACCTTTTTTTTAGCGAACACACAGGACCAACTATGGATGTAACAGTTTCATGGACAGATTGTTGCATAATTATAATGCTAATTTTTCTAATTGTGATATCTTTAATTTTGCTATGTCTAGGGTGAAAACTGTCTTAAGACAGTGATTTTGTTACTTTGCGTTATTTTTTGTTTTTGTTTTATTTTTAAGTACCATTTGGAATTGTTTAATTCTGTAGGTGCAAATTTAAATTAATTAATTAATAAACAAATAAATTAATAAAGCGATAAATCTAACTTAAAAGGAAAAGTACAATTTTAATAGAAATATTTACGAAGAATGCTTCATGGACCGCACGCCCCTGAACACCACCATCTCTCCTGTTTAAAAATTCGTCCGAGGTTGTAATTGAAGATGACTCTTAGGTTTGATCACATTTAGAATTGCTATTTGCCCAAATTATTTCAAAAATAAAAAATTCAATTGTTTGCACTGTGAAAATTGCCTGAAAAATTAGCCTCCGGCAAGTGCATTGGTTTTTAGTATATTAAATCAGTTATGCCATGTACATTTAGGGTATTTACTTTTACATTGAAACTTATTCTACCACTGATCTGAAAACAGCTCATTATAATTTTTTCTGTTTTAGTTCCAAAGACCTACAAGCCACCGGAGTTCCTGGAGGAATTGTGCGCCCTTCTGACAGAGCAAGGTACAGTCTCCTTGGAATGTAAGGTGGTGGGAGTACCTACTCCGGCCTTACGCTGGTTTAAAGACGGTAGGGAGATCAGAGCCGGTGATGTGTTCGCGCTCACGGCTAATCCCGACGATCCGACGACGCTGGGCACCTACACCTGTGAGGCAATTAACTGCATGGGCAGGGCCGTATCCAGTAGTAGGGTCCATGTAGTCGGAAAAGGCAGCAGAGAAGGGTCGCTTAAACCGGCTGATAGGTGAGTAATATTATTTACTACCTTATTGATTCATTTTTTTTTAATTATTCTGTACCCGCTAGCCTGATTAATAGTGATATTAAAACTGAATTAAAAATTTCTTAGTCTACTTACTGTAGAAACAAAAAACTCAAAATATATTTATTATTTAACATAATCTCCTTTTAACCAAATATATTTGTCAAAGCGGATTTGTACCAGCTCATGACCCCCAAAAATGTTTTTATCTTACTCTGTAACCCAGATCTCTATCACGCCATCGTTAGAAAAACTTTTAAGACTTTACAAACTTTTTTAGTTTATGTGAGAGATGAGTCGGACAGGGTCTGATCTGGTAAATAATATGGATGTTATGCAATTAGAACTCTAAATCACATAGCAATATTTGATTTGTGTTCGGGAGCGTTTTAAAAACAAAACTTTTTGGATAGCTTTCCTGCGTCTTTTCCTATATTGTATAGTGGTCCCTGACGTCGAATTCAATCATCAATTCGCAGTTATTGTTCTACCCTTATCAAGAAATTCAATCGTTTCAAATACAAGTAAGTATTTTACGGTGGTTCGATAATCAAGTTTTTCGATTTTTTACTATATAGATCGTCATTTTTAATTTTAAACTTTATTGTGCTCCTTTGAAGTGCGATTTTACAATTTTATGATATTTCTAATAAGGTATTGTTTGTTGCCACAGTATCGTAATATATTTTGTTTTTCTTTATTCATGAAAACGATGCAGCCTAACTAATTATCTAACTAAATAGACATGTGAAAAATATATAGTCAAATATTAACGAAACGAACTAATGAGTTAAAGGATGAGAACGTAGTGTGTTACTTTAAAGTAGTTTGTAGGATATTGTAATTTCCTTTTTGAATTGTTCCTAAGATCATAGACTAGAGTTCACTACATCATTGAGCGTTAAACGATATAGACAGATATTTCATCGTGAACGAGATTATTTAATTGGCCCATCTGCTATTAAATTAAGTTAGCCTACATATATGAACTGCTTTTACTTTAAACGTGACTCATATTTATGTGAAAATCCGGAGTTTCAGCACAAAAAATGTCAAACAAAGTTATATTATTCCGAGTTCGGGCTTATATAACACCCTCGCATGGTTTCATCCAGATATTGTTCTATTGGATTGTTTTGTGAGTATGTACGTCCCTCACTTAAGATTTAGGTACGTTATTTGATCAGTGCATTAATTGTTATTTTTAATCATTGTATGATAATAATTAGCAAATTTTAGTGAAGTTGCCACTAGGTTTTGTATATATGTCATTTTGAAAAGAACTTAATTCACAGTAAATCATAGCTTAAATACTCACTCTGTGAACTGGTCAGCTTTACAAATATTTAACGGTTTTTAATCAATCACGTCTTAAAATCAAGCGACTTGGTGGGTCTTGACTGGTTAAGAAGCCTGATTAAGTGATAAGAAAAGTTGATAAAAATCTAAAATAAAAAATCTAGAAAGCAAATTAAAAGGATGGAGACACGATAAAAAAAAAAGAATATTATTAAATAATGGTAACATGCAGTCGGCGACCGTTTAATGTACTAAATGAACAGGAATGCATGATGCCTCTGACATCTTATCATTAGATAATATTCATCTTTTCATTTTTCTATATCATCTCGTTTAACAGTAAGTTTAAGATGATTAGCTCTTTCCTACATGGGTGTGATAATTTATGAAATATTTAAAATTAATACGTGTTTAAAAAAATTGTAAATGACTTAAGTTCACTTCTAAATCTCAAAAAGTGTTACAATATTTTTAAGAGTGGTTTTGTCTGCACAACAAATATTAAAAACTGTTTCATACACAGTAAAAAATCTGACTATTATGTATTTGCTACTACTATGTATAACTTTAACTTTTGGCCTATAATGTTCGTTTATCGCATCCTTAACTTGTTTCTGTAATTTCAGTTCTGTTCCTACTGGACCTCCACCGATATTTTCACGAGAATTAAAAGACGAATCGATTAAAATTGGGGATCCTCTACTACTATCTTGCCAAGGTAAGTGTTCATATTTGCGCGCGAAATAACATACTTAAAGTACACTTTAGATTAGTTACTCCAGTCATGTCCAGAAAATATGAAAAGATCAGTGTTGAACTTGTCCTAGCAGATATGTCTATATCTATATCTATCTATATGTCTATATAATAATATGATCACTACTCGTATTATTTCTTAACTTGAAGCCACAAAAAAAAATAATTAAGAAAACAAAGGTTAGTTTATCGCCGTAGGGACATTGAGGGCATGCGAGGTTTCTCAGATTGCTGAAACCAAACAAAAAGATTTATACGATTTTCTTACATACCGTATCTTGGGGTTACTTTGCCACGATTTTGTAATATATTTTTGAATAACTTCCAAACCAAAGACAATATCTTACGACGCTGATGATATGTGGTATATCTCACTTCAGGCTACTCGTAGACTTATTTACAGTTGTCTGGACATTCAAGATTATTTTCTATTAATTTTTTTTAACGGTTGGGCAAAGTTACCCGTAAGAAGTGTTACTTTGCCCACTGGCAATAAACACGTCGTTACGTGTATTTAACTGCAGTTTAAAGCAAAGTTGTGCCGGTACAAGGGTTACTTTACCCACCTAGAAGTCACAAAAAATTTCCGCATGGAAGAAGTGCTTGAGATTACCAAAAAAAAAACCACAATTTTATAAACTATATTTATTTCAGGGCATCTTGCTTTAGCAAGAGATATGATCAACAAATAGGTACAATCAATATCACAACATATAGTCTTACGTACATATGAGTTTTTTAAATGCACAGGCACGTTAAAAAAAGCCACTAAATACTCACTAGGAAAATATTAACATAATTTTAACCAAAATAAAATCTGAACAAGAAAACTAAAAGGAACATTCTTAGAGATCATTTGTTTTTTATAATCAATACATATAAAGGACAATACTTTCTGGGCTAATATACATACAGAAAAACAAATAAAAAAATTTGCTAACATACAAATAAATTTAAAACCTTCTACCCATTTGAATGTGTACTGAACTTTGTATATTCTAAAATCAGAACAAAATGTATCAACTTATCCAACTACAGTTTATAGGCACTGAGATCACACTTGAATTTCTGAATTCCTCTTCAATATTCAGTTGGTGCTCCCAAAACCTCAACAATGTCCTGTTCGTTGGTTAGAGAAATATCGTCTACCTGAGGGAATGTAAATAAATTTTCATTTGGCTTGAATTTTCTCATGAATTTTAAGTTGTATTCATAGTCAAAGACAGCTAACACAACTCCAATGTAGTGTTTAAGAGTTTTCTTGGTGACAAATTGGACTACAACAAAATCGTTAATTCTTGGCGTCTGTAGATAGCTTGAAATTCCGTTTTGGTCGCCTACTTCTGTTTAGTCTTCGTCTTCTGAAAGTTATGGATCTACTGTTTCTATTATATTATCTGACACATTCATGTCATTTTCTGGGTTTTCTTCTGGGAATAATTCTTCAAAGGACACAGACTTTCCAGCAGTAACTTTGAGCATTTTTTCCTTCCTCTAGATGCTATTGTAGAGGATCTGGACTTCTAATTTCCTTCAAATAATCCAGCACCGCGTTGTCAATTTGATCGTTAACATTTTCTTCCAACTTTTGTTGTGGGACCCTTTTAAGAACTTGTTGAGGATCTAGCGGAATGATTCCTGTTGCCCTAAAAGCATTCTTAATGGTCACTTCTTGATTTATTTGGATTTTGTCCATAAGAATCTTCAACAACGAAGGAAATGATGTTTTATTGACACAGCTCTCTCTTGAATTTCTTGTTTTGTAATCTGTTATTATATCTCTCCAACAAGTTTTGAGGGATTTGAAATATCCCACATCCAGTGGTTGAGTAAGGCGAGTTGAATGTGGAGGTAGGAAAACGAATCTAATATTATTATGTTGGCAGGACCTAAGAACTTCAATATTCAGATGTGATGATAAATTATCCCCTATAATAACTTTGGGACCTGACCTTGTACGGCTCCATGGAATCGCTACCTTCTCAAACCAGTCCAAAAAACAAACAGAGTCAAACCAACCCGACATTGTTCTGTTGAATTTACTACCTTTTGGACCACCATCAACCATCGGTCATACAACCGTTCAGCTTTGTACACGACATATAGAGGAAGCATTTCACCAGCACCTGTCGCACAAAACATAATGGAAAACTGATGACTTAGAAAAATTCATCATCAGTTCTGGATACTTCATCCCACGACGAAAAATGCACTTCCTAGCCCCAGGATCGTCTGTGAGGTTAGTTTCATCGTAATTATGGATATTCTCAAGTGGAACATCAGCGATACTGTCAGAAAGATTTTGGAAGTAGGTTCTAAGTTCCTCCTCACTTTTTTGAGCACGGACATACTTAATATTTTGGCACGCACGCTGTGATAGTCTAGCGCTGTGTCTGTTGATAAAGGAATAGCACCAATCGTTTTCTGGTGTAGTACCGTCTTGAAACTGTTTTATGTGTTTGCCTTGCTTTTCCAAATAACTTTTGACGACCATTTTCAAATCAAATTTGATTAGAGGTGCTCCGAGCTCAGCACTTGCAGTTAATAAATCGACAAAATGACGTTCCTCAATTTCGGTGAGCGCTGTTTGTCCACCAACGGATCCCATATGTTTCTGTCAATGCTTATTCCAAACCGTTTTTTTCGGAACACGAAAATTGTCCGCTGCCTTTTGATAGGATATACCTCGTTTCACAGCTTGAACAGCTTTACCCAAGTTATCTTCTGTGTAGTCTTTGTACCTTCTACACCCAACTTTTCTTACATAATTTCTTGGCATAATGAATATATCTGCAATGAAAAAGTGCAGATACAGTAATATCGCCTCATATAACAACATTAACAAAAATGTAATTATTTCAAAAATTGTTTCAAAATAAACCGTTGGGTAGAGTCACCCCAAGGTGGAGCCTGTTTAAAAACAAAAATAATCATATAACACTCAAAGATACAGAAATATCAGCGTAATTTTTGGTACATTGAGGCCCACGCGTATAATATCCAACATGGTAGACTTAAAGCGACAAAACAATGTTTCAATTCTTTTCTAGGTCCGTTAGCATTTCACCATCATTAAAGTATGCAATTTTAGGTAAATACTTACATGGCTACTGTTACGTTCGGATACGTCACATCAAGCTCGCATCAGCGCTAGTCAACAACTGAAGTATCTCGGTTTACAACTTCACTTTACACGATTAAATCGGCGTTGCCATTGTTGCAAATTTGTTTATTTTAAAATATTTCAGTTGCGTGGGCAAAGTGACCCCCTGGGACAAAGTAACCCCAATACACGGTACTTAGATATATACACATGCGGCGCTAGATAAAAGCAAGTATAAAGTAAGATAACTCACTACTAACTAATCACAGTTTCGGTTTAGTACGGGTAGAAAGGTATAAAGAAAGAAAAATTAGAGCTTACAATTAACATTTCTTTATTGGCTTTCACTTATAAAACGGTGTCTACCACCGATAGTTAGGCAATAGTTTGTAATCATTTCGTCAATTTCTTTGTAACAAATCCATACCCCATGCCTAACTCGCAAAGAACCTGAGACGTAGAAATCGAAACTGCAACTCAAATAAATCACCAGAGTCAAGTTAGTTGGCTCTTACAGCTAAAAAATTGGTTAATTTTGTAGTAATTTAGTAGCGAGTCTAGAAACTAGCAAAAGGTCACATTTACAAAGCACTGTCACAACGATTAAGTTTAAAACTTCTTACCACTTTGATGTATTGGGAAAAAGATACGTGTTTATAACTAAAGTTTTATTTACATGGCTAAAATTTATCTTACCAGCAGATGTCAGGTTTCTTAGGATATTTCCTTCACCTTCTGTCATTGCTTCTAAACCATACGGTTGCCTATCAATCAGCATCTCTACCTTTTAACGCTTTGATATTCAAAATCATGTGATAAGGTGCTAGGAGCTAGACGTGTGTTTGTTGGTTATGATAGTTGCTCTGTCTTTGGCACTGTGGAAATTTCGAGGTGTTACAGGTGCAGCTGTGTTGGACACATGTCTAGATTCTGTAGGGCCAGTAAATGTTGTCCTAGGTGTACGGGTGATCACGAATTATTGGATTGTGCAGAGACTGCTGTTAAATGTATTAATTGTATTGAGTCCGGCACTGTAAGCTCTGAGTGTGATTACGCAGCATGGGATCCAAATGCCCTGTATATTTTAAGGGCTGCAAGAAGTTGGGAGCTGATCTTCTGTCTTTGGCATAGCAACCATCTGTGGATTCTTCTGCTCCTTCTGCAAATTATAACGAGCCTTCATCCGATTGTCTGTCTCAGTCTAATGGTTTTATTCTCTATTACCAAAATGCAGTGTGGTTAATAAAATGAGAGATCTCTTTAATCTATCAGCCTCTTCATTTTTCAACTTTATCGCACTGTCTGAAACGTGGCTTAGGCATAAAGTTCTTGATGGAGAACTATTTTGTGACCGCTTCCTGGTTTTTAGGGAGGACAGGGAGTTTGGTGTTGTCGGCATGTTTAGGGGTGAAGGAGTACTTCTTGCAGTTGATAGACAACATGATGCTATCAGGGTTTCGTTACCGGGAGATCTGCTATCACTTATACCTACTGTTGACATTTTGTGTGTTAGGGTTACCTGTGGCTATCGTCCTCTATATATCTTTGTGCTCTACATTCCCCCAGCATCTACCTGTTGTGTATATGATTCACTTCTTGACTTGTTGTTGTCTTTGGAGTTTAAATTTTCTCATAATATTCTGATTATCGGTGATTTTAACATACCTGGGTATGCGGATGTGTTGGAGGGGGGAAGGCGGGGTCCAATAGTGTCCTGACTGCTCTTGATGAATTCGTGTCACTCCTTGAATGATCTAAGTCAAATATGATACGTAATGATCGCAATGGTATTCTTGATTTGGTGTTTAGTGGGCAAGATTGTGAGGTTTCTAGATCGGAAGATGTTCTCCTTATTGAGGATGGTTATCATCCACCCCTAACAGTAACTATAAAAGTTGTGAACTGTAATAATTATTCTGGACACAAGAAAAATACTGAGCCAACTTACAATTTTAAACAAGCTGATCTAGGAGCATTATATGAGAGACTTTCCTTTGTTGATTGGTCTCCTTTATTGGCACTCGACAATATTGACCTGGCTTGCTCACAATGCTATTCTATTCTATATGATACTTTTGATTCTTGTGTCCCAAAGTCCACTCCTAGATCTTCTTACTCTCCTTGGTTTACTAGGCAGGTGGTGAAGCTGTGTAAGCTAAAAACTAAGAGTCAGTCGATATATAGATGTTCTGGGGAGTCAGCTGACTATGATGAGTTTAGGAGGTTAAGGTCTGAGCTTAAGGATTGAACACTGAATATAATAATTACCTCATGAGCTGTGAAGTTTCAGTCTCTAATAACCCAATAACAAAGGAGTATAATGGTCTCAACTTGCATAATTCTGATGAGATTGCTAATAGTTTTGCTGATTTTTTCCAGTCTACATATGTATCTCGACACTCCACACGTGCACCGCAATCTGCGGTAAATACCACCTTGAAAGACAATGATTATAGTTCATTACAAATAGTGAGTTTTCTTCTTTCAGAAGTTGAGGAGATTCTTCGGGCGTTTAAGCCTCATATGACGTCAGGTCCTGACCTAATCCCATCATTCATTTTGAAGGATTATGCAGCCGTTTTAGCTTTCCCCTTACAGGTTATATTTAATTTATGTTGAAAAAATTGTAAAATTCCAATAGTGTGGAAGATATCGAAATCCTGTCCAGTTTATAAGGCTGGTGATAAAAGACTTATAGATAATTATAGGCAGGTATCGTTATCCTGTAACTTCCTGAAAGCTTTGGAAATGTTATTATACAGGCATATATTCTTCCATATAAAGAGCTTCATCACTCCTTCTCAGCACGGCACGGCAGATCAGCAGTTACAAACTTAGTTTGCGCTATGCAATACATTGCGGAAGCTTTAGATAATCGTAGTCAGGTCGATGTCATCTACCTTGATATGTCAAAGGCATTTGACTGCATTGATCATGCTATTCTGCTACGTAAATTAGAAGCATTTGGCTTATCTGAATCACTCCGAAAACTGATTGCGAATTACCTTATAGACAGAAAGCAATATGTGGTTGTGGATGGCTGCAGATGAAAATATATTTCAGCCACATCAGGGGTCCCTCAGGGTTCGATTTTGGGTCCTTTGTTCTTTAATATTTACATTAACGATCTCGTTGGTAGTTTGAGGGTTGAATTTTTCCTGTATGCCGATGACATCAAAATTTTCTGTAAGGTTAAGTCGGTGGATGATTGTATTCGACTTCAATTAGCATTAGAGGATGTGGAGGAGTGGTGCAATATAAATAATCTTTCTTTAAATATTGCCAAATGTAGCTGTCTTTCCTTTACTCTTAGGTTGGTGCCCATACAATTTGATTATTGTCTTAATGATGTGTCTCTGGCTAGGCCGGTATCTATCCGTGATCTGGACGTAATATTTGATAGAAAATTGTCTCTCTTATCTCATATTGAGAATGTTGTATCCAACGCATTTAAACTAATGGGCTTTATTATTAGGAATTGCCGCGAGTTTAGTAATATTGACACATTTAAAATGATTTTCTGTACTTTTATCCGTAATAGACTTGAATATGCTTCAGTTGTATGATCTCTGGGTAACCAGAACCATATTCTCCAGTTGGAAAAGATCGAAAGACGCTTTCTAAAATATATTTACTTCCGTTTCAATGGTATATATCTCTCTGTGGGTTACCCTTCGGAGTATATGCAGCAGGACTTCTTGCTACCAAGTCTAGAATCTAGAAGGGAACAAGCTGCACTATTTTTTTAAATGCTTTAGTAAGGGGATCCTGTGACTGCTCTCGTCTACTTAAGCAACTAAACTTTAATGTTCCGAGAATGTCCGCGAAATCCGGTCACCTTTTGGTTACCTACGCCACGAACTAATCTTGTGAAGTTCTCACTGCTTTATAGATTGTGTTCTGTTGCCAACAGGCACGGGTCTTCCATTGATATCTTTGTGTCGGATCCAAGGTTGCTCAAAGGGTTGGGAGTATCACGGTTGTGAAGGACTGGTTTGTTATGGAGGACTGATTTGAGTTTCTGATTATTTTTTACTCATTGTTGATTGTTGTGATTTTTTATATTTTTCTGTTTTAGTTACATTCTGTTATGTAATTGTAAATTATGGTTTAAAATGCTTATTTTTAGTTTTAATTTTAATTTTTAATCCTGCTTTTGTAGGTCATTTCTGTATTTCCTACCCAATAATTGGGCTTGTCCTGTTGGGTAGTGTAATGTTAAATAAATAAATAAATATGATAGCTCGCCCTTTTATCACAAGCATGTCTTGCTACCTTAACTAGCATGCCATTTTACCTTCTGGATATTGATCCCACTGTTACCTTCACTATCTAACCCAGCTCACTACATCAGGTGTATTTGGCTAACTTCTGTGTTGTATGTGGCGCCTGAATGTACATTCAGTTATATACTGTAAAACAAACATCTTCATGGCTCTGTGGCTGGCCTTGGTTCTTGAGGTTTCCTTTCTAGCTTCTGCAGTATATATCGTTATAGACATGTAAAAAAAATTAAAACAAATTCTGCTATGCATCAAACAAGACCCAAAAATGTACTAGTATTAAATGAGCAAATCCTACGTATTTAGTTTTATACATTACAATTTCCACTGCGTCATTACCTGTATAGAATCGGTCCAAGACAAGAGTGCATCTGCCACTCGTGCCTGGACAACGAGGCAGTAGAACGTTTTCCATGTGATTGCTTCACTATGACAAATTCCAGGTACCTGCCGTTTAGAAAGCCACCGCTTGATCCTGAAGACCTGAACTCACTCTTACCCACAAAAGTTACCAGCATTGCTAACGAGTTGAACCCATCGGGTGAAATAGAAGTTAGATGTGAGACCTTCAGATTACAGTGGATGAACTAGATGATTAGTCCACTTGTGCTTAGAACATATATATATATATATATATATATATATATATATATATATATATATATATATATATATATATATATATATTACCTATTTGTAAAAGTAGATGTTATCTCATACTTGAATTTATAGGGGTTGTTTTCGAACAAAATTTATTGCTTCTTCCACAGGACTCATGATTTAGTGTGTACTACTGAAGAATTATAATATGCACCTGAAACATACGACAATTAAGACTCCACATCAGCTTCTAGATAAATAAATTGATAGTATTAAGATCGAGTTGCATCTAAAGAACACTGTAAAACAATACAAATTTAATAGAAAGGTTTTGTCAAGTAGGCTCTTTGAGTCTGAAATAATAATTAACAAGGCAACTTGCTTATTTCCCTTTTTCCTTGCTGTTTAGTGACAGTACCGCCATGGCCAAAGTCTATATGTTGGTACAACTCCGAAGGTCGTATAGAAGAAGATGTAACTGGTACGCGGTACCGTCCCATGGCTGACGGACTCGGAGGATACATGGTAGAAGTAAACCCTACAGAGGCAGCTGATCAAGGAGAGTGGAAATGCGTTGCCAGCAGTCAAGATGGTGCAGTCTCCATATCAACCTGTGACGTTAAGATGGCAAGTAAGTAAAAAAAATAATTTCATTGAGTAGTAATCAACATGACCGTAAAATATTTTATTACAAAATAACCTACAGCATACTTATTATATTACAATTAAAACATACCTTTAAATTTCAGTTCCAAAGCATTACCGTAAACCCAGATTCATGGACAGCCTCAAAGCTGTGCTAACAGAGGAAGGATTGGTATCCTTTGAATGTAAGGTGGTAGGTTCCCCCACTCCCACTTTGCGATGGTTCAAGGATGGACAAGAGCTTAAGCCCGGAGATGTTTACCAATTAACCGGTACTAATTCATTAGGTTCGTACTGCTGCATAGCAAGAAACTGCATGGGCGAAGCGAGAAGCTCGGCAGAGCTGACGGTAGAGGATATTCAGAGTCAACTAAACGATGAAGAAAGAGCGCAGTTAATGTCCAGAAGCCAAGCACCCAAGTTCCTTCATGGCTTAAAGAGTAGCGAAGCTAGGATTAATGAGCCCTTTAGGTTCAGTGTACAAGGTGAGTGTTTATAGGCTTGGTTACATGTTTTCTTAACTATAACCTGAAACAAAAGAAACAGTCGATTAATTTCTATTTGATAAAAAGGGTGTGCCAATTAAAACTTCCCACCGGGAAAATATCGGAATAAAAGAAAAGAACAAAAACCCGACATGTTCACTTTGTCTTAAACGGGGACACCATGGCGTAAGTTTTGGTGTCTTCTGGAACCCACCCCTTAGACAGGGGCGTAAATCACCCTTAAATTTTAAAAGCACCCTATGTTGAGTGACACATCATTTTAACGCTTTCTCAATTCTGCTCACGATAACAACTTTTTTAATTTGGTTTGGATATAGCAATGAAATCATCAATTAAAGAATAAGACATCAATGAATGAAAGAATGGTATTTAATTAAATGTTCAAATTCTTTCCGCTCCACTTCCATATAATTATCAAATCTTTGCTCCACTTCGGAACGAACATTTGGAAGCATTTCGGACATTATCTGACCACATTCTTCAACAATCCGCGACAAAGCTCCTGAAGTGAGTTTGGTCGTGTTGTGAAAAGTTTAGACTTCAAGTGTCTGCATAGAAAAGGCTAAGGGTGTTAAATCTGTTGATCTGGGAGGCCATTTAATTAACCTCTGCGTCCTATCCAGTGATTTGGAAAGCTCTCATTACGAAAATCAGGCATAGCTGCGGCATAATGTGGTGGGACACCATCCTACTGAAACCACACATGCCAATGCGGTGTCATTTTCTAATAATCCCCACAATCGTCGGGGAGATGTGTTTCCAGTAGATCCAGATACATGCTTCCATCCAAATTTCCCAGTAAGAAGAAAGGCCCTATGAGGTGGTCCCCCAGTATGCTCGCCCATAAATTGAATTTGCCCAGATGATGCGTATGAGTTTCATGAAAAATTCTTGGATTTTCATCACTGTAACGGCAATTATGGCGGTTGACTTGGCGATCCAGTTGGAACGTATCCATCAGAAAAACAGATTACGTTCAAAAAGGTTGGATTCCGTCTGGCACGAGCATTAATATCTTCACAGAACTGCACACGGTGATTAGGATCGTCTTCATCAACTTCCTGTACCAAACTAATTCTATCACCCATACTTATTACTTCTAAGATTCGGCGGCAACTAGCTACAGAAATTCCTAAGGTACTTGCAAATTTCTAGATACTCAAATTTTGTTCCATTGCGATGTGACCCAGGACACCACCTGATTACCCTCACTACGTACGACCTGCTCACATTGATGCTTTGTGTCTGCAGCCAATCCAGTTTCCCAAAAGTTATGCCTTAAATCCGGGATGTACCGATGCGAACTGTTTTTCACAGGATGATGATCATTAAAAATATGTGTTACCTGTTGTGCACAGTTGTCATTCTTATAGAACAAACTAATTATTTCCACTTTTTCAGCAATTGTTTAAAGTAAAACAGGTAAGAAAGTTGAAATAATAAAGTTTATTAAGAGATAAACGAAAAATCATAAAAGAAAATATTTTTATCGAGAAATTGTTGAAAAATCTCGTAAGATAACGCCCGAAATGCTTCGATATGTTCACTCGGAAGTGGAGCGAAGATTTTATAATTGTATGGAAATGCAGGGAAAACAATTAAAACAGTTAATTAAATAACATTCTTTCATTCATTGATATTGTTTGATTTTATTATTCTTTAATTGAGGATTTTATTGCCATATCCAAACCAAATCACTGCTCAAGTCAGTTAAATCGGGCGGTTTAGTTTGGTATACCACATTTTTCACATGTCCCTATAAGAATAAGTCTAATAGTGTGAGATCGGGTAATCGTGCTCGTCGTTCTAACGATCCTCGCCTTTATATCAACCGATTTGGAAATATCAAGTCCAGATCCTGCCGGACATTGATTTTGTAATATGCTGTTGGTCCATCTTTTTATTTATTTATTTATTTATTCATACACCACCCAACAGCTTAAAGCCAAACTAAGGATGAGCCGATATACAAAACATAATAACAAACAATAATCATATAATCTACACAAAAGAGAGTAACAAATTAAATCGGTTTGAAAAACATTTTTATCTCTGATATATTACATGAGAAGATATCTAAGCTATCTTGCAATACAGAGTAATCATTGCACATCTGGTAAATTGGAGACGCTCGCAGCAATCGCGTACGAGCAGTCGGGAGATAGAATGTGCTTGGAAAACGTGCTGCAATACGAGGCACATTGAAATTAAGTTGCTGAAGCAGATTAGGGCAATCGAACACAGAATTAACCAGTTTGTATAAAAATGTAACGAGACTGCACTGCTTGCGCATCGACAGACTCTGCAGACCAAAGCGAAGAAGTAAACCCTCCTGAGGAAAACCAATAGAAGGATATCGACCATCCTCACAAAAGCTAAGAAATTTTAGAAATTTCCTTTGCACTGATTCCAGGCTTGCCACATGTATCTCATAAGTAGGAGCCCACACAACTGAGCCATATTCAAGTCTGGACCTAACCAAACAACGAAAGAGCAGGAGGAGGGTGTCAGTCTGAGAGAAATTTTTGCTGTTTCTTATCAGGAATCCAAGAGTTTTGTAGGCAGAGCTGACAGTCTAATCATAGTGTGGTCTAAAAGATAGAGTACCATCAAAAACAATTCCAAGGTCCCTAACTGTCCCGGGGCGATCAAGTGGAAGCCCTCTTATATTGTACCCGAAAGTAATTGCGTGCTTATTTCGAGTAAAGGACATCACACAGCACTTGGAAACATTCATAGAAAGACCACTCCGACAACACCATTAATCAAGCATCTGAAGACAGCTCTGGAGCTGAAAACAGTCATCAACACTCGAAATATTTGCGAAAATCTTAATATCATCTGCATACATTAAGAAAGGAACATGAAAAACATGTTTAACTGGGTCAATAAATATATTAAACAGTAATGGACCGAGTATGGAGCCCTGCGGCACTCGCGAAGTTATGTAATAGGTGTCAGACCTGAAGCCCCCAACCTCAACAAATTGCCTCCTTCCATCTAGGTAAGACCTGAACAAGCCAAGCAAGCCCTCGGAGAATCCGATAGCCCTCATCCTGTCAATCAGAATAGAATGTTCTATAGACAATCGAAGGCCTTAGATAGATCAGTATATACAACATCAAAATGTGAAGAGCGGTCGAGGGCGGACGCAATGAACTGTGTAACATCAACTAAATTTGTTACAGTGGATCTCTCCGGAATAAAGCCATGCTGAGAAATAGAGAGTCTGTTTTTGATGTGAAACAGTATTCGCCGAAAAAGGCAGGCCTCGAAAATCTTACAGAAGACACATAGTATGGCTATTGGTCGACAGTTTGCTGGAACCATACCACATTAGCTGAAACTTGTGGGTTTGCTCGATCAGGATATAAGTTTGCCAAAGTTGGCACAACCTTGGAGCAGTGCTAATTAATTATCTCGTTTCAAATTGTAATCAATGAAAAAGGCATGGCTTAACAGGGTTTTCAACAATTCCTGCCCAATCATTAACCTTTTCAGGGTATGGCGTATGTTCTTCTCTCATCCAGTGTGGATTTTCTTTAGACCAGTAGAGACAATTTTGATGATTTTTATGGCCGTGAAGTCTAAAACTGCACTCACCAAAAGACAAAACATTCTCTAGTTGGAGAACGTTGTTATCTAACATTTCCATCATTTGTTCAGAAACGTTCTTCTATCAAAATCGTCTTTCATGAGCTCCTGAGTTTGTATCAATTTACAGGGATGCATTTTATTTTATTTTAATATTCGAATGACTTAACATCCAATGTTGTGGCTACTTGTCGACTTGAATTATGTCGGTTTTCCTCAAATTCAAGCAACTCCAAGCAAATCCAATTTGTATCATTACTCAGTGCATTGGAAGGTTTTTTCGTATCTGCCTTACATGTCCAAGCTCGTGAAATGGCTTTGCAATTTTATTAATTGTTCCTTGAGATATAGTAGGCAGGAAATCGGGAAATTTTTCTTGAAATAGGCGAGCAACTGTTTTATCTCCGTAATAAATCATCTGTATAATTATTATTTTATGCATTCCTGTTAAATAAACCATGTTTCTAAATTGCAGTTCACAACTGACAACTGCTGTCATGCGGTTACAACCACATAGGAAGTTGCTAAGACTAGAGTTGTTAAAGAACAGGTGAAATTGCTGAACAAGGTTGAATAGTTCGGTTCTCATCCCAGAACTTGTTCTGCAAACCTGTTTACCTGTTATTTTGTTTAGATTGTAGCATAAACGCATTAAGTACCTGTAAATAAGTGTTCCCTGCTCTCTCCTCTGCTCAAACTCTGACAAACCATCATTTCCACTACTAAAATTTTACCCTTTTGCTATTTTTTCAAGCTAAATAATTGTATTTTCACGAATCTACTTCAAATTAATTAAATAATGTATATTTATGTAAATGTATCATTGACAATGTGGTGGATGTGCGATTCTGCACATCTTTATTTTAATTTTGTTTACGTGCTTGCATGATTTTACTGGTTCTATTTAATTATCTGTCAATCGGCAATCAAGAATTTATCGATTGTAGAATATTATACCGTTACAAATATAATACTGGAAATTTCGAACCGAATTAACCAAATTTAGTCCCGAGTCCTTATTTACATCATTCCAAGAGAACCGCAGTGGCTAGAGAGTCAGCGTCAGTGAACACGAACACTGAACAAGCAGATTCAGCGCTATCACGCGATTGGCCGAGTCAGTCGGTTTGGGCTGGAAGAACAGTTGTTCAGTTCTTTTAGAAAGACAGTTCAGGAACAGGCTACCTCAGAACCTGTTCTTAAGAACCGTTCCGTTCTTTTCTTAACAACTCTAGCTAAGACATTTTAAACAAAAGGAACATTGCCAACTATGAAGAACGTTCATAACTTTTTATGTCTTCGTGATTAGCTACTAGTCTTTTAGTGTGTTTTCACTCTAATTTTTGCAATAAATTTAAAAACCGTAACATTTTTTAATAGAGAATGAAGAGACATTTCAAATGAGGTATCGCAAGTCCCTACTTCATATTTAAAATTTTGGGGGTTGCATCTGTCACTTGAATGGGGTTGAATGTGAAGTGTTCACGTTGCAGGATGTCATTTTTTAATCCAAAATTGCCGTGTTTCGAAATTTTTAAATAAAATGCACAATAATTCAGATCCTGAAAGTATTCCATTTGGCTGTTCCACACTATATAAAAAGTATATACTGTCCATTTTATTACTTCATAAACTTACAAACTTTAATATTTTCCTGATTTTAGTTAGTGTCAACCCGCCGCTTCCCATCTTATCTTGGTTTCGTGATGACATCAGTATTGAGTCAGAGCCTGATAGATATATAGTAAACAAAGAGAACCTGGGTGTGTGTCACCTTGACATTACACGGGTGGAAATCATGGACCAAGCTGAATGGAAATGCGTTGCTAGTAACGAATTTGGTCATTCTGTGACCTCCTGTTTCCTGAAACTGGCAATACCGAAACACTTTAAGAAGCCCAAGTTCTTAGAATGTTTGAGAGCAGTGCTAAGTGAAGAAGGAGCTGTAAATCTAGAATGCAAAGTAATTGGAGTACCACAGCCTGTTCTTAAATGGTACAAAGATGGAGTTGAACTAAAGCCTGGTGATATACACAGGATCACATCTGGAGAGGTGGGTAGTGTTATTATGTCAGTATTTTGTAATGTTTTGCAAATTATAAAATTCTAAACTCATAAATTTAATTGGCTATAGGAGGCACAGCAAATTAAGCTTACTAAAAGAGTGTTCCCCATTTGCTCTAACCTCGGTGTTACCTACTACCTCTTAACACCCCACGCCAATGTTTTCCAAACTCTTTTAAAGCGCGACCCACTATTGGTAAATTTTATTTGTAGAAAATAAAACAACAGACATTCTAAATGACATATAATAATCACCTCATAGCAATACTTAGATGAAATTAGATTTTCGTTGCTGTCATCTATTACTAAGTAATGCAATTAAATTCAAAGTAGAAAGTGTGTTTGTTACTTGCAATATCTATGGTCAAATAGCGCAAGTTCTTTGTTCTATATTTTACAGAATTTTCAACATGGTCAAAAAATGACACGACAATAACAGATCTTTCTGGAATCATCCGTTCGCATTTATATATTGTGAATTGCTTGCTGAGACATCATTTGCAAGTTGTGCAGAATGCAATTATAAACATTGAAGGTTAATTCACGTATGTTATTTCATTCTTTGATGTTTAGCGAATTTTTATAACGAAAATTAAATTTTTTTCTTTAATGAGCGTGAATAAAACCGCTCAGAACCCATATCCGAGGTCAGTTTCAGACTTGTTAAATTAAACAAAAGTTGCACAATTACAAGTGCAACACGAAGGGACTTCCACATACACAGGCTGGGCTTGAGTCTGTAAGTAAATATAGGTATATATGTATATAGCCATGTTAGACTAATATAAAACATATCCATGATTAAATGAGGTAACCAATCTATTTGTTCTATACCTTATGTGCACCTTATCTTATAGAAGTCATCATGTTCCTCTTTAAAGTTGCCTTGACAGACTCCTTGGCATGAAGATTTGTGTCCCTTGTGGATTTTCTGTAGGTATATAAATAAAAATATATATAAAAAAATACTGAAAAAAAAGTTATATATATGTATATATTAAAATGAAAAAAGAATGAATGAATCACCCTGTATGTATCGGCTCCGATGCACTTTTGAAATCTGTTTTTACCTCTATTACATTAGTAGGTTGTATGAGGTATGGCAGTTTTCTTTGCGACCGCTAAAAAAAGTGAAGTCCAGAACCTAATGTAAAATGACCATACCCCTTTCGAGATTTCTGTGCGAAAATGTTTTTTGCGTCAGAATCGAGATGCTCGTGAAAAGTTAAACAACTTTCCCCATTTGAACAACATTGTCGCTCCAATAATAACGCAGATGACTATTGTAGAGGATTCCCGTGAACAAGCATATCCAGAATCAGAAATCTCTGGAACTATGCAGAATATAAAACGTGTTAGCTTTACAAGATGGACAACCGAATTTCTAGGTCTACTAGCCGAGAAAATACCTAGCGTTCAACTAAGAAAAATTAAATTGATATGTCAAGATATAGCAGTAGACGATATCGCCCTTTTCACGTACAAAATATACAGACAATCCCAATAATATCTCAGTTACTCCAACTGATAAAGAAGAGTTTACCAATGAAGACAACTTTCTTGGCACATTATAAGCTTTTTCGTTAATATATTAACACTGGAATATAACTTCTGGTTTAACAGGAAACATACCGGGCTTCCTTATTTTGAGCAGAACATTCTATAACTTATTATTTTATTATTATATAATCAGATTTGTTTTGGCAAGGTAAGTTCAAAAATGTGCCACACAGGCTACCTGTATTCAGCGTGAGTAGGTAGGGTGGCACTTGAGCCAACCCCCTCCACTTTTTAGCATACCCTCTCCACTCCGACAGCCTCTTTGTTTGTCCAATCAGAAGCCGTCATTTCATCACTTGACAGTTGACACATAAACAATCTCAAGAAATTTTTTTTACTGTTTGTATTATGTGTTTGATAACTTATTTCAAAAACTTATTATTTAAATCTTTGTGTGTGCAGTAAACTCACTTTAAGTAATTCATAAAAGCTCTAATTTAGTATTATATACAAAACAAATAACTCTCTATAAATTCTTATTTTCGCTGACGTATCACATGATGGGTTTAAGTAACCAACTTACATCAAATTTTGATTAAATTCAACCCCTTTATCACCCTTAATATGAAAGGGTCGAAACTCAGACAAAAAACTGGAACAAAAAGATAACATTGTAATAGAAATATGTTGAGATAACAGCCTTCAAAAAGTTTCTGCCGAAATAGCCCCATCTGGTGGCAAGAATAAGCAAATAAAGAAATATTATCTGAATTGTACTTGACAAAACCTTTCGAATGTTTTTTCCCGAAGCTCCATTGTCATAGTTACCGAAATATGAATGTCGCTCACCTAATGAATCCCCCTGTATATCTCGGCTCTGATGCACATTTGAAACATGTTTTTACTGCTATTACATATGTTGTATGAGGTACTATCAAGGCATGCTAGTTTTATTTGTGGCCGCTAAAGAAAGTGATAATCCCAAAACCCAATTTAAAATAACCAATACCCCTCTTTCGAGATGTCTCTGCGCAAATGTTTTTTTTGACATCAGAATCGCGATTCTCGTAGAAAGGTTAAAAAAAAACCTTCCCCATTTGAACCAAATTGCAGCTCCAATAACAACGGAGATGACTATTGTAAACGATTCCCATGAACAAGCATATCCAGATCTAGATACCTCTGGAACCATGCAGAATCGACTACAACGTGCTAGCTTCATAAGATGGACAATTAAATTTGCAGGTCAAGTAGCCGGGAAAATACGTAGCGTTCAACTAAGAAAAATTAACTTAATTTGTCAATATGAGCATTTCGATGCACAATGTTTTTTTTTGTGACGCCAGAGTCGAGATGCTTGTGAAAAGTTTAATAACTTGCCCTCTTTGAACCACATTGTAGCTCCAATAATAACGGATATAGCCATTCCAAACGATTTCCGTGAACACAATGTATAATAGGATCATAACTCAAGACAAAAAATATGAACCAAAATTAGGGATTTCAGCAAAAGTAAAAGGAAGATAACATTGTAATAGGAATATTTTGAGGTAACAGCCTTCGAAAAGTTTCATCCAAAATAGCGCCACCTGGTGGCAAGAATAAGAAAATAAGGAAAAATTGTGTAAATTATATTTCAAATAACGTTTCGATCAGTTTTTTCCCGAAGCTCTAGTTGCCATAGTTACTGAGATATGAATGTCGCTGACCTAATGAATCACCCTGTACATCTCGGCTTCGATGCATTTTGAAATCTTTTTTTAACAGTGTTGGGGGAAGCCGGGGTAAAGAGGACCAGCGGGGTAAAACAGGACCAGTCAATTTAATTCAAAATGAATGTAGGTTCCCGCTGTGTTTTCATCACTAGAGGTTGGCTCTTCCGAGTTCTATGCTTGGCAGAAACATTATGCGTGTGTCAAAACGAATGTGTGTGTTATGGTGATTTAAGCGAATTTAAGGTAGGTTCTTCTAATATTTTGTTATATTATGGTGTACAATTTTAGAAAATTGCTGTATGCCACAGAACTGCTCTTTTCACATGTGAAACATTATTCATTCAGCTGTATTTTCATATGGATAAGCTGTTGTTTTGAGAAGTTAAAAGTGTGGTTATAATTAGTTTTGAGGTATGCATACACTCGGGGTAAATAGGACCAAGCGTTACGGGGCATGGGGGACCTTGGTCCTATATGCCCCTTGCCGTTATTAAACCAGAATATCTGTGGTTACTTATGCATACATTTATTGTTTTAGATGAGGAACTATAAAAGGAAGAGACCGATACCATTATGGGGAGAAACCGAAGCTGCAGCTGTAGTTAATGCTGTGCAGAGCGGCATGAGTTTAAGGTCGGCTTCGATAAAGTATAATATTCCTAAAACTTGCCTAATAAGGGTTGAAGTTAGTTAGATCAAATGCAGATATTGTTGTTATGGGTCCCTTTCCGGGTAGTTTCAAACCAGTTTTTACGATCCGAGATGAAAATTTGTTAGTGGAACATCTTTTGATATGCAAAAGAGGTTTTATGGACTAACACCACTTGACGTTCGGCTAATTGCTTTCGAAGTGGCAACCAACTTAGGAATTTCACATCCATTCAACAAAGATAATAAATTGGCTGGACAAGATTGGTTAGCTGGATTCCTACAGAGACATCAAGAACTTTCCATTCGAAAACCTGAAGCTACAAGCTTAAGCAGGGCCAGTGGTTTTAATAGAATTGCAGTAGATCAATTTTTCGATCTACTTGAAGAAGTTATGAAAAAATTCAATTTTACGCCAAATAATATCTATAATTTTGATGAAGCTGGCATAAGTACAGTGCAAAAGCCTTACAGGATATTAGCAAAAAAAGGTCAGAAACAAATTGGACGGATTGTTAGTGGCGAGAGGGGATCAAATAGCACAGTTGGTTGTGCAGTCTCTGCTGCAGGAAATTATATACCTCCTTTCTTTTTGTTTCCCAGGAAGATAATGTCACCCCTATTGCTCAAAGGGACAAGTCCAGGTGCTGCAGGGTATGCCAATAAGTCCGGATGGATGGATTGTGAGCATTTCCTACTTTATTTGGACCACTTCATAAAGTACACCAAGCCTTCTGAACAGAATCCCGTTCTACTAATTTTTGATGGTCACATCAGCCATAGAGAACTGAATGGAGTCAATAAAGCTAGAAAGAATCATATCACACTTCTTACATTACCTCCTCATTGCAGCCATCGCATGCAGCCCCTTTATTTATGTTATTTTGGTAACCCGAAGAAGTAGTATTCCCGTGCATGTGATTTTTACATGAGTTCTCATCCCGGTGTTTCCATAACTTTGTATGAAACTGCTGAACTTCTTTGCAAGGCATTCCAGAAGGTGGCTATCGTTGAAAAGGGAATCAAGGGTTTTGAGATAAGTGGGATTCATCCCACAATAGAGATATATTTGAAGAAAAAGATTTTATGCCTTCAGAAGTATTCAATAACACACTCGAACGTGAACCTCTCCATACACAAATGCCATTCCTACTCGTCAAGAGGAAATAGCAATCACTGTGGAAATTGATAATTCTCATATTGAACACCTGAAAGAAGATATTCACTGTTCCTCTTACCCAAGTTGTTCTTTCACAAATGTCTCACAGAGATGTTCTCCAGGACCATCAAAACTTGAAAAAAAAGAAGACTAACACCAGAAGAAGAAAAGAATCCTCCAAAATTCTAACTAGCACACCTGTGAAAGAGGATTTGGAGAGGCAAGAATAAAGTAAGAAAGTAAAGATGATAGTATCACGCACGGAACTGAAAGCCATGAAAGAAGAAACAGACAAACGTCGAGAAAGGTAACCTTAATTCTGTGGTGAAGAAAAAGAAACTTAAGAAGATGCCAGTTGAGAGAAGTGACAGTGACTCAGATCTTGAACCGCTGAAATTTGAACAAGCAAAACAGAAGACAAGAACTAAGAACAACACAGATGATGACAGCGAGAGTGATTCCGAATCAGAAGAATGCCTATACTGTGGCGAAGTCTATGGTGACGGTAGAGGAGGGGAGGGGTGGATTAGATGTCAGGGATGTGGCAAATGGGCTCACGATGGATGTGCAGGCGTAGAGGAAAATGATGACGAATTTATATGCGGCCTGTGCTTAGAGTAAAGAGCGGTCTCTTTTGCCCCGAAGTATGGGGCATATAGGAACGTCAAAACACTAGTTATCATTTTGTTAAAAAAAAATTAAACAAATATTTCTTTTTGTATTCCATGTTTCGATTAATGAAGGTAAATAAATGTTGTGTAACCATATGTATTTGTTTTATTTAAATGCTTATAATTAAAGAAAATATTTGGCTAAATCTCTTAAAGGGTCCCCTTTGCCCCGGCCTCCCCTACCTATGTTGTATGAGGTACTATCAAAGTATGCTAGTTTTATTCATGGCCCCTAAAAAACAGGATCATCCCAAAAAGACCATACCCCTTTAGATCACAAATATAAAGGAAACTGTGGTAACTCAGATGAAAAATTACTATTCAGGTCTTCCAAGTGCATCAGTCAGATGCTGAAGAAGACATTCCCTTATTTTTTTTCCATAGCTTTGAAAATTTCAAAAATAAATTAAATTGAGCTTGGTGTCCTAAGCACGTGCTAATATTGCTTAAGTTAATCCAGTACTGATCCTATCTAATGTGAATATTGTCTTTAGGATGGAACATGCTGCCTGGGTACGTATACATGCGAGGCACGAAACTGCATGGGCACTGTTGCCAGCTCAGCGAGTTTGCTGGGTTTCGAAGACCAGCGAGCAAGACAACAGAGGATTGAATTGGCAAAAGAACCATCACTGTCAACCATTCATGAAGAGAGGACTAGTCAACTATATGACACCGCTCAAGGAGATCAGAGTGTCACTATTGACGAAAAGGGTGAGGTGTCCTTCTCGTTTGATGGTAAGGAAGTTTCTGTTAGTTTATATGAGACACCAGATATTACAGAGGATGAGGCTATTCAAATCGTAGAGATGTACGCTGATCAACTTTCGGAACATGTGTCTGGTAAGTATGATGCTGCTTTTTATTCTCATGCCATCTGATATTGTGGGCAGTTAAATTTAATTTAAATTAACCAAGTACCTGATGCGTCATTGTAAAATGATAACTGATTGACAAAGAGTTAGGTAGTTTGAGAGCCTTTTATAATTCAGTTTTTAAATTTGAGCCGCAAAGATCTTTTTGTTAATGTAGTACACGATAACCTCAAAGAGGATAGTACCCTAAAGGGTATGTTCCTTATAGTTAGTACAGCTTCTGCTACTTCTGTTTTTGGAGATAGAAAAAAAAATTCCAATGGAAGTTATAGAACTTTTCACAACCTGTAAGAATTTCCTTTCGGAAAAACAAATTAACATGCCAAAATCGAAAACATTTCCTAATCTCACTTTTATTAAACAGAACACCCTATATGCGATTACTTAGAATCGGAATCCATTTTCTTCTAATTTACAAAATTTAGTGAGGCTCATTTAAATATCACCAATGATTATATTTTTGAAATCAGAAGAAAAATGACTTCCATTCTAAGCAATCGTATATGGGGTATTCTATTTAAAAAAAAGTTCGGGACGCAGTCAGTGCGTTATGGTAGTAAATTTTTATTAAATGCTTCAAATTTGAATAACTCAAGTTTCTACGAACTTAGAAAGTTGAATTTTGGTGTGTAGTAGGGTCTTACCCAGGGAAACATATCCACCAAATTTCATCAAAATGACTTTGTAATTTTCGGAGAAAATATTTTTTTTCAAAAGGAAACTCAAAATTTGAATAACCCAATTTTCTAAAAATGTAGAAAACTGAATTTTAGTGTGTAGTAAGGTCTTTTACAAGGCAACATATCCAGCAAATGTCATTAAAATACGTTTGTAATTTTCGGAGAAAAAAATTTTTTTTGAAACAAAACTCAAAATTTTCCCGGAAAACGTTTATATATATATATATATATATATATATATATATATATATATATATATATATATATATATATATATATATATATATATATATATATATATATATATATATATATATATATATATATATATATATATATATATTGGTTCTAAGCGTCCTAGTTCGCGCTCATTTGAAAAATTTTTTAGCAAAGTCTCTCCATCAATATCTCTTTATTAGTGAATTTTTTAAAATAAAAATTCACTAAAAGTGATGTTAGGTAATTTTTTCGATTTTGCGCTGTTAATTTGGTTCTTCTAAAACAAATTCTCACAGTTTGTTTCTACAACTATCATTTGGAAAATTTTTTTCTATGAAGAAGATTGAAACCTGTGATGAGCACTGATAAGTACAATTTGAAGAACCCAATTCATCACAATACAGTTTTTAGACCCGACGATTGTTTCGCTAACAAAGTTAGCGTCACCAAGGGGATGAATAAACTCATTTTTCATCATTTATTTTATTCATCCCCTTGATAATGCTAACTTTGTTAGCGAAACGATCGTCGGGTCTAAAAACTGTGTTATGATGAATTGGGTTCTCCAAATTGTACTTATAAGTTTTTTTCCATCTCCAAAAACAAAAGTAGCAGAAGCTGCACTAATTATAAGGAACAGACCTGTATATAAGTGCCCGTAATGTTTGGAACGAATTTATTATTTTGATAACTCTTGATTCGCTTTTTTTCAAAGTTTGTGTAGTGGGTTGCATTCCCGCTATGCCCAATATGACGATTTCGATTTTCACACCAGAATTGTCGTCAGACTTTAGACTTTCTTAGAAAAGCTACCATTTTTTTAACCATCTAAGAATTGACTGGTTTATTCAACAATTCAATTATTAATAAAACTGCTATTTTGTTAGTTTTCATTTTATGCTAGAATAAGCTATTATTTCAGTATTCACTGCAGATAAACCAATAACCATCGTGGGATTCGTATTCCTTTTTTTCTTCCTTACCGTCGGTCTATGGCCAATCACCGACGTCAGGGAGCAGTTTCACCTCACTATCACGAAAGTTTTGCCAGAACCCGCCTCTCTGTAAGGTGGGTGGGGATCTTTAACGTGCCCAACATCGCATGGACACGGGAGCAATGGCTTTACGCCCCCTCCGAAGGGCGGAACGTCCAGACATTCAACTCGCTCAAATACAAGATCACAACCTCGGTTGATGTTAATTAGACTGTATTAACTGAAAAAGTGAAAGGGAAACCCTGGGAATCGAACCCGGTACCCCTCGGTTCAGAGGTAAGAGTTACTTACCACTAAACCACTGAGGCTCTAAATTCGTATTCAAATTACCTTTTAGACTAAGTAAAATAACATAGGATGTTTCATCTAAAATAAAAGTTGCTAGATTTTCTGAGAAAACTGTAAGTCTGACAACAACGCAAATTTGTCATATTTTGAAACTCCACTACACAAACTTGTCGAAAATCGTCCAACAGATGTCAAAATAAAAGAAAATGTTCCAAACTTTACAAGCACAGTGTTTATTCTAAAATAATGCTAACCTACCTATGTTTTTAAAAAATATTTATTAAAAAGTGTTTAAAAGTAAAGGTGTTGTGCAATTTTTTGGAAATTTTTCTGTGACTGATATTTTTTATTCCTTGAGTGCAATAAGTACACTTTGGAGAACCCAATTCACCATGCAACATTTTTCAGACTTGACAATCGTTTCACCAGCAAAATTAATAATCGTCAGAGAGATGAATAAAGGGAGACTTCTGTGACAACCAACCCTATATTTTGGGGTTATGGAGTCGCGGGCCAAAGGACTCCAGGGGGAAAGCTGAGGAAGTGGAAATAACAACATAAACTTTCGATGAAGCTTTCCCCAAGACCGTTTTGCGCGGTGAAAAGCCGCATCCTGCACAAGGTGACCCTGCTAATAACTAAACATGACGGATCTAGACAAGGAGGTCGAACTAAACTCCCCCAATCTACGGTGTCACGTGACCCGTGCCTAGGGATGGATGGCACCAGGGCGATGGTGTCGTGAACGGAACCTCTGGAGTACCGGGCAACCCTCCAGAGTAACCCGCCTTGCACCACACAGGGGGTTCTGATGGTGTGGACAGTATTTCTCCCATTCTCGTGGGAACAACATGAAGATAATAAATACATATAAAACCAAAACCAATGAGGCTCGAGGAGTGACTCCGGTTACAGACTTGTGCCTTGAGTCTATTCCGGAAACGGAGACGAGCCAGGGGGCGGCAGCGTACCCTGGAGGTCTCACGACCGACGTAGATACGGGGGATCAGGGGGTAGCTTCGGCCAGAGACCTGTCCCCGACACCCAAGCTGGAGGCTGGGTCCCACCGGAGGGCGGCGAGCTCCGCGGGCTCCGGGGGCCCCTCCACCAGTGAGGACCCTACTGTAAGAGTAGAGGGACTGCCCCGGCAGCCCAAGCGTCTTTCCGGGGCGTAAAGAAAGAAGTTCCGGAGGGCGCAGAAAATGGCGACCGGGACGTGGAGGTCGAGAAACCTGTAAAGGCGCAAGAGGGGAGTGCGAGTCAGAAGAGGACGCGCTCGGACTCTAGCACGCCCACTACAGACAGACGTCCCAAAAGGGCCAGGGCACCTGTAAAGGCGCAAGAGGAGAGTGCGAGTCAGACGACGCCGAGCTCTGGCTCTAACACGCCTACTACAGACAGACGTCCCAAAAGGACCAAGGCCGGAACACCGGCGCAGACTGGCTCGTATAGGGGGACTGCAGAGGGCCTCGGGATGACGGTGATTGACAGACGCCATCCTGAGGTCACGCTAGACCAGAGGAAGGCGGACCTGATGCAGGCTGCGGTGGTAGCTGCGGTGGACTCTCTTCAGGAAGGGGAGAGCCCGCCTCAGTTCCACCGGGCGCGCCTGGCGTGGGGCATCATCTGGATAACCTGTGCTGGCCCGCAGTCGCGGGACTGGCGGACTTGACAGTCGTCGAGCCCAAGGAACTCCCAAAGAGACGCAAGGTCCTCGTACGGATCCCTGACACCGTCCCGCAGAAGACGGTGATCAGTAGACTGAAGATCCAGAACCCTGAACTGGGGACACAACACTGGTCGGTTCTAGTCACAGTGATTTGGAAATGGGTGGAGTAAGACTAAGGGTATGCACAATCAATCAAAGGTTGCAGTGCTATCGGGGCGGCAAGGCCGCGGACGAGCCGTAAGTGAAAAAAAAAACCCTATATTTTCAATTCGATTTTTGAAATCTTGACATTGTTCTGCTTACTGTCATTAAACGTTATCGAGATTCGATAACAAAAATTTCAAGGACTATCGAATTTTCCAAATACAAAGAACATATTATTTTGTCATTAATTTCCATTTACTTTCCAGTATCTTGTAAAGGTGTCATAAAAATTGAGTATTTTCAAGATTAAATTTTTCTCGACCTATGAAAAACCACATTGGAGACTATGTTCGTGTGTTCATGATTTTTGACGAGAAATAAAATAGTGACTTATTGTTATTGGGTCACCTTAAAACTTCCACCAAATGATTTTAAGGGTCTGAGGGCCCGTATTATTAACATAACGACAGCAATAAGGCAAGAAGCATTTGTGACTGTTAGATGATCGTTTTTAGAAACACTAGTGCCCAGTTTCACAAAGCTTGATTAAGTATTTAATGGACAGTTACTTAATCAAGGCTTTAGATGACCAACCGCAGACTATGATTCGAGTTTTTGCCATGACAACCAAATATTTTGAAGCTGCCATTGGTTGTATTAAGCCTTGATTAACTAACCGGCCGTTAATCATTTAATCGAGCTATATGAAACTGGGCATAGCTCTACGTTTTGAACACAATGGAAAACAGACATTCAGAGCATTCATTTTGACATATGTTACATTTTCTTTGACGGAATAATTATTATTGTTTTATTATGCAGGAATAAAAATAGAAAATGTTTTCTTTCAAAATTCTTCCTATCCAACAACAGTACAGTTTGATGACTGTATGCAGAATATTGGTTGTATTAAGCCTTGATTAACTAACCGGCTGTTAATCATTTAATCGAGCTATATGAAACTGGGCATAGCTCTACGTTTTGAACACAATGGAAAACAGACATTCAGAGCATTCATTTTGACATATGTTACATTTTATTTGACGGAATAATTATTATTGTTTTATTATGCAGGAATAAAAATAGAAAATGTTTTCTTTCAAAATTCTTCCTATCCAACAACAGTACAGTTTGATGACTGTATGCAGAATATTCGGACTGTCCAAAAACAGAATCATAAATATAGTGTGCCATTTAAAACAGTAAAATTGGTTGTCATCACGTCACGAATAAAAAAGTTAAGGTGACAGAAAAATAGCAAAAGAAAATTGTCCAACAAACCTTAACTTTTACATTTTTTATGATTTTTTAAAAGTTATCATTATTGCATATATGCTGGAATCGATATATCTTATTTCATTTTTTTCGTAGTATTAAAGCAAACAATGTTAATGGGTTTTTAATGTTGGTACTTGTAAGCATGGTTTTCAACCATTATTACTTTTACATAAAGGTTTTAGATTAACTTGCTATTTAATCAATATCGTTATAACAAGTAGTCTGAAAAAGCAGGGGTAAAAATGGTTCAGATCAATTTTTTTTAGTCATTGATACCACAGAATCCTTTCATATAAAATGTGGTTTTATAAGCAATTAATTATTTTGTTATTAAATTTTTCTTTGCAGAGCACAATGTGATTGAGTTACCACCACTAAGACTTGTCAAAGAGACATCTCAATCTGGAAATCTTCTAATGGAAGCGGTAGTTGTTGACGTATCCGACGACTACTTTACCACAGCTGAAGAGGATTTGAGAACGGAGGCTGATATAGAAGAAATTTATTCGATAACCGACGAAACTGGACATCCAATGTCTTCGGTAACCTCAGAAAAACTAAAGATCGACGTAACTTCGAACGGCGAACCGAAACGACCCCCCAGACGAAGCGATTCATCTCAGAAAACATCTAATTCTTACTACAGTTTATCTAAAAATATATCATTAGAATCAGAAGGAGCTGAAGGCAGCTTAGCAGGAGCTGCTGAACTTAACAGCGAATCATATGGTGATTATGAAAGTGCTATTAGTTCTTCCGAAAAACCTCCACCAGAACACGATAAAGCCTTTCAAGTTGCAGCTATCACAGAGACGACAAGTCTTCCTGGGGATGATCTTGATGACAGGAGACCTCTAACACCTCGTACTAGCCACGAAATTGGTTCGGACTTGAGAGTTAATAGATCAGAAAGTCAAGAATTGAAGAGGAGAAGGCAATCATCTCAAAGCTCGGACGAAGTTTCTAAGGATGGCTTAAGAAGAACAGAGCCACGGAGAAGAAGGAGCGCAGATGTTCCAGATGATACATTCCAGAGAGATCTACAAGGAGAAGAAGGAGACGGGCTTGTCATAGATGCAGAAAGTAATGCAGCTAAACAAGAAGAACTTAAAGCAAAAAAGACAGAAATTATCGATGATCTCAAACAAAACCTGTTTGACATACAACAAGGACTGTTAACTGTTGAAGAAGACTTGTTTGTGCAATCCTCACAAAAGTCTTCTTCTGCCGCTGCTGATAAAAGCTTAGAAGTGTTAACTAGTATTCTGCAACCTTTCCAGGATATACAAATAGTTTTCCAAACTTTAGAACAGAAACCATCGGAACAGCTTTCTGCTGTCGAGTTGATAGCACCCCCGATTTTCGAGTTACAGAAAAGTTTATCAGTAATTGAAAAATGTATTGAAATGCAGGGAAAAGAACATACGCTAATCCAAAAGACTTGTGCAAATATATTAGACAAAACAGGAATGCAAATCAAGAAAGGGCTAAATTTGGTGGAAACTATAACACTTTTGGAAAAAGAACTAGATTCTACAAAATCGTCTGGAAGGATGACACCCTCTAAAATAATACAGGAAGTGTGCATGACCATCAAAGAAATGCAAAATGGCTTAGATAAGGCCGATACAATTCTACAAGAAAAAATATCCAGGACACTCACTCTTGGCGAATTATCGCAGTCAGAATCTTATAGAGACTCTATGGAATCAACGACAATGAAGAACGACAGTGACATTCTTGAAAGCATAGCAAGACCTGCTAGAACTTTGAATAAAGCCCTAGTTAGTTTAGAAAGAACTATAGCTTATGAAGAAAGCGATGAGGTACTTTTAGCAAACTTAGGTGCCGCTATGGTGGAAAAACTTACTGAACCTATCCAAGAACTTCTTAAAGAAATAATGGTATTGGAGAAGCAAGCCTCCAGATATTCTGGCCAAAAAACCCTGGCGCAAGAATTAAGATTAGCAATTTTAGATCAAGTTGCCAGTCAAGTATATGAACTCAGTAAAGGTCTACACATAATTCGTGACCTACCTGCAGGAGACAGACATTCTGGTATAGTCAGTATGAAGATGTTAGAATCATTTGTTGCTCCAGTTGATGAAATAATGAATTGTATTAATAAATTAGAACAGCATATTCAAATATCCGAATTAATGTCCCAAAGTGAGGCACAGCTTACTTCTGATGACGTTGTTAAAGATGTATTTGATCAAGTCAGTCAAATTGTCTATAGTAATATTTCACAATCAGTAAGCGATTTCCTGTTTCATATAGAGGCAGCGCAGAAAGTTGTTATCGATACAGTAATACTGGAATCTCTAAGGCAATTGGCTGCTTTACAAAAAGACTTCGCAACTGTTGTTGCTAAAGCAATGGATATTAACACTGAAGCTTCTGTTGCCGCATTGGAAAGTTTGGACCAACCGCTTCAAATTCTCAACAACCAAATAATGGAAATTACACCTACAACTGAAAAATATATTTTGGATGACTTAGTAGCTTCGGTAAGCATTTTACAAGAAAGTATCATTGTGGATGAGGAAGTATTAGGAACAATCGACCTATGTGTACCATTTGCTATTTTCAAGGGCAGAACTTGTGAGGTGAAAGAAAATTTGTTTTCTTTAACAGACCAAGTTAGTGATTTAGGTGGACCTTCGCACAGTGGTGAAGTGGTGGTAATTTTAGAAGAATCTTCAGAAAATATTGTACCAAATCAGTTACTTCAAGATACCAGAGAACTCGTTGGCGAAATCGAGCAGAAAATATTCATAACTGCTACAAGCGAAGTTATAGATCTAATTAAACCATCATTAGTTATAATTCAGAGAGTCGTTAATGATGATGTTTTAGAAAAACCTAAAGACGATTTATCATTCCGAGAAAAGCAGCATTTACAGCAATATGTAGTGCTTTTAGAAGATGTAGAAGATACAATTATAGAAGCTCAAGACGCGCTTGCTTCTAAAGAAGCATCTCAAACTATTCGTGAACTGAAGCAAACTTTAGAGCACTTACAATATAATATAGCCGTGATGCATCAACAAATATTGGACGAAACCCAGGTCATAGAATTAGAAGAAGAACCATGCCAGTCGTCTTTTGACGACATAAAGAAATGCATTGCTACAATTCAGGATTTACCAATTATGTCTCAAGTATCTGACGCTGGCAATTTAGTGTCATCAGACAGTGCCAGAGCATTAATCGAGAATGTATGCGAGCTTGAAAAAAGCTTGGCTACATTGCAACAACAGTATGTCATGGAAGAAGCCGTAAACATGGTCCCGGAGGTTTTCGATGAGGCTTCTGAAGTTATAGAATGTGTAGAAAATCTTAAACAAAGCAATTTGTTTGAGCAAAAAGATGACGTTCTTGTTAGCCTGGAGGACGCAATGGAAGTTAGAAAACTAGCCGAGCCACTACGACGGCTTCGAGACACTATTTCTATGGCGGAAAAAAGTGAAGAATACAGGTCAGCAGCATTTAGTTCGATCAAGCAACCATTACAAGAAATTGAAGAGATTATTTCACAAATAGCTGATGAGACTCTTAGAGAATCCCTATCTACACTAAAACAACCCTTGAGAAATGCCATAGAAGTAACTCAGCTAGAGGAAAATAACTATGACATCAAGCAAAGTGAGCTTAAACCGCTAAAAAGCCTTGGAGCATCACTAAGTGACTTAAGAGATAATATTCCTATCGAATTTAATAGAGAAGAAGCTCCCACAGTAGCAGAAAAATTACAAAAAGGTGTAAATGATTTAATAGAAAAAGCTAACGGTATTCAGAACAGTAACCTGAAGTACATTGCCTCTTCTATAGACCAAGTGGGAAAAACAATTACTTTGGTTTTACTCAGAATAACTCAGATTGAACCTGAACCGCCTAGAGGTCTACAAAGGTTGCAACATAGCTTACAAGTAATTGAGCAATCTGTACCACCAAGTCTTAAAGCAAAAATTTCAGAAATAAATAAAGGCCACGACTCTGCAAAATCTTCTTTAGAGCAGCCATCAAATAAAGAAGAATTTGAATCAATTGTGGAATGCATCTCAGAAGCTGCTAAGTTTTTAGAGGAATCATCTGACGGATTAGAAGACAGACATATCATATGTGATAAAATAAAGCCAACTGTAAAGAAACTCAAAGCTATATTAGCAAGCTATGAAGCTGTTGAACAGAAACCACAAATAATTGATCTAGCTGAAGGTGTTAACGCTGTCTTAGATGAAATTGTGAAAGAAGTAGAAGAATCGACTCATGCAGATAATTATGCAATACAGCTGAAACAAGAATTGCGAGATGATATTGAAGAAATTGAAAAACAGTTTCAAGCAATAAAGAAGCATGTCCCTGAAGGACAGAACACAGTAAAAATAACAGAAATGGAAATGACGCTCAGTTCAATAAAAGATGCAATACCCAATGAACTTAAAACCGAAGAAGTTAATCAGTTTAAACAAGCTGTAACTACAATTTTAGACGTTATTAAATCAGCAGAAGTAGGTGAAGCTAAAGCGATATTTACTACAGCAAATGTGGAACCTAGCCTTCAAAAATTAAATTTAACATTAGAAAGTTTAAAGAAAAATCCACAAAACATAAAAATTATAGACTGCTTAAAATCAATCTCAACTATTATATCAGAGATATGCTATCCTGATCCAACAACGGAATTAAAAGAAGAACTGAAAGAAAACATTGAAAAAGTCAAAGAACTTTTACAAACAACAGAAAGACAAGTTTCACCGCTGCAAAAGGCCAAAGTTATAGAATTATTAAAGCTACTTGATGGTTTAAAAGAAATAACAATGGAAAGATTGACAAGCGAAGAGCTTGAACAGGTTAAAAAAGCTATATCAATAATTTCAGATTTATTAAAATCCGCAGAAGTTGGCGAGGCAGAAGAGCTAAATATAAGCAAAGGAAAAGTTACATATTATTTAACAGAATTAGGTCAAATAGTAAATAATTTTGAACCAAACGCGCAAAATGGTCCAATTTTAGACTACTTAAACAAAACGTATCGTATTATATCAGAGATTCCAGATATAACATCACAGAGAAAACAAGATTTAAAAGACGAAATTGGGCGGGTGCGGGAAAACCTTCAAATAATTGAGAATAAATTATCGCCATTGCAGAAAATTAAGATGGTAAAATTACAGCAGGCTCTAGGTTCTGCAAAAGAAGCCACCATGCACGAGTTAAAAATTACAGAAATCAAACCGCTGCAGAAGGCCATATCAATAATATCTGATTTAGCAAAATCTGCTACAATTATCGAGGCTGGTGAACAAGTATTTTTGAAAGAAGAAGTGAATCCTTATTTAGAAAAAATTAACCTAACATTGGCTACAATTGAACCAAACCTGCAAAACGTTAAGATTGTGGATTGTCTTAAATCTGTATCTGCCATATTATCAGATATATCAGGACCTGATGCAACACAGCTACTAAGACAAGAGTTAAAAGACGAAATCGAAAATGTTCAGGAGTATCTTCAAGTCATTCAGATTCAGCTAGCACAACCACAAAAAATCAAAGCTGTTGAATTGGAAAAAGCTCTTAGTTCTGCTAAGCAAGCTTCAATAGAAGAATTAAAAGTTAAGGAAATAAATCAGCTACAGGAAGCTGTGTCAACTATTTCAAAACTGGCAAAATTTGCTAAAATGAGCGATACTGCGGAGGAATCCATTACTAAGGAACAAATCCTGACTCATCTCGAAAAACTAAACCTAAATTTGAACAGCATTGAATCAAATGCCCAGAACGTAAAAATTTTGGACTGCCTGAAATCTGCATCGGGAATTATCTGCGAAATGACAGCAACCGAGCCTTCAGAGGTAGATAATTTATTAAAATACTTTCTTCAGCTTACAAAGACTTGCTCACAGTGTTCTAATAAATCATCTCAATATATCCTTATAGAGGAAATGAGGTATACTTTGCCACTTATAGAAACAGAAATAATAAAATTAAAAGAAAAAATAGCGATCGAAAATGATGATTTCATTAAAGAATGTGCAGAAATGATAAAACTGATTGAAAGCTTTGTGCTAGGAGAGACTAAAGTGAAAGAAATTTTGGAATATGCTTTAAAATTCAAAATTTACGTACATAATCTAAAAGAAGAAGGCGAATTTCAGAAACACATGAGAGTCCTTAACTTCAAAGTTATTAAAACAGCTGAAGAGATTATAGACAGGGAAAAGCAAGAATACTTAACTAAATTGCAGAATGTTGAATTAGTTTCAGAAGCTATTCAAAAGTTAACAAAAAGTGTTGCTGCTATTAAATATCCTAGTGTTAGCAAAGACAAGCTGATTAAGTTACAAAAAACACTTCATCTTTTACAAATACCTGTCAATGACTTAACTGAATCTCTCTTAACTGCAAACGATCTAAAATTCTTAGAAAATATCGCGAAAATATTGGACGATTTAGAAGGTTTTATTCATTCAAAGTTACTTATTAAGAAAGGTGAACATGCGGAACCTGTGTCAAAGCAACAAATTGGTGTGTATATTGATATTCTTAATAGAGCTATAAACAGCATAGAATCAGAATCTCCCATCAAACAAATCACAAGCTTCCTCCAAGATTTGACTAACACCATGCCTGAGATAGCAAATGAGTTAGATACAGCTCATAGTGAAGAAATAAAGGTACAAATGTTTGAAGAAGTTCTAGTTCAGCCGCTTGAAATATTACAAGGTGTAGTGGCACAGCAACTAACACCAGAAATCGAGGTTCAAATAAAAAATAAGTTGAATGAATTAACAGAAGGTATGTCCTCAGTTAAAGAAAAATATATTGGTTTTCTTTCGACAGAAGAGCAAACACTAATGGAAGTAATACAAAAATACATAACAAATTTAACTTCGACAGTAGAAGGTAATGATGAAAAAGCAAGCTCAGCAACAGAAGATGATACTTTGAAATGTATGTCAGAAAGTTTAAGCAAATCTCCGTTGGCTACAGCGACAACAATGCTGCTTGAACAAGGGTGCAGTATACGTAACAATATTGCTAAGAAAGAATCAATTCTTCAAGAAACAACTACTTTGCAAGTAGAAGAGCTTGGAAAATTTTCGGTGGCACAAGAAGTGGAACGAGAGGCAACAAAACGGCCAGAACTCCGAATACTGATTGAGAAGTCGATTATTAAGCCCTCGTTAAAAGTGCAAGAAATTATAGGAACAATTGAGGATTCTGTTCTACAAAATCAAGTAAAAGACATTTATGACACTATTAAACATTTAAATACATTCCTTACAAATGACTACATTCCAAACCATGAAAATAGAGAATTAATCGCCCAAGAAAATCAACTATTAGAATTAGGAGGTCATGGTTTTGCTATCTTGCTAAATATCTTACAAGAATCCAAAGTCGCCAAATCAAATGAAAACGTCTTTAAAATGAGACAACTAATGTCAGACATTAGTAATTTGAGTATTTACCTTAATGAAGATGCTCAAAAACTTGGTATAGAGATTACCAACATTTTGAAAATTTCAATTAATGTCTTCGATAAAGAACCAGAGACTCAAGAAATTACGTTCTCCTTACTAGAGTCACTAGAAGTGTTACAGCAGTCAGTTGCATCAATAGAACAATTTAAATTACCGGACACAAAAAAGGCAGCTTATGTAGACTTGCAAAAATCAGTTAATGCTGTAGAATATATGATTAAAAGGACACTTGAAACAAATATTGAGGGAAGTCGCTTATCCAAAGAAGAAAATAATGCTGTACAAGCTGCTAACACAGCTGTAGCCAAGCTAAATGAATACATGATTTCTACACAACAAAAATTAGACGAGCAACATGCTGAACTGCAAACAATCACGTCTGAAAGTGTTAAAGCAGTGATTGAAGATTTGAGACTGTCTGTGGTAGCTGTTCCAAAACAATCTATCATGAAAGAAATTATGGAACCGCTGGAAGAAACTGTAAAGAATGTTATGAATATTATGGAGAATCTCCCACCTGAAAAAGAATGCGTAATCGCTTTAACAAAATTACTTAGTGATTTTGAACAAAACTTATCTCTGATAAATAAAGCCAAACTGTCAAAGGATATTATAGAAGCTTTAGAAGAAGCTGAAAAAATTTCTCCAAATGTACGCAAAATATCAGAAAATTTATACGCCGATAGCGATAAAGAACTTGAATACATACACTCTGCAAATGAATGTATGCGCAATGTTAATCAAATTCTAGAAGAAAGCGACTATTTAAAATCTGACAAAATCATGGATCTTACCAAGTTAAAGGCTGCAGAGAATAAGCTCATGCTAAAAAGCCAACATTTGACACATCATAAAGATATATTTATGCTACAAGAACCAATTGAAATAATATTACAACAAATTTCAATCTTCTTCACCAAACCCAAGCCAATAGAAAGAAAAAAGGCCGTTTGTAAGCCTTTAAAGGATTTGCAAGACAATTTACAGACGATTCAGGAGTCTGTTTCCACAATTGAGGCTAGGCCTGAACATAAGGCACAGAAAATCCTTCTCACAGAACTACAACGCCCATTAACAACAATGCAATTTGTGGCTTGTACAATTTTAGAGGAAAAGTCAGATAAAATCACACCTAAGGACATTCATACCATAAAAACTGTATCAGAAGTTGTATGTAACTTACATAAATTCATTGAAGAAGCCCAAATTGATATCAAGCAATCGGATACAGATAAACTTCAGGAGGACAACGAAAAGATTAAGGCCGCAATAGAATCAATAAACCAAGAGTCCCAAATTAAAGATATGTTAGATCCATTACAGGATATTTCAAGAAGCGTCGGAAAAGCGATAGATAAATGTATCATTGCTTTAAAAGAGGAGCACGAAAAAACAGAAAAAACAGTATCAGCCTTTAAGGAGTCTATAACTCTACTACAAAATCAGATATTAAATTCAATAACTCAAGATAAGCCCCGAATTCAAAAACTCATTCTTTGTGAGCTCCAGAAACCTTTACAGGCTATTCTTCAGGTTGTTTCAAACAGGAATCAAAGCGTTACAACTGAAGAGGTTACAAAACTAAATAAATTGTCAGAATCGATTTCTGAAGTTGCAACAGCCACAGACGATGACATTGCTGAAAAACTCAAAACGTTACAAGAAAATATTACAGATGTTAAAATAATTTCAGAAGAAACTACAGAGCTTCCTACTCTCGAAGTTGAGAGAACATTAATTGGATCGATAAACGTGCAACTTGAGGAGCTTTATGAGGCAATAAACGTCACGCATACCATTTTAAGAAAGCCAAAAACTGTGGAAGATGTTACTCCTTTACTAAATATCCACGGCCCTCTTGATAAAATGTTATCATTAGTTCTGACCATCAAGCATTCTTGTAAGGGCAACTTACTACTATTTGCTACGCTTATGCCACCACTACAACATTTAAAAAATCAGCTGCAAGAATGTGTTGACGCTGCTATAGTTGAGGAAGAACTTCCTTTGCTTGGAGAAATCGGTGAATGCTTTACCAAAATAACGGATGTCTCTTCAGGTGTAGAAAGTTTAAATTGTTTGGATATAGATGCATTCATGGGGCCATTAAATTTACTCCAGAACAAGCTTTTACAAGTTTGTATGAGAGCTGTTCTTTTAGATGTTTCAGAAGGTCAAAAGTCTATAATGCAGAAGCTCCTGTTGCCATTAGAAAATATAACCAAAGGCATTGTAAATATTCACAGTGAACTTTCTGCAATAGTATCACTCAAAAAGATTTTAAGCAACATTCAATTAAGCATAAAGCAGTATAAAGAAAATGTAAAGCAGTTACCACATGAACTAAATGTTTTCAAAGAAATTAATATTGATTCGCTTAAACATACCATACAGAAATCAATTACAAATCAAGAATCTATGAATACACTTATACATAATCTAAAACCAGAATTAAAAAGGTTATTAGACAAATGTGTCGAAATAGACGAGTCTCTTCAAGTAACAAAAGAATCTGCATTAACAGCTTTAAGAGGAATTAACCAAATGTGTCGCAAAATATTAGATACCAAAGATGAAAATATTAATCTAGCATTGCTTAGGGAATTTTCTAAGGAACTGCAAAATTTGACAACGTCCTTATTACAGGAAGAAGAAAAACTAAAGAGAGTCGATATCAAGGCTTTTGAAAACCTTAAGCAACCTATCGCTCAAATAAGCAATACGATTACATCACTATCTATGAAAATAATTGAAGAAAAGCCAGCACCAATGAAAGGTATAATGTCCATAGTGGAAATGCGGGAAATACTTAGTGACTTAGAACAAGCCATTTCCGACTCTGAGCAAAGCATTACAGAAGATTCGGAAGAATCACAGGTTGTGAATGAAAGTATTATAAGCGAGATAATCGAACCTATAGAAAAAGTCTCAGCTGTGGTGTCACTGTTAGAAAGTAACGTCAAAAACATTCAGATATCTGATGTTCAAATGCCACTGTTAAGAGAAGCTGTAGTAGCCATAAAGCAGAGTATTGAAAAATTACAAGTTACTCCGGCCACAAAGTCAATTGTAACTATGACTCCACCACTTCAAGCACTCGTTGCCAAAATTGAAGAAATCACGGAAGAAAAAAATATTTCCCAAGACTTGGTAGTCCTTAGAGATTTAGAATACTGTTTGTCTAATATCCAAAGAAAGTTAAAATTGTTGTCAAACGAGTCGAATGCAAAAATCTTAGAGGATGCACACTTATCATCGATACCATCACTACTAGAACCAATTATCTTCTTAAACGATTCTGCACAAAATTTAGAAAAACTTGTATGTACACATGCAATAGCAGACATTTCTGAAGAGCACTTAAATTTGTTGCTTTTCTTAAAAAATGCGTTCTCAGATTTGGATCTATCTCTAAATGTTGCGGAAGAACCAGATACGAACAAGTTACAGGGTGCTTCGAAATTTATCATTGAAGATGTCAAAAAAGTTAAGTCAACTATTGACTATATACTGAAGAACAAAATAGACGAAACTCCATTGGAGTATCTCATAGAACCCTTAAAACTGTATACATTCACCGTACATGGCATCACCGAACGATTTTCCTTATCACATGACCTGAAAGAAAACGAATCACAAATATTGCATATTCTGAAGGACACCATAAATAGGTTAAGCGATTTCAAAGACGAATTAACAAATTTGAATTCTGAAACTTCAGAGTTATCATTTTATTCTGAGGTGTTATGCTTGTCTGACTTGGAAAGAGGTATTTCTGAATTCATCAATTATTTATCCCACTTTTTGAATTTCAAAAACTTTAGCACAGATCAGATGCAAGATATTAATAATGTAAGCGTAATGAATCAAAATTTAACTGAAATACAGAAAGCGGTGATAAGCGCCAGAACTGGCACACCTCTGGCAGATACATGGAACACCACAAAACCTATTGTAATAAAGAAACTAAAAATGTATAAGACATCCATGGAAAATACCATAAAAGATATGAAGATACCTGAAATAATTACCAACCTAAGCAAAATATGCGAAATAGTTAGGACAACAGTTAACAAACTGGAGAGTCTTGAGCAAGAAAACGTGAAGACAATTTATGAACCATCCAAACAAAGCAGAAGAGATTTCATCGCAATCAAAACAATCAAAGAAGGGGTAACTAATCTGAAATTAGAAATCAAGATGTTGCAAGCTAAAGCTAATGAAGCCCATACGTCGAATATAAGTCTATTAGCTATTCTTTGTACGTTTGACGAAGTGAATAACTTAGAAGCTGGTTTGATTGAAGCTCAGAATATAATTTCGCCATCTTTTCAAGATTTGGCTACCGATGAAATTGAACTTTTCTCCAATTTTAAGCAAGCTGTGAATGGTTTAAGGCTTTTGATTACAGAAATAAATGACACAATAATCGAACCTAATATGGCAGAAGCCATGAAATCCAAATTAATCAAATCACTTGTATTATTAAGGTCGACGATTGAGATGTTTTCCAACATAAAATGTACCTCTCAGCCTGTAGATATAGTACTAAAGAAGATGATTACTTTGCTAGGCAAATTATGCAATGTCGAACACCAGCTGATATCAGACTTTGCTGAAAGAAGTGACCTTAAGGTTATAAGTTCATTCTTAAGGCAAATTGAAAAACTGTTGGAGAAAACAAAGTCTATTTCTATCAATGAGCCTATATTTGGACATCTTACTCATCTAGCAAAACCGTTGGAAAACCTAATAATTGCTCTGAAGGATTGTGTTATTATAGCAGAAGACCAGAAAATGAAAGACATTGACTCAGAAACAACAGAATTATTAACAAATTTATTGAACATTTTTAAAACATTTAATACTGTAATTTTTAACAAAGAAGGCACAAAACTGACAAATCTACTTGCAGAAATGAAACATAAGACAGCAGAAACAGCAAACACACTTGAAGAATCCAAATCAGTACCTAGTTCAGTCCAACATATTTCGGTCCCCTTGCACAAATTGTCAGCAAATTTGTCAAATATTATGCAAAACCTCTCTTTTGCGGAATCTGACAGAGGTAATCTATCAGCAAATCTCAAAGTTCTTAAAACAACTGAACGGCTTTTGGGTGAAATAAAACAGATAGAAGCACCCAGTTTTGGAGTGGCGTCTGAAAAAGGGACTTTAGAAATAGTTAAAATTACAAAGGAATTGGAATCACTAATTATGGCCTTGGCAGAAGAAGAGAGGGCCATCGAAACGCAAAAAGGGGAAGACATTTCTTCACAAATTGAGAATGTACTCGGTAGTATGGTTGAACCAATGGAAAAACTGATTGCTGTAATTATTAGCCTTAAAGTTGCAGCTACAAAACCAGAAACAGAAGAAGTACAAAAATCTGAACTTAAGCAGGCAATTGCGAGCGTAATATCGAGCATAGAGCACACTGAGACCGCCTTTTCTGAATCTAAACGAGGAGATCACATTTATGTATCTTTACAAGAATTGTCAGTGAAACTGTCGGAAGTTGAGAAAAACATTTCTGTGCGAGAAATAAAACGACGTGACATGTCAGCTATCGAGCAAATCGCTAAATCCACCGAAAAACTTTCTGCTGAAATAAACACTATTCTGAAATCAGATGTTGGGAAAGTATCCCAAAAAGGTATTTTAGGCATTGTTAAAATATCTGAGGAACTAGAATCTTTAAGTATGACTTTGGCCGAAGAACAAACAACAATTGAAACGTCAAAGGCAGAAGACATTTCTGCACAAACTGAAAATATAGTATGTACTATTATAGAACCATTGCAAAAATTGGTTGCTGTAACTGTTAGCCTTAAAACTACAGAAACAAAACCAAAAATATTAGAACTACAAAAACCTGAACCCAAACTGGCAATTGCTGCAGTAAAATCAAGCATAGAACAAATTAATATGGCTTCTTCCGAATCTAAAACAGTAGAACACATTTCTGTATCCTTACAAGCACTGTCAACAAAATTATCAGAGGTTGAGAAAAACCTTTCCGTAGAGGAAATGGAACGACGTGACCTGTCGACCATTAAGCAAATCGCTGAACCCATAGAACGACTTTCTGCTGAGATCAAAACGATTAAAACATCAGATGTTGGGGCAGTGTCTCAAAAAGGTGTTTTGGGGATTGTTGAAATATCTGACGAGCTAGAGTCTTTAAGTATGGCTTTAGCCGAAGAACAAAAGGCCATTGAAATGCAAAAGGCGGAAGACATTTCTGCACAAGCTGAGAGTATTGTAAAAAGTATTATAGAACCATTGCAAAAATTGGTTGCTGTTACTGTTAGCCTTAAAACTACAGAAACAAAACCAGAAATATTAGAACTACAGAAACCTGAACTTAAACTGGCAATTGCTGCAGTAAAATCAAGCATAGAACAAATTAATATGGCTTCTTCCGAATCTAAAACAGTAGAACACATTTCTGTATCCTTACAAGCACTGTCAACAAAATTATCAGAGGTTGAGAATAACCTTTCCGTAGAGGAAATGGAACGACGTGACCTGCCGACCATTAAGCAAATCGCTGAACCCATAGAACGACTTTCTGCTGAGATCAAAACGATTAAAACATCACATGTTGGGGCAGTGTCTCAAAAAGGTGTTTTGGGGATTGTTGAAATATCTGACGAGCTAGAATATTTGAGTATGGCTTTATCCGAAGAACAAAAGGCAATTGAAACGCAAAAGGCGGAAGACATTTCTGCACAAGCTGAGAGTATTGTAAAAAGTATTATAGAACCACTGCAAAAATTGGTTGCTGTAACTGTTAGCCTTAAAACTACAGAAACAAAACCAGAAATATTAGAACTACAAAAATCTGAACTTAAGCTGGCAATTGCTGCAGTAAAATCAAGCATAGAACAAATTAAAATGGCTTCTTCAGAATCTAAAACAGTAGAACACATTTCTGTATCTTTGCAAGCACTGTCGGCAAAACTGTCAGACGTCGAGAAAAACCTTTCCGTAGAGCAAATAGAACGACGTGACCTGTCGACCATTAAGCAAATCGCTGAACCCATAGAACGACTTTCTGCTGAGATCAAAACGATTAAAACATCAGATGTTGGGGCAGTGTCCCAAAAAGGTGTTTTGGGGATTGTTGAAATATCTGACGAGCTAGAATCTTTGAGTATGGCTTTATCCGAAGAACAAAAGGCAATTGAAACGCAAAAGGCGGAAGACATTTCTGCACAAGCTGAGAGTATTGTAAAAAGTATTATAGAACCACTGCAAAAATTGGTTGCTGTAACTGTTAGCCTTAAAACTACAGAAACAAAACCAGAAATATTAGAACTACAAAAATCTGAACTTAAGCTGGCAATTGCTGCAGTAAAATCAAGCATAGAACAAATTAAAATGGCTTCTTCAGAATCTAAAACAGTAGAACACATTTCTGTATCTTTGCAAGCACTGTCAGCAAAACTGTCAGACGTCGAGAAAACCCTTTCCGTAGAGCAAATAGAACGACGTGACCTGTCGACCATTAAGCAAATCGCTGAACCCATAGAACGACTTTCTGCTGAGATCAAAACGATTAAAACATCACATGTTGGGGCAGTGTCTCAAAAAGGTGTTTTGGGGATTGTTGAAATATCTGACGAGCTAAAGTCTTTAAGTATGGCTTTAGCCGAAGAACAAAAGGCAATTGAAATGCAAAAGGCGGAAGACATTTCTGCACAAGCTGAGAGTATTGTAAAAAGTATTATAGAACCATTGCAAAAATTGGTTGCTGTAACTATTAGCCTTAAAACTACAGAAACAAAACCAGAAATATTAGAAGTACAGAAACCTGAACTTAAACTGGCAATTGCTGCAGTAAAATCAAGCATAGAACAAATTAAAATGGCTTCTTCAGAATCAAAAACAGTAGAACACATTTCTGTATCTTTGCAAGCACTGTCAGCAAAACTGTCAGACGTCGAGAAAAATCTTTCCGTAGAGCAAATAGAACGACGTGACCTGTCGACCATTAAGCAAATCGCTGAACCCATAGAACGACTTTCTGCTGAGATCAAAACGATTAAAACATCAGATGTTGGGGCAGTGTCCCAAAAAGGTGTTTTGGGGATTGTTGAAATATCTGACGAGCTAGAATATTTGAGTATGGCTTTATCCGAAGAACAAAAGGCAATTGAAACGCAAAAGGCGGAAGACATTTCTGCACAAGCTGAGAGTATTGTAAAAAGTATTATAGAACCACTGCAAAAATTGGTTGCTGTAACTGTTAGCCTTAAAACTACAGAAACAAAACCAGAAATATTAGAACTACAAAAATCTGAACTTAAGCTGGCAATTGCTGCAGTAAAATCAAGCATAGAACAAATTAAAATGGCTTCTTCAGAATCTAAAACAGTAGAACACATTTCTGTATCTTTGCAAGCACTGTCGGCAAAACTGTCAGACGTCGAGAAAAACCTTTCCGTAGAGCAAATAGAACGACGTGGCCTGTCGACCATTAAGCAAATCGCTGAACCCATAGAACGACTTTCTGCTGAGATCAAAACGATTAAAACATCAGATGTTGGGGCAGTGTCCCAAAAAGGTGTTTTGGGGATTGTTGAAATATCTGACGAGCTAGAATATTTGAGTATGGCTTTATCCGAAGAACAAAAGGCAATTGAAACGCAAAAGGCGGAAGACATTTCCGCACAAGCTGAGAGTATTGTAAAAAGTATTATAGAACCACTGCAAAAATTGGTTGCTGTAACTGTTAGCCTTAAAACTACAGAAAGAAAACCAGAAATATTAGAACTACAAAAATCTGAACTTAAGCTGGCAATTGCTGCAGTAAAATCAAGCATAGAACAAATTAAAATGGCTTCTTCAGAATCTAAAACAGTAGAACACATTTCTGTATCTTTGCAAGCACTGTCGGCAAAACTGTCAGACGTCGAGAAAAACCTTTCCGTAGAGCAAATAGAACGACGTGACCTGTCGACCATTAAGCAAATCGCTGAACCCATAGAACGACTTTCTGCTGAGATCAAAACGATTAAAACATCAGATGTTGGGGCAGTGTCCCAAAAAGGTGTTTTGGGGATTGTTGAAATATCTGACGAGCTAGAATATTTGAGTATGGCTTTATCCGAAGAACAAAAGGCAATTGAAACGCAAAAGGCGGAAGACATTTCTGCACAAGCTGAGAGTATTGTAAAAAGTATTATAGAACCACTGCAAAAATTGGTTGCTGTAACTGTTAGCCTTAAAACTACAGAACCAAAACCAGAAATATTAGAACTACAAAAACCTGAAGTTAAACTGGCAATTGCTGCAGTAAAATCAAGCATAGAACAAATTAAAATGGCCTCTTCCGAATCCAAAACAGTAGAACACATTTCTGTATCTTTGCAAGCACTGTCGGCAAAACTGTCAGACGTCGAGAAAAACCTTTCCGTAGAGCAAATAGAACGACGTGACCTCTCGACCATTAAGCAAATCGCTGAATCCATAGAACGACTTTCTGCTGAGATCAAAACGATTAAAACATCAGATGTTGGGGCAGTGTCTCAAAAAGGTGTTTTGGGGATTGTTGAAATATCTGACGAGCTAGAATCTTTAAGTATGGCCTTGGCCGAAGAACAAAAGGCAATTGAAACGCAAAAGGCGGAAGACATTTCTGCACAAGCTGAGAGTATTGTAAAAAGTATTATAGAACCATTGCAAAAATTGGTTGCTGTAACTATTAGCCTTAAAACTACAGAAACAAAACCAGAAATATTAGAACTACAAAAACCTGAACTTAAACTGGCAATTGCTGCAGTAAAATCAAGCATAGAACAAATTAAAATGGCTTCTTCAGAATCTAAAACAGTAGAACACATTTCTGTATCTTTGCAAGCACTGTCAGCAAAACTGTCAGACGTCGAGAAAAACCTTTCCATAGAGCAAATAGAACGACGTGACGTCTCAACTATTAAGCAAATCGCTGAACCCATAGAACGACTTTCTGCTGAGATTAAAATGATTAAAAAATCAAATGTTGGGACAGTGTCTCAAAAAGGTGTTTTAGGAATTATTGAAATATCTGACGAGCTAGAGTCTTTGAGTATGGCTTTATCTGAAGAACAAAAGGCAATTGAAACTTCAAAGGCAGAAGACATTTCTGCACAAACTGAAAATATAGTCTCTACTATTATAGAACCATTGGAAAAATTGGTTGCTGTAACTGTTAGCCTTAAAACTACAGAAACAAAACCAGAAATATTAGAACTACAAAAACCTGAATTAAAACTGGCAATTTCTGCAGTAAAATCAAGCATAGAACAAATTAAAATGGCCTCTTCCGAATCTAAAACAGTAGAACACATTTCTGTATCTTTGCAAGCACTGTCGGCAAAACTGTCAGACGTCGAGAAAAACCTTTCCGTAGAGCAAATAGAACGACGTGACCTGTCGACCATTAAGCAAATCGCTGAACCCATAGAACGACTTTCTGCTGAGATCAAAACGATTAAAACATTAGATGTTGGGGCAGTGTCTCAAAAAGGTGTTTTGGGGATTGTTGAAATATCTGACGAGCTAGAATCTTTAAGTATGGCTTTGGCCGAAGAACAAAAGGCAATTGAAACGCTAAAGGCGGAAGACATTTCTGCACAAGCTGAGAGTATTGTAAAAAGTATTATAGAACCATTGCAAAAATTGGTTGCTGTAACTGTTGGCCTTAAAACTACAGAAACAAAACCAGAAATATTACAACTACAAAAACCTGAACTTCAACTGGCAATTGCTGCAGTAAAATCAAGCATAGAAGAAATTAAAATGGCTTCTTCCGAATCTAAAACAGTAGAACACATTTCTGTATCTTTGCAAGCACTGTCAGCAAAACTGTCAGACGTCGAGAAAAACCTTTCCGTAGAACAAATAGAACGACGTGACTTGTCCACTATTAAGCAAATCGCTAAACCCATTGAACGACTTTTTGCAGAGATCAAAACGATTAAAACATCAGATGTTGGGGCAGTGTCTCAAAAAGGTGTTTTGGGGATTGTTGAAATATCTGACGAGCTAGAATCTTTAAGTATGGCCTTGGCCGAAGAACAAAAGGCAATTGAAACGCAAAAGGCGGAAGACATTTCTGCACAAGCTGAGAGTATTGTAAAAAGTATTATAGAACCATTGCAAAAATTGGTTGCTGTAACTGTTAGCCTTAAAACTACAGAAACAAAACCAGAAATATTAGAACTACAAAAACCTGAATTAAAACTGGCAATTTCTGCAGTAAAATCAAGCATAGAACAAATTAAAATGGCTTCTTCCGAATTTAAAACAGTAGAACACATTTCTGTATCTTTGCAAGCACTGTCGGCAAAACTGTCAGACGTCGAGAAAAACCTTTCCGTAGAGAAACTAGAACGACGTGACCTGTCGACCATTGAGCAAATCGCTGAACCCATAGAACGACTTTCTGCTGAGATCAAAACGATTAAAACATCAGATGTTGGGGCAGTGTCTCAAAAAGGTGTTTTGGGGATTGTTGAAATATCTGACGAGCTAGAATATTTGAGTATGGCCTTGGCCGAAGAACAAAAGGCAATTGAAACGCAAAAGGCGGAAGACAATTCTGCACAAGCTGAGAGTATTGTAAAAAGTATTATAGAACCATTGCAAAAATTGGTTGCTGTAACTATTAGCCTTAAAACTACAGAAACAAAACCAGAAATATTAAAACTCCAACAACCTGAACTTAAACTGGCAATTGCTGCAGTAAAATCAAGCATAGAACAAATTAAAATGGCTTCTTCAGAATCTAAAACAGTAGAACACATTTCTGTATCTTTGCAAGCACTGTCAGCAAAACTGTCAGACGTCGAGAAAAACCTTTCCATAGAGCAAATAGAACGACGTGACGTCTCAACTATTAAGCAAATCGCTGAACCCATAGAACGACTTTCTGCTGAGATTAAAATGATTAAAAAATCAAATGTTGGGACAGTGTCTCAAAAAGGTGTTTTAGGAATTATTGAAATATCTGACGAGCTAGAGTCTTTGAGTATGGCTTTATGCGAAGAACAAAAGGCAATTGAAACGTCAGAGGCAGAAGACATTTCTGCACAAACTGAAAATATAGTCTGTACTATTATAGAACCATTGCAAAAATTGGTTGCTGTAATTGTTAGCCTTAAGACTACAGAAACAAAACCAGAAATATTAGAACTACAAAAATCTGAACTTAAACTGGCAATTGCTGCAGTAAAATCAAGCGTAGAACAAATTAAAATGGCTTCTTCAGAATCTAAAACAGTAGAACACATTTCTGTATCTTTGCAACCACTGTCAGCAAAACTGTCAGACGTCGAGAAAACCCTTTCCGTAGAGCAAATAGAACGACGTGACCTGTCGACCATTAAGCAAATCTATGAACCCATAGAACGACTTTCTGCTGAGATCAAAACGATTAAAACATCAGATGTTGGGGCAGTGTCTCAAAAAGGTGCTTTGGGGATTGTTGAAATATCTGACGAGCTAGAATATGTGAGTATGGCTTTATCCGAAGAACAAAAGGCAATTGAAACGCAAAAGGCGGAAGACATTTCTGCACAAGCTGAGAGTATTGTAAAAAGTATTATAGAACCACTGCAAAAATTGGTTGCTGTAACTGTTAGCCTTAAAACTACAGAAACAAAACCAGAAATATTAGAACTACAAAAACCTGAATTAAAACTGGCAATTTCTGCAGTAAAATCAAGCATAGAACAAATTAAAATGGCCTCTTCCGAATCTAAAATAGTAGAACACATTTCTGTATCTTTGCAAGCACTGTCGGCAAAACTGTCAGACGTCGAGAAAAACCTTTCCGTAGAGCAAATAGAACGACGTGACCTCTCGACCATTAAGCAAATCGCTGAACCCATAGAACGACTTTCTGCTGAGATCAAAACGATTAAAACATCAGATGTTGGGGCAGTGTCTCAAAAAGGTGTTTTGGGGATTGTTGAAATATCTGACGAGCTAGAATCTTTAAGTATGGCCTTGGCCGAAGAACAAAAGGCAATTGAAACGCAAAAGGCGGAAGACATTTCTGCACAAGCTGAGAGTATTGTAAAAAGTATTATAGAACCATTGCAAAAATTGGTTGCTGTAACTATTAGCCTTAAAACTACAGAAACAAAACCAGAAATATTAGAACTACAAAAACCTGAACTTAAACTGGCAATTGCTGCAGTAAAATCAAGCATAGAACAAATTAAAATGGCTTCTTCAGAATCTAAAACAGTAGAACACATTTCTGTATCTTTGCAAGCACTGTCAGCAAAACTGTCAGACGTCGAGAAAAACCTTTCCATAGAGCAAATAGAACGACGTGACATCTCAACTATTAAGCAAATCGCTGAACCCATAGAACGACTTTCTGCTGAGATTAAAATGATTAAAAAATCAAATGTTGGGACAGTGTCTCAAAAAGGTGTTTTAGGAATTATTGAAATATCTGACGAGCTAGAGTCTTTGAGTATGGCTTTATCTGAAGAACAAAAGGCAATTGAAACGTCAAAGGCAGAAGACATTTCTGCACAAACTGAAAATATAGTCTCTACTATTATAGAACCATTGGAAAAATTGGCTGCTGTAACTGTTAGCCTTAAAACTACAGAAACAAAACCAGAAATATTAGAACTACAAAAACCTGAATTAAAACTGGCAATTTCTGCAGTAAAATCAAGCATAGAACAAATTAAAATGACCTCTTCCGAATCTAAAACAGTAGAACACATTTCTGTATCTTTGCAAGCACTGTCGGCAAAACTGTCAGACGTCGAGAAAAACCTTTCCGTAGAGCAAATAGAACGACGTGACCTGTCGACCATTAAGCAAATCGCTGAACCCATAGAACGACTTTCTGCTGAGATCAAAACGATTAAAACATCAAATGTTGGGGCAGTGTCTCAAAAAGGTGTTTTGGGGATTGTTGAAATATCTGACGAGCTAGAATCTTTAAGTAGGGCTTTGGCCGAAGAACAAAGGGCAATTGAAACGCAAAAGGCGGAAGACATTTCTGCACAAGCTGAGAGTATTGTAAAAAGTATTATAGAACCATTGCAAAAATTGGTTGCTGTAACTGTAGGCCTTAAAACTACAGAAACAAAACCAGAAATATTACAACTACAAAAACCTGAACTTCAACTGGCAATTGCTGCAGTAAAATCAAGCATAGAACAAATTAAAATGGCTTCTTCCGAATCTAAAACAGTAGAACACATTTCTGTATCTTTGCAAGCACTGTCAGCAAAACTGTCAGACGTCGAGAAAAACCTTTCCGTAGAACAAATAGAACGACGTGACTTGTCCACTATTAAGCAAATCGCTAAACCCATTGAACGACTTTTTGCAGAGATCAAAACGATTAAAACATCAGATGTTGGGGCAGTGTCTCAAAAAGGTGTTTTGGGGATTGTTGAAATATCTGACGAGCTGGAATCTTTAAGTATGGCCTTGGCCGAAGAACAAAAGGCAATTGAAACACAAAAGGCGGAAGACATTTCTGCACAAGCTGAGAGTATTGTAAAAAGTATTATAGAACCATTGCAAAAATTGGTTGCTGTAACTGTTAGCCTTAAAACTACAGAAACAAAACCAGAAATATTAGAACTACAAAAACCTGAATTAAAACTGGCAATTTCTGCAGTAAAATCAAGCATAGAACAAATTAAAATGGCTTCTTCCGAATTTAAAACAGTAGAACACATTTCTGTATCTTTGCAAGCACTGTCGGCAAAACTGTCAGACGTCGAGAAAAACCTTTCCGTAGAGCAAATAGAACGACGTGACCTGTCGACCATTAAGCAAATCGCTGAACCCATAGAACGACTTTCTGCTGAGATCAAAACGATTAAAACATCAGATGTTGGGGCAGTGTCTCAAAAAGGTGTTTTGGGGATTGTTGAAATATCTGACGAGCTAGAATATTTGAGTATGGCCTTGGCCGAAGAACAAAAGGCAATTGAAACGCAAAAGGCGGAAGACATTTCTGCACAAGCTGAGAGTATTGTAAAAAGTATTATAGAACCATTGCAAAAATTGGTTGCTGTAACTATTAGCCTTAAAACTACAGAAACAAAACCAGAAATATTAAAACTCCAACAACCTGAACTTAAACTGGCAATTGCTGCAGTAAAATCAAGCATAGAACAAATTAAAATGGCTTCTTCAGAATCTAAAACAGTAGAACACATTTCTGTATCTTTGCAAGCACTGTCAGCAAAACTGTCAGACGTCGAGAAAAACCTTTCCATAGAGCAAATAGAACGACGTGACGTCTCAACTATTAAGCAAATCGCTGAACCCATAGAACGACTTTCTGCTGAGATTAAAATGATTAAAAAATCAAATGTTGGGACAGTGTCTCAAAAAGGTGTTTTAGGAATTATTGAAATATCTGACGAGCTAGAGTCTTTGAGTATGGCTTTATCTGAAGAACAAAAGGCAATTGAAACGTCAAAGGCAGAAGACATTTCTGCACAAACTGAAAATATAGTCTGTACTATTATAGAACCATTGCAAAAATTGGTTGCTGTAACTGTTAGCCTTAAAACTACAGAAACAAAACCAGAAATATTAGAACTACAAAAACCTGAATTAAAACTGGCAATTTCTGCAGTTAAATCAAGCATAGAACAAATTAAAATGGCCTCTTCCGAATCTAAAACAGTAGAACACATTTCTGTATCTTTGCAAGCACTGTCGGCAAAACTGTCAGACGTCGAGAAAAACCTTTCCGTAGAGCAAATAGAACGACGTGACCTGTCGACCATTAAGCAAATCGCTGAACCCATAGAACGACTTTCTGCTGAGATCAAAACGATTAAAACATCAGATGTTGGGGCAGTGTCTCAAAAAGGTGTTTTGGGGATTGTTGAAATATCTGACGAGCTAGAATCTTTAAGTATGGCTTTGGCCGAAGAACAAAAGGCAATTGAAACGCTAAAGGCGGAAGACATTTCTGCACAAGCTGAGAGTATTGTAAAAAGTATTATAGAACCATTGCAAAAATTGGTTGCTGTAACTGTTGGCCTTAAAATTACAGAAACAAAACCAGAAATATTACAACTACAAAAACCTGAACTTCAACTGGCAATTGCTGCAGTAAAATCAAGCATAGAACAAATTAAAATGGCTTCTTCCGAATCTAAAACAGTAGAACACATTTCTGTATCTTTGCAAGCACTGTCGGCAAAACTGTCAGACGTCGAGAAAAACCTTTCTGTAGAGCAAATAGAACGACGTGACCTGTCGACCATTAAGCAAATCGCTGAACCCATAGAGCGACTTTCTGCTGAGATCAAAACGATTAAAACATCAGATGTTGGGGCAGTGTCCCAAAAAGGTGTTTTGGGGCTTGTTAAAATATCTGACGAGCTAGAATATTTGTGTATGGCTTTATCGGAAGAACAAAAGGCGATTGAAACGCAAAAGGCGCAAGACATTTCTGCACAAGCTGAGAGTATTGTAAAAAGTATTATAGAACCATTGCAAAAATTGGTTGCTGTAACTATTAGCCTTAAAACTACAGAAACAAAGCCAGAAATATTAGAACTACAAAAACCTGAATTAAAACTGGCAATTTCTGCAGTAAAATCAAGCATAGAACAAATTAAAATGGCTTCTTCCGAATCTAAAACAGTAGAACACATTTCTGTATCTTTGCAAGCACTGTCGGCAAAACTGTCAGACGTCGAGAAAAACCTTTCCGTAGAGCAAATAGAACGACGTGACCTGTCGACCATTAAGCAAATTGCTGAACCCATAGAACGACTTTCTGCTGAGATCAAAACGATTAAAACATCAGATGTTGGGGCAGTGTCTCAAAAAGGTGTTTTGGGGATTGTTGAAATATCTGACGAGCTAGAATATTTGAGTATGGCTTTATCGGAAGAACAAAAGGCAATTGAAACGCAAAAGGCGGAAGACATTTCTGCACAAGCTGAGAGTATTGTAAAAAGTATTATAGAACCATTGCAAAAGTTGGTTGCTGTAACTATTAGCCTTAAAACTACAGAAACAAAGCCAGAAATATTAGAACTACAAAAACCTGAACTTAAACTGGCAATTTCTGCAGTAAAATCAAGCATAGAACAAATTAAAATGGCTTCTTCCGAATCTAAAACAGTAGAACACATTTCTGTATCTTTGCAAGCACTGTCGGCAAAACTGTCAGACGTCGAGAAAAACCTTTCCGTAGAGCAAATAGAACGACGTGACCTGTCGACCATTAAGCAAATCGCTGAACCCATAGAACGACTTTCTGCTGAGATCAAAACGATTAAAACATCAGATGTTGGGACAGTGTCTCAAAAAGGTGTTTTGGGGATTGTTGAAATATCTGACGAGCTAGAATATTTGAGTATGGCTTTATCGGAAGAACAAAAGGCAATTGAAACGCAAAAGGCGGAAGACATTTCTGCACAAGCTGAGAGTATTGTAAAAAGTATTATAGAACCATTGCAAAAATTGGTTGCTGTAACTATTAGCCTTAAAACTACAGAAACAAAACCAGAAATATTAGAACTACAAAAACCGGAATTAAAACTGGCAATTTCTGCAGTAAAATCAAGCATAGAACAAATTAAAATGGCTTCTTCCGAATCTAAAACAGTAGAACACATTTCTGTATCTTTCCAAGCACTGTCGGCAAAACTGTCAGACGTCGAGAAAAACCTTTCCGTAGAGCAAATAGAACGACGTGACCTGTCGACCATTAAGCAAATCGCTGAACCCATAGAACGACTTTCTGCTGAGATCAAAACGATTAAAACATCAGATGTTGGGGCAGTGTCTCAAAAAGGTGTTTTGGGGATTGTTGAAATATCTGACGAGCTAGAATATTTGAGTATGGCTTTATCTGAAGAACAAAAGGCAATTGAAACGCAAAAGGCGGAAGACATTTCTGCACAAGCTGAGAGTATTGTAAAAAGTATTATAGAACCATTGCAAAAATTGGTTGCTGTAACTGTTAGCCTTAAAACTACAGAAACAAAACCAGAAATATTAGAACTACAAAAACCTGAATTAAAACTGGCAATTTCTGCAGTAAAATCAAGCATAGAACAAATTAAAATAGCTTCTTCCAAATCTAAAACAGTAGAACACATTTCTGTATCTTTGCAAGCACTGTCGGCAAAACTGTCAGACGTCGAGAAAAACCTTTCTGTAGAGCAAATAGAACGACGTGACCTGTCGACCATTAAGCAAATCGCTGAACCCATAGAACGACTTTCTGCTGAGATCAAAACGATTAAAACATCAGATGTTGGGGCAGTGTCTCAAAAAGGTGTTTTGGGGATTGTTGAAATATCTGACGAGCTAGAATATTTGTGTATGGCTTTATCGGAAGAACAAAAGGCAATTGAAACGCAAAAGGCGGAAGACATTTCTGCACAAGCTGAGAGTATTGTAAAAAGTATTATAGAACCATTGCAAAAATTGGTTGCTGTAACTATTAGCCTTAAAACTACAGAAACAAAGCCAGAAATATTAGAACTACAAAAACCTGAATTAAAACTGGCAATTTATGCAGTAAAATCAAGCATAGAAGAAATTAAAATGGCTTCTTCCGAATCTAAAACAGTAGAACACATTTCTGTATCTTTGCAAGCACTGTCGGCAAAACTGTCAGACGTCGAGAAAAACCTTTCCGTAGAGCAAATAGAACGACGTGACCTGTCGACCATTAAGCAAATCGCTGAACCCATAGAACGACTTTCTGCTGAGATCAAAACGATTAAAACAGATGTTGGGGCAGTGTCTCAAAAAGGTGTTTTGGGGATTGTTGAAATATCTGACGAGCTAGAATATTTGAGTATGGCTTTATCGGAAGAACAAAAGGCAATTGAAACGCAAAAGGCGGAAGACTTGTCTGCACAAGCTGAGAGTATTGTAAAAAGTATTATAGAACCATTGCAAAAATTGGTTGCTGTAACTGTTAGCCTTAAAACTACAGAAACAAAACCAGAAATATTAGAACTACAAAAACCTGAATTAAAACTGGCAATATCTGCAGTAAAATCAAGCATAGAACAAATTAAAATGGCTTCTTCCGAATCTAAAACAGTAGAACACATTTCTGTATCTTTGCAAGCACTGTCGGCAAAACTGTCAGACGTCGAGAAAAACCTTTCCGTAGAGCAAATAGAACGACGTGACCTGTCGACCATTACGCAAATCGCTGAACCCATAGAACGACTTTCTGCTGAGATCAAAACGATTAAAACATCAGATGTTGGGGCAGTGTCTCAAAAAGGTGTTTTGGAGATTGTTGAAATATCTGACGAGCTAGAATATTTGAGTATGGCTTTATCGGAAGAACAAAAGGCAATTGAAACGCAAAAGGCGGAAGACATTTCTGCACAAGCTGAGAGTATTGTAAAAAGTATTATAAAACCATTGCAAAAATTGGTTGCTGTAACTGTTAGCCTTAAAACTACAGAAACAAAAGCTGAAATATTAGAACTACAAAAACCTGAACTTAAACAGGCAATTGCTGCAATAAAATCAAGCATAGAACAAATTAAAATGGCTTCTTCCGAATCTAAAACAGTAGAACACATTTCTGTATCCTTACAAGCACTGTCAACAAAATTATCAGAGGTTGAGAAAAACCTTTCCGTAGAGGAAATGGAACGACGTGACCTGTCGACCATTAAGCAAATCGCTGAACCCATAGAACGACTTTCTGCTGAGATCAAAACGATTAAAACATCAGATGTTGGGGCAGTGTCTCGAAAAGGTGTTTTGGGGATTGTTGAAATATCTGACGAGCTAGAATCTTTAAGTATGGCTTTGGCCGAAGAACAAAAGGCAGTTGAAACGCAAAAGGCGGAAGACATTTCTGCACAAGCTGAGAGTATTGTAAAAAGTATTATAGAACCATTGCAAAAATTGGTTGCTGTAACTGTTGGCCTTAAAACTACAGAAACAAAACCAGAAATATTAGAACTACAAAAACCTGAACTTCAACTGGCAATTGCTGCAGTAAAATCAAGCATAGAACAAATTAAAATGGCTTCTTCCGAATCTAAAACAGTAGAACACATTTCTGTATCATTGCAAGCACTGTCAGCAAAACTGTCAGAAGTCGAGAAAAACCTTTCCGTAGAACAAATAGAACGACGTGACCTGTCAACTATTAAGCGAATCGCTGAACCCATAAAACGACTTTCTGCTGAGATTAAAACGATTAAAAAATCAGATGTTGGGGCAGTGTCTCACAAAGGTGTTATAGGGATTGTTGAAATATCTGATGAGCTAGAATCTTTAAGTATGGCTTTGGCCGAAGAACAAAAGGCAATTGAAACGCAAAAGGAGGAAGACATTTCTGCAGAAGCTGAGAGTATTGTAAGTAGTATTATAGAACCATTACAAAAATTGGTTGCTGTAACTATTAGCCTTAAAACTAAAGAAACAAAAGCTGAAATATTAGAGCTACAAAAACCTGAACTTAAACAGGCAATTGCTGCAGTAAAATCAAGCATAGAACAAATTAAAATGGCTTCTTCCGAATCTAAAACAGTAGAACACATTTCAGTATCCTTACAAGCACTGTCAACAAAATTATCAGAGGTTGAGAAAAACCTTTCCGTAGAGGAAATGGAACGACGTGGCCTGTCGACCATTAAGCAAATCGCTGAACCCATAGAACGACTTTCTGCTGAGATCAAAACGATTAAAACAGATGTTGGGGCAGTGTCTCAAAAAGGTGTTTTGGGGATTGTTGAAATATCTGACGAGCTAGAGTCTTTGAGTATGGCTTTATCGGAAGAACAAAAGGCAATTGAAACGCAAAAGGCAGAAGACATTTCTGCACAAGCTGAGAGTATTGTAAAAAGTATTATAGAACCATTGCAAAAATTGGTTGCTGTAACTGTTAGCCTTAAAACTAGAGAAACAAAACCAGAAATATTAGAACTACAAAAACCTGAATTAAAACTGGCAATTTCTGCAGTAAAATCAAGCATAGAGCAAATTAAAATGGCTTCTTCCGAATCTAAAACAGTAGAACACATTTCTGTATCTTTGCAAGCACTGTCAGCAAAACTGTCAGACGTCGAAAAAAACCTTTCCGTAGAGCAAATAGAACGACGTCACCTGTCGACCATTAAGCAAATCGCTGAACACATAGAACGACTTTCTGCTGAGATCAAAACGATTAAAACATTAGATGTTGGGGTAGTGTCTCAAAAAAGTGTTTTGGGGATTGTTGAAATATCTGACGAGCTAGAATCTTTGAGTATGGCTTTGTCCGAAGAACAAAAGGCAATTGAAACGCAAAAGGCGGAAGACATTTCTGCACAAGCTGAGAGTATTGTAAGTATTATTATACAGCCATTGCAAGAATTGGTTGCTGTAACTGTTGGCCTTAAAACTGCAGCAACCAAACCAGAAATGTTAGAACTGGAAAAACCTGAACTTAAACAGGCAATTGCGGCCCTAAAGTCAAGCGTAGAACAAATTAAGCTGGCTTCTTTAGAAACTAAAACACTAGAAAGTATTTCTCTATCTTTTCAAGCATTGTCAGCAAAATTATCAGAAGTTGAGCAAAGCCTTTCATTCGAAGAACTAAAACGGCGTGACCTATCTGCTATCAAAGAAATAATCATACCAATCGAAAAGCTCTCTGCAGAGATAGACATAATCAAAAAATCAGATCTTGGAGCTGTACATCAAGAAGGGGTTATGGGCATTGCTGGAATATCTGAAGAACTACGGTCATTAATGATGGCCTTGGTTGAGGAAGAGAAGGCTATTAAAACACAAAAGGTTAACGACATATCTGCTGAGACTGAGAAAAAGATTTGCACCATGGGTAAACAAATACAAAATATCACTGATATTATCACCAGTATAAAAAATACAACAAAAACACTTGAAATACAGGATATGCAGAAAAGCAAATTAAAGCAGGCAATCGTAGCTATACAATCACTCATAGAACAAATAATGCAAGTTTCTTCTGAATCGGAAACCCTTGAGCATCTGGCTGTTTCTTTGAAAGCACTTTCGGCAAAACTATTTAAAATTGAGTCTGCTCTGGACAATGAGAAGGTAGTAAGCGAAAACATTTGCTCAAGAATAGACTTTGCCTTGCTGCAAGACCTTTTCGATTGCATGGTCGATTTAGCTGAGGAATTACTAAAAGTAAAAAATACTTGTTTTCCTGCAGTCGAGACTATCCCGTGTACTAAACTTGTTGATCTAAACATTGCTCTATCAAATATTAAGGATGAAATTTCAAGGTGCCTACAAGTTATAAAATGTAATCCTGCGCGAGTCGAGTTTCATTCTGGCACTGAAGCACTTGCCACTCTTGTTGAGTTATTTAGAAAATTCAGGCATGTTTTATCAGATTTACATACAACATGGGGCATTTCAGACGCAACCGCTCAAATAAGGGTGAACTTAGTTAACACAATTCTTGAGTTAAAGGCAGGTATCAAAAAATTTACTGTCGATGCAGAAAATCTTCTTGAAACACTGATTTTACCATTGCAGTTAAGTGAAAAACAACTGAGTGATATTCTAAATCAGCTTGAAGGTCCTGAAGGTAGAAGAGATTTATCTTCTTTAGAGCAAATTGATGATTCGATATCAGTTTTAATTAACACTATTAAATATGTGGAGAATATGATGGAAGACATAAAAACAGCCACTTCATCAATTGTGACAGTCTTGTCACTCAAAGGTCAATTATCATCAGTTAAAGATGTTGTTACGTCTTTGAGCACTTTAATACTCGATAAGAATTTGGACGATATATCTGCAGATGCTTTCGACAGTTTAATAGATGTTTCTAGCGGTTTTAACGATTTAAATACAGCTTTTCAAGAAATATTAGATGAGGTGAAAAATTCCACAGAGGAGCTTTCTAAACAGTTCACATTGTGTAAATCTTGTTTTTATTTGAAAGATGCGATTGATAAATCATCCACGCAAATTACAAGCGAGTCCATGCAAACTCTCGTAAAACCTTTCCAGGAACTGTCAACTAAATTATTTGACATTGGTACAAAACTAGAGTCGTCAACTAAATTAACCAGTGAGCCCCAGGAAGACGAACGAAATGATTTGTCAGTGATAATGACCGTTGGGAAAAGCATGGCTGAATTATCTGAAAAAATTAAATATCTAAAATCTCTAACCAATGACATACCGAAATCCCAACAAACGAGTTTGTTGCGAATTATAGAAATAGAAAGTGACGTGGAGGTTGTAAAACAAAATCTCATATTCGCGTCTAATACCATACTTGATGAAAATTTAGAAGATATTTCGGTAGAAGAATCAAACATTTTTAAGTCCTTAGAAGATCCCATACAGCAGTTGTGTTCCTACATCCATAATATACTACTTACATTAAAACAAGGTGGAATGGTCTTGCAAGACGAAAAATTACTTGACGACCTCTTAGCGATACCGGAAAATATTCAGCGTGTGCTATCTAGATTACCAAATAAGAGAATATCTCAAATAATTATGCCCTCCTTGCAAGCTCTATTTACTAAATTATCTGATATAACTAAACCATCTAAAATTGTTGATCGGAAGCAAACGTCCAAGGATCGATTAGACCTTGAAGCTATAATCAAATTCTCTCAACCTTTAGCAAAGTTAGTAGCAGAAGTAAAATCATTAACCTCGTCACCAATTCCACTGCACGAGAGCATTATCTCCGTGGCAAAATTAGAAAATGAAATTGATAATTTACAACAATCTGTTTCTGCGGTTTCAAATGTTATTCTTGATGAGGCTGTATTGGATATATCGCAAGAAGCTTCTATAAAACTAAACGCGGCTTCCCTATCTATTGAAACTTTTACTGATACAATTCAAAAAGTGAAAAATGTGGCAACAAGTGAACACGTAGAGGATACTCAAAGAAAAATTCACAATACCTTGTTAAACGTGAAAGACTCTATCGACGAAGCAAGAAATGCAATAGAACAAGCACAAAGCTTGGGATCATTACGTCCGTTTTTACACTCCTTGTCTAAAAAGATTTCGACTGTTAGCGATCATTTATTGCCAAAAGAAGCTGAAAAATCTGTTGAAAGAAATGACTTAGTTTCTTTAATGAAGTTAACCCCTTCAGTTAGCTGTTTATTAGATAAAATAGAATCATTGAAATCTTGTACTGAAGACACAACAAAACCAACGTATAAAATATTAACTAATATGACAGATATGGAAAAAGAACTTTCGTCCTTAAAAGAAGCATTACTACAAACATCAAACATAATCTTAGATAAGCAGTTGGAAGATTTTTCAGACCAGCATTCCGCAATACTACTTGGTATGATTGAACCTATTCAAAAAGTTGAAGATATGATTACGTTATTAGAGAAAAATGTAGATAAACCAAAAGTGGTGGAAGAAATTAAAGCAAATCTCTGCCAAACTCTACTCCTTTTAAAGGCTGAAATTGACGATTTTGTCTCGACTGAACCAAAGACTGAATCAATGACATTTGTTTTGAATCCTTTCAAGTTTCTCTCAGAAAAAATTTCGATAATAGAACAGAATATAAAAGCTAATAAATTAATTGAAAAGGGTAAAGAGGACCTCAGAAGCGATCTAAATATTATCACAGAAATGTCGGAACAAATATCAGATATTGTTGCGAATCTCAAACAATTAAAAGTTGAGAGAGATTTCACAAAAGCTGTTTTGCAAGAGCCACTGTTGCAAATTGTGGACTTGAAAACTGTCTTTGAAAATGTCAAAGAAACTCTTTTACATGCTTCAAATAAAGTTCTGGATGAAAATACGGATGATCTAAATGAATATGCAATCACTGTGTTAAAAAATCTATCCAGTTCCCTAGGAGAGTTATCATCGCAAGTTATCAAACTAGTGAACGATACTGTGCCAAAGGAAGTTATGCTGAGTAGATTAGAAGCTGTAAAGATAAATACAAATGAATCACTAGGCATTATACCAACTATAAAAACATTATTTGATCTTGAAAGTCCCCTTAAATTACTTTCCGATAAAATAGATGAAGTTGTGAATTCTATAAAAGAACCCGTGTTGAAGTTACAAAGGCGCGACGTACAACTGGCAAAATCACTTAAGCAGCCTGTAATACAATTACAGAGTGAAATAAATGAATTCCAAAGTATTTTGTTCAATTTACCAGATGTTAGTGATAGTATTCGTTGTATTTGTGACTTGAAACTACCCACTGATAATTTAAAAAGTGCATTAGACCAAATTGAACAGACAGCTGTAGCACAAACATTAGAAGATATTACAGATGAGACTGCTTTGAAATACAACCAACTAGTAGAAAGCCTTGACGAAATCGTAGTTGCAATTGTTAAAGTCACTGAGCATCTTCAGAAGCCTGAAATTCTAGAAATTCATCAGATTAGCTTGTCAAAGAAGTTAGGAATATGTATAGAGATGGCGAAGCAACTCCTACAACACCCACCTGATTGTGAAGCAGTTAAGGTACTTCAAGGTTCACTGGATTTAGTTACAAATGAGTTTGAGAAAATCAATAAAACACTACGAAAACCCAGGCGCAACGATTTAAAGCTTGCCAACAACCTAAGACCAACAGTGGAATCTTTGAAAGATTTTGTCAGCACCTGGAAGTCTGAGTTTAGTACGGTTCAACCAGGTTCTCAGGAAATTTTCATTATTGCTACCGATATTGTAGAACCATTGCAATTATTGTATAATAACTTAACTGATATCAATGAAAAAAGTGTAGAGAATCTATCAGATATTGATAGCACAGATTTTGAAAGAATTTCCAATATGATGGAACCGTTGGAGAAATTATTATCGGCCTATGCTGAAACTAAAGAAACAGATAAGAATGTGGCTTTAGATGAATGCAACATGCAATCGTTGCTTCATTCACTAGGAAACCTAAAATGTTGCTGTGACAAAATTAAAGATTTACCAATGAATGAAAAATCATTTCAGTCTATTATGCCATCTCTTAAATCTATGTGTACCGCAATAGAAAATATAACGTCACGTTTAGACTTATATTTCATAAACAAAAAATGTAGTGAAATAGAGAAACTTATTTGTGTACCATTAGAAAACTTACTCGCTGAAATCCAAATCATAAAGGCTGATATGGAGCTTTTACAAGAAGCACCAAATAAATGTGTGACACATGTCGTGGCGTTTGGCGAGGTCCTAAGAATTAATGTCAATAGCCTGAAAAATGCTATCGCAAAGGACATAACCGACATATCAACAGAAACAATAGACAATTTGAAATCACTTGAAAGTATGTTTAATAATCTAACTAAAGCCTTCAAGACATTCAGCTCGGTAATTAACACAGATGACCTAATCGTTGAGGAGAAAACGTTCTTGTGTAAACATTTAAAAGATGCATCGACATGTGCTTTTGATATATTCAAGAATAAGGGTGTAAAGGCCGTAAATCTTACGGAAGAATTAATATCTACTGGAGAACATCTGATAAACCTTGTCACAAAGATAAACAATGACAGGAATGACAAACATATACTGAAAGACACGCAGATAGTGGTAGCGGAAACAGAACATCAAATTAAGTTAATTGAAAATAACATAGAACAAATCAAACATCTTAATTATCCTGAATTGAAAGATGTCATTCTGGTTAAAGCACCTTTATCAAAAATGAAAGATATTTTAAACATTCATGCGTCATTCGAAATAGCAGATATAACTCGAAGTACTAGTAACCATTTACGTAAAATTGTGCAATCAATAGAAGACATGACACACATATTCATAGCTTTAAATAATAACATCAACAGAAACGATATTGAGGAAAAAAATGTAAAAGACTGTTTAGCAGGTTTGGACAGTCTGCAAAAGAGTATTACAGAAAATCTAAAACCCATAGTTGAAAATAATAATATCAAAGATTTAGTTTTTCATTTAAGGGAACTGTCAGAATCAATATCTAAAAGTTTAGAAGAAATAAAGAAATCGATTATCGATAAACGCAATGATATGAAATATATTAGATCATTAAAGAGTGCACTTCAGAAGGTGAAGCCTGAACTAGTATCTTTAAAGAATATGAAATGCAACAATGAAACCGAAAAAGATACAATTATTACATTATGCGAAATAAGCCTTCCAATGAATATTTTAGATGAAACTGCATCAGATATAATTCGAATAATCAAAGAGGAACAAGTGAGCGATATTGAAAAGGATAAAATGAAAATTCTCCACGAAATGTGCAACTCATTTGGAGGTATTCACAAAACGCTTATAGATATTATTGAGAGCAAAAATATTTTGGCAAATAAAAATCCTTTCTTAACAAATTTATCCAATCTATATTTAGCCTCGAAGAATTCACAAGATATTATAAAATCGAGTGAGGCTTTAAAATTAGCTGAAGAGCCGGTGGGTATATTACTAGCTGCAATAAAAAACATTTTTAATAAGCTTGGGGTTATAGAAACCGAAACTGAAGTGGAAGAGATAGAAAATATAGACATAGAAGACGTGGAACATAAAATTAAAGAAGAACCAGAAGAAACGGTTGAACAGGAAACAGAAAACGAAGTCAAAGGTGCCGGAAATAAACGCAAAAAAGCGGCAGAAAAGAAAGCCATGGATGAAGTAGAGGAGAAAACCAAACAAGAAGCGGAAAAGACGGCTAAAGAAGAAGCAGAAAATAAATCCAAAGAAACAGATGAAAGGAAAGCTAAAGCAGAAGAAAAACTTAAACAGGAGGCAGAAAATAAGGATAAAATAGATGCAGAAAAGGAAGCAAACGAAAAAGCTAAACAGGAAGAAAATAAAGCTAAAATAGATACAGAAAAGAAAACAAAAGATGCGGAAAAGAAATCAAAAGAAGAAGCAAACAAAGCCAAAGAACTTGAAAAGAAGGCCAAAGAAGCAGCAGAAAAGAAAGCTTTAGTGGAGGCAGAAAATAAAGCCAAAGAAGAAGCTGAAAATAAAGTTAAAAGAGAAACAGAAAAGATTAGCAAAGAAGCAGAAGAGAATAAAGCCATAGAAACAGAAGAAAAAATTAAACAAGAGGCGGAAGGCAAAGCTGAAATAGATGCAGAAAAGAAAGCAGAAGAAAAGGTTATACAGGAGGCAGAAAATAAAGTTAAAATGGATGCAGAAAATAAAGCAAAAGATGCAGAAAATAAATCTAAAGAAGAAGAACAAGCAAACAAGGCTAAAGAAGCTGAAAAGAAAGCAAAGGAAATATCAGAAAAGAAAACAAAAGTTACAGAAAAGAAAGCCAAAGAAGAAGCAATCAAAGACAAAGAGGCTGAAAAGAAAGTCAAAGAAGCAGCAGAAAAGAAAGCTTTAGAGGAGACAGACAAGAAATTCAAACAAGAGGCCGAAAAGAAAGCCACAGAAGAGACGGAAAAGAAAGCCCCAGAAGAGGCGGAAAATAAAGACAAAGGGGAAGCAAAAAAGAAAGCTTCTTTAGAAGAGACAGAGATTAAAGCCATACAAGAGGCTGAAAATAAAGCTAAAGAAGCAGAAAAGAAAGCCCAAGAAGAAACAATCAAACACAAAGAGGCTGAAAAGAAAGCCGAGGAAGCAGCACAAAAGAAAGCTTTAGAGGAGACAGACAAGAAAGTCAAACAAGAGGCTGAAAAGAAAGTTGCAGAAGAGGCAGAAAAGAAAGCCGCAGAAGAGGCAGAAAAGAAAGCCGCAGAAGAGGCAGAAAAGAAAGCCGTAGAAGAGGCAGCCAAAAAAGCCGCCGAAGAGGCAGAAAAGAAAGCCGCAGAAGAGGCAGAAAAGAAATCCACAGAAGAGGCGAAAAAGAAAGCCAAAGAAGAAGCAAAAAAGAAAGCTGCTTTAGAAGAGGCAGAGATTAAAGCCAAACAAGAAGCTGAAAATAAAGCTAAAGAAGCAGAAAAGAAAGCCCAAGAAGAAGAAATAATTAAACGGGAAACAAAAGCCAAAGAAGCAATAGGAAAGAAAGCTTTAGAGGAGGCGGAAAAGAAAGTCAAACAAGAGGCTGAAAAGACCGCCAAACAAGAAGCCAAAAAGAAAGCACAAGAAGAAGAAATGGTTAAACAGGAAGCAGAAAATAAGGCCAAAGAAACATCAGAAAAGAAAGCTTTAGAGGAGGCAGAGAATAAAGCCAAACAAGAGGCTGAAAAGAAAGCCGCAGAAGAGGCAGAAAAAAAGGCCAAAGAAGAAGCAAAAAAGAAAGAGTTAGAAGCGGCAGATAAGAAAGCCAAACAAGAAGCTGAGAATAAAGCTAAAGAAGAAGAGAGGATTAAACAAGAGGCAGAAAAGAAAGCCAAAGAAGCCACAGAAAAGGAAGCTTTAGAGGAGGCTGAAAAAAAATCCAAAGAAGCAAAAAAGAAAGCGAAACAAAAAGCTGAAAATAAAGCTAAAGAAGCTGAGAATAAAGTTAAAGAAGAAAGGGTTAAACAGGAGGCAGAAAAGAAAGCTTTAGAGGAGGCTGAAAATAAAGCCAAACAAGAAGCAAAACAAAAAGCGAACCAAGAAGCTGAAGTTAAAGCTAAAGAAGCAGAAAAGAAAGCCAAAGATTTAGAAGCGGCAGATAAGAAAGCCAAACAAGAAGCTGAGAATAAAGCTAAAGAAGAAGAAAGGATAAAACAAGAGGCAGAAAAGAAAGCCAAAGAAGCCACAGAAAAGAAAGCTTTAGAGGAGGCTGAAAAAAAATCCAAAGAAGAAGCAAAAAAGAGCGCGAAACAAAAAGCTGAAAATAAAGCTAAAGAAGCTGAGAATAAAGCTAAAGAAGAAAGGGTTAAACAGGAGGCAGAAAAGAAAGCTTTAGAGGAGGCTGAAAATAAAGCCAAACAAGAAGCAAAACAAAAAGCGAACCAAGAAGCTGAAGCTAAAGCTAAAGAAGCAGAAAAGAAAACTTTAGAGGAGGCAAAGAAAGTCAAACAAGAGGCTGAAAAGAAAGCCATAGAAGAGGCAGAAAAGAAAGCCAAAAAAGAGGCTGAAAAAAAAATCGCAGAAGAGGCGGAAAGGAAAGCCAAACAAGCGATTGAAGAGAAAGCCGCAGAAGAGGCAGAAAAGAAAGCCAAAGAGGCTGAAAGTAAAGCCAGAGAAGAAGCAAAAAAGAAAGCTTTAAAAGAGGCAGGGAATAAAGATAAACAAGAAGCTTTAGAAAGGTCAGAGAAGAAAGCCAAACAAGAAGCTTTAGAAGAGGCGGAGAAGAAAACCAAACAAGAAGCTAAGAATAAAGCCAAAGAAGAAGAAAGGATTAAACAAGACACAGAAAAGAAAGCCAAACAAGAAGCTGACAAGAAAGCTGAGGAAACAGATAAAAACAACAAAAATTCTAAAAAGAGAGCTAAGCAAGAATTCGAAAAAGAAGCAGAAGAGAAGTCCAAACAGGAAGTAGAAAAGAAAGCCAAAGCAGATGTGGAAAACAAAGCCAAACAAGAAGAAAAGAAGGCTAAACAGAAATTAGAAAATGAAACTGAAAAAGAAGCAGAGAAGAAGGTTAAAGAGGAGGTGGAGAAGAAATATAAACAAGAAGCAGAAAAGACAGCAGAGGAAAAAGGGAAGAAAGAGAAAGAAGAAACAGACAAGAAAGATAAAGAAAGGGAAAAGAAAGCCAGAGGGGAAAAAGAACACAACGCTCAACACGAAAACGATAAGACAGCTAACGAAGAAGCAGAGAAGAAATATAAACAGGAAGCAGAAACTAATAACAAAGAAAAAGGAATAAAAACTAAAAAGGGGGAGGATAAAGGAAAAGAGGAAAAACAAAATAAAGATAAAGAAGGAAAAGTAAAAATAAAATCTAAAGATGAGGCAGTACAGAGGACTAAAGAAGAAAATGAAATTAAAAAGAAAGATGAGAATAGTGGTGTAGAAGAGGCAAAGGAGGAAATTAAACAAGAAGAAGTCAGAGTTGAAGGCACAAAAAAGAAAGCTAAAGTAGAACCGAAAAACAAAGCTGAAGCGGAGCCTGATAAAAATGCCAAAAAAGATGTAAAAAAAACAAATGGGGAATCGGAAAACAAATCTAAATTAATAGTTGGTAAAGAAAAGCAAGTAGAAAAAGAGGCAAAAGTAAAAATTAAAAAAGTTAAAACAAAAGATTTGGAAGACAGTAATGGAGCAGGAGAGGATACTAAAATTAGTATATGCAGTGAAGTAATAAACGGCGACGACACTGAATTTACAAAAGAAGCATTTACACAAAAAGAAAAACTCAGATTCACAGGAAGAGAGTTCGAGGATATAGATATGGATAAATTCAAACCAAGCGGTTATCATGGACCAAGGTATGCTGAAAGAAAGCCATTCTTTAGTACATCTTTAGCAGACAGGTCAGTCACTGTTAATACAAGAATAAAATTAACTTGCAATATTGTAGCATCTGACAACTTATCAGTATCATGGTTGAAAAATGGAAACGAATTGAAAGAGTCTGGCAGATATGACATGTCATTCAATAATGGTTTAGCCACACTTGAAATCTTAAATACAGACTTTTGTGATGCTGGAGAGTACAAATGTGTTGCCGTAAATGACCACGGATGTAGCACTTCTTTTGCACAGCTGCAAGTAGTCGAAACGTTTGAGACAAGTCCAATTCCTCCTACTTTTACCAGACCTATCAGAGACCAGTATGCTGTTACTAGTGATCAACTCCTTCTGGAATGTAGAATCAGAAGTCAGCCAACTCCTCGTGTCAGCTGGTACAGAGATGGTTCTGCTTTGGGAGATACGAGGAGGTATCTCTCTAGTTATTTAGCAGATGGTATTTGTCGATTAACAATCCGAAGTCCCCGACCTTCCGACAGCGGAAGATATACATGTCGAGCTGAAAATGCTGCGTGGAGCGATCAAATATCACATGAACTTAGATTTTCTTCAAAAGAAGATTATTTAGCTCGAAGACCAAGACAAATCAGTCCAGACTATTACTTTTTGAGTTCAGATACGAGAAGGCCGCGTTTTGAAAGTGTTTTGACAGATCACGTGGTACCTTATGGGGGTATCATGGCTTTACAGGTGGAACTTAGAGGTCGACCGTCCGAGATTTGGTGGTATAAGGAAAGTCAAAGATTGGCTAGAGCATCTACCCGACATAGAACATTCGAAGAATCGGGAGTATATACGCTACTAATACATAATGTGACCGATTATGAAGCTGGAAAATATACTTTTAGGGCTGCAAATGCTTATGGGAGAATAGAAACTGCCTCTTATGTACAAATTGTGCATTCATCCGCAATAAGGGAAGGAAAACCTGCTATGTTTATGTCAAGACCAGATAAGATACTGAATGTTGCTGATGGAGAAGACATAGTGGTTTCATTTAGAGTGACTGGAGATCCTAAGCCTAAAGGTAAGATATAATTTGTTATTTTACAAAATTTTATCCTATTCATATTATAAACAAAAGCTAACCAAACATGAACTTGGTTATAAAAATTCAAAATTTGAGACTGGTTAATACCTTAACATATTAGAAAATAATATTAAGAAACTTAACACTTCAGCCTATATCTAAGATTTGAATTAAAAGAGCATCTTAGTTTAAAGACAAAATGTTACATGCGAAGGTTAAAATATAATAGAAATATTTGTATAACGCAATTAATCTACGAGGGCGGATCCTTATGCACCGACCCCTCACCTATTTAATGAAAGGTCTGTGCCAATTATTTTAGTTTTTCAGGGTAATTGCCTCTAACGCTAACACAGTTTTCACAACCATATATAAACATTTATACAGCTTCTAAATAACATGTTTAACCGTTTTCTGCAAACCACTCATTTACAGTCAGTTCATGATCGTTCAAAAATTAATTCCACCTCAACCCAGACAGCACAGACACATTCTGAGAATATACTAGGAATGTTTCGAAAGAATATTCAAATATCCCCAGAACATTCTCACAAGGTACGAAATATATTCATAGAACATTCTATGAACTTGACAATTGGACAGATTCTGTCATTCTAATAAGGTTCTCAGAATGTTATTTATAATATTCTTAGCAGCTCCCAGTATGTTCTAAAAATGTTCCATGAACATGCAATGAATCTTCTCAGAATGTTCATACATATACTCATGGGAACATTGCATTCTTTGAAAAGATATACAGGGTGTTTCACATAAGAACCGACACAGAGCAGGGGCATGTAGGGGAATCTATAATATGGTGTTTTAATGCAAATTACCACTATACTAAGGTGCACCCCTGGGAAGTTATAGGCCTCCAATGTGCGGTTTTAAATTTCGAAAAAAATCAATATCTCAGTAATACTTCAACTTACAAAAACCAAATTTGGTACACACCAAGAGCATTATTCGATGGTGAGTAAAGTTCAATTGAAGCATTTCAAAGTGTTGAATAGGAGTGATGCACCCATAATGTGACAGAATTTTTTAACCTATTGGCAGAATTAAAAAATTATTATTTCACTTCATGGGGAAGTAAATTCTAAAACTTTTTACCTTTCAAAAAGCTTGTGTCGTTTTCAGGAAAAACCCGAATAACTAAAGACACCTATTTCATCAATGTTACTTAAAATCATCAAAATCAATAGATGCCTATGAAATTATCATGTTGAAGAATTTCTATAACTTACCGGTAGCATTTTCTTTTTAATTTGTTGTTCGTTTCCTAATAAATTATACTTGTTCACACTTTTTTCCTGGTTGTCAAATTTGACATATACATAAGTTTTTCGCCAAATACTGAATTTTTCATGATTTTTAGTAATATTGATAAAATATATTTTTTAGTTATTCGTGTTTTTCTTGAAATCAAAGTTTTTTGAAATAAACAGCAGTAACAAAAGTTTAAGTTAAATTCCTCATAAAATGAAATAATTTATTAAATCCGCCAATATGTTAAATTTTTTGACATTTTATTATGGGTGCAACCCTTTCAAATGCCTCAATTGAACTCTAAACGTACCTTTGATTAATACTCTTGGTACACTCAGAACAGGTACTAAATTTCATTTTTCTAAGTTAAAGTATTATGGAGATATTGATTTTTTTCGAAATTTGAAACCACACTTATAACTTCTCAGGGGTGCAACAAAGGTTGCATTAAATCACCTTATTTTAGATTTATCTACATGCCCCTGCTCTGTGTCGATTCTTATGAGAAACATCCTGTATACATTTTTTGAAACATACAGAAATTAAGGAAACGCAAAACTATGAAAATGTAAATATTTTCATATAAGCCCAATATATGTTAGAATTTGAACTGCAATCACTCACCCTTGTGTAGGTTACCATAATTATTTCAGTGGCTACACACACCTGTAAACTCACATTCAGATACTTAATAAGTCAACAGTTTGAGTATTTCACATTTATTCAGGTTAGGTATGTACTTATAAATGCAAAGAAATGTCTGTGAATAAAATTTATTAAAACAATTTGAAATGTCAACATAAAAATAAAATAAAGATAACAATTCTTGGAATTGCCAAAAAATTTAATAGCCAAATACCAGGTGTCACTACATGAACAGACCACCATATACAGGCATCTCGGAAACTATTGAATATACAGATTTGGTCAAATGTGGACAACACCCTAAAATCAATGAGTTGAATTCATGGCCACCTAGATACTTAATTAAGGCACATAAATATTTGTCCAAGAGATGGCTATATATTAACAAGAAAAAGACATGTCTTGTGACACCTATGTCATGCTGCTTGTTAATAAGATTATATAGTGCATTTGAAAATTCCAGTTTGTATTTCTATGAATTATATTATGTGAGATGGGACGCAATGCATATTTCGTATGAAACGTGGTAATAAATTCGCTGAAACATAGAGAAAACATACAAATGTTCACTGCCACATAACTGCCTTTATTTCACTTATTGGAACCTATCGGTTTTGTGAAAATAGTGCCCTTTTTCTTGATAATATATAGGCGAACAACAATGTGTATTTACCGGTAAAGATGGCATTAATCAAAACAGCAGGTGACGGAACTATTTTTCCACACAACTAACGTTATTAAGGTAAGATGAGAATTCATTTACAGTTTATTTAGCATTTTATATTGTGTAACGGAACTTGCATGTAAGTTGAAAGGAAACTGAAAACCTTGTGGCAGGTGTACAGAGAAGTGGTGGTAAGCACCTCCATGGTATAGGCATTCTGAACGTCCCCTAGTTGCAAAGACAGAGCAACTCAGTGATCCCTCAATTCATTTAGGCAACTTAACTTGTGTGGAGGTAAACCCAAATCCTGGTAACATGTATTAATCGGCGGCTGTAAGCCACCGTGATCATGCGATAAACCCAGAAAAACAGGAGCTGAGTCGTACTTCATTTCTTCGGGTAACATACCTTCTGTGGAAGTCGAAAGCAAAGCATAATCCTTAGGGCTGATGTACAGAGAAGCGGTTGTGAGCATCAGCATTGTAGAGGTACTGCAGCAATTTATATTTTCGGTGTAACTGATGTAAGCTGAAACAGAAAATACATAATGTTTTAGCAGTGTAAAAACGAACTTGACAGTAGGTTATGAAACGATTGGTAATTCTAAAACAGTAAGCTTACCTGTGTAACTTCTGTGGAAAGCAAACCCAAATAAATTATAATATGCTTAATTGGACAGAGGACAGAATATCACTCACTAAACGCTAAAACCAAACCCGAAACTAGTTCTTACGTCATTAATGTCATTCATATCGTCTTGCTGTAGCCATGCGTCTGGCGTCTTGCAGTCGTCAAGTTTACAGTAAGAATCTTTGCGCAAATGCAGAGTACGGTTTATATTGGCGCGGATATACAAATTAATTACAAACTAATTCCTAGTGTAGACTAATTCACAGAGGAATTTTAAGAAAAATTCGGTCAAAAATGAAAGAAAAGCTTTTTCAACTGATTGAAAAATATTATAAATCCGTAGAACTGCCCAGTGGGTTTATAAATAAAGAGGAGGCAGAGAAATTACACCATCTAGACACACATTTTATTTCATTACACTGGAAATTTTTTTCTGGAAATTAACTTCGTTGGCCAGTTCCGAAATTCAAGCTTTTTCATGGAAAATAGCAAATTCTATTCTTGAAAATGCTAATCTTTGAAAGTCGTCAATTTATTTTTTCAAAATTTAACTTATATATTGCCATTAAACTACAGAAACAATGTGCTAAAATTAAATTTTGTAGACATTGCAATTTGTTTTTCCAAAATAAAATTTAATAGAATTTGAAAAATACCTTGAATGATGTTCTTTGTTGTTAGAAAAGGACATTACTGCATGGTATTAAGTTAAATAGCATAAACAAAGATGAATATATATTGAATGATTTAGTCATTGTGTGTGTTTCTAACCTCCGGATTGTCAAATGATTTGAGTGACTTTTCACATTGAATTGATAGAAAAAATTCAGATGCTTTGGAGTGAATTGTTTATAAAAATCAGTTACTTACATTTCACATAAATAAATTTAAATAGGTCCAACGATATGCTCAGGAGATAGTTACTTTATGTATATTATACCAGATTTAAGGAAATTCCCTACTACAATGCACAATGGCTGCGTCCCCACTTTTTAAAAATATTGACATATGTGAGGCTGCTTTTAGTACACGCCATGGATCTTGAAACATAATCAATAATTGTGTTTCTCACCACATGAACATACTGACAATCTCGCACACATTTAAAAGGAATACCTTAAAAACTGAAAGTGAAAACTATTTCAATTTTCTTTAGGAATTTATTATTAACTAGTATTAAAATATGCAACGTTGACCCAATTTGACCAACTTCAGATCTCTTAAAATGAGTAATATTAATGTGGAGAGGTGGACAGATGCACATTCTGTATGTTATGGTATCAATTATTATTACCTAGAAAAACAAAGTAATGATTGAATAAAATGAACAAATAGAAAAATGTTATGGTACTTTTTAATAGACTTTGTTAAATAAAAATAATACTTATATACAACTTACTTTGCAGTAATATGGATGAAAGGTCTTCGAGACATCACAAACAGCAATCGGTCACTGAAGGAAACATCTGATGATTATGTCAGGTTTTCTTTAAAAAGGGCAACAGCTGATGATGTTGGAACATACTGCATTTTGGCCAAAAACAAGTATGGTTGTGATAGGGCTTTCTTCACTGTGAGGCAGAGGTACCGTGCAAGGTCATTGACACCTATAAGAGACATCACTAAACAGATATTGTCAGACATTCCTTCATATCTAGAAAGGCGATATTATAGAGGTAAGTACCTATGTGTGACAGATTATATGGTCTAGCTAGTATGTTAAGCATAAGGAACGTTTCACAGCGTGTATTTAATAATTTGTCACCTAACATTGCTCCTAACCGAAATAACTCATATAAAGCTTTAATAGCCTATTTACAAGACACATTGTAAAATTATTATAATGAATATACTACACTACTACTATTAGATGTTACTTCCCAGCTACATCTCTAGCTTTCTCAGCTGATCTATGCTGCTGTTCCACAAACTTTTAGCTTCTGTTGCAGAGGAATAGCTGTGAAGCAGCAGTATATTTCTACCCTAGGGTACATTTGTCAAGATAAATGGAAAGCGTCTACATCTGTATTTAACGCTAGATGTTTATTGTTTATGTACAAAAAGTCTTAGATCTCTATACCTTACTTTTCATTTATAAAATCGGTAGCAATTTTTCATGATATATTGCACAGTGTGTAGAAAAAGACAATGATAACATTTTACCTTTTTATTTATGAACTGGTCCATTAATTTAAATACACTCATGCACAGGTCACTTCTAGTAATTAGGCAGGATCCGTTTGTCACCCCAAACTTTTCATTCGAATTGTGACTTTCAATTAAAATTAACACATAGTGCAGGATGACCTTTCTCAAAAGAGTCAGATTTTATATTTCTTGTATATCTTAAATTGTCATATAATTCTGCTTAAAATATAATTTAAGCAATAAAAAACTATGGATAAAACAGAAACAAAACTCTAAACAACTTACTACATGCAAAAATATAGGTTATAGTTATAGGTTATGTTTATGTAATGATAACAAACCACAATGTCAATTATTAATGGCCGTGTCTAGAGTCCCGTGAAACGGTAATTTATTGCACTCTCGTTAACAACTATGACGTCATAAAAACCGTGACGATCGTTCACAGAAAAAACAAAACGTACACAAGCTCAAAAAACAAACAGCAAGTCGTGACTTTTTTGTATCGTGAATGGTCAGTTGTCTCCTCTAATTATTAGTAGTAATTATAATACAAATATAAAATGTCTGAATTCAAGATTGGTGGTACATTTTCATCATATAGAGAAGTGCAAGAAAGAATTGATGATTTTAATAATAAAACGTTTGCAACGTTTTGAGAGAGGCAAGAACTATAAAAGCAAGTAAAAAAGATATTTCTCGGAGGATCTTGTTTATTACCGGTTCACTAAGTGAAGATTGGACCCTGTGATGAGCACTGATAAGTACACTTGGAGAACCCAAATCACCACTTCATCTTAGGGACTTTCCTTCCCCTCTCGCGTGCATCCAACCACCTTCGTTGCATAAACCACCAGGAAAATTTCTTGTTCATACCCCGAAGGAAGTTAAGGGACTTGGGGCGAATAGGGGTTCTGTGCGGGGTAGGCATACTTTCAGGGGGGTATGGCTTCAAGATGTGAATAACAGCTTTCAAGCCGTTTTCTTCGCAGTTTCTGCTCATATTTCCTTTTTACTACCTACCCCGCCCAGCACCACTATATACTCCTGGTCCCGTAACTTCCTTGGAAGGTGTGAAGAAGAGATTTTTCTTGTGGTTTATGCATCTAGGCGTTTCTGAAAACAATTTTTTGAAAAGCGTTCGGGAGGTAATCCGCAAATTTACCGGAATAATCAACGACAAACCAAATTTAAAATTGAGAACTAGTATAATAAATGTTTCAATAAAACACAATTAATAACATAGGTACTGTGATATTGTGTAGTGATAAAAACAAAATAAGGCTAAATTCAACTAGTCTAAAATAACTATGTATAATATTACTCAAAAAATTTAGATGTAGAGCTGCTACCCTCGCTATTTCCCATATCAAAGATTATTTTATAACAGTACTGAGAAACCAACTTCGCATTATCGATAATGATAATGTTGAATTTGTTGTAATTCCTAGTCATATAAAAATTTCCTTGTTACTGCTATGTTATATATATGAGAGTGCAATATAAATTTATATCTACCTGATTTTTGTGATTATACATGTGACATAATAACAGAGTGCATTAGGAATTCGCTCTTTTTTACATTTTCTCACACTAAATTATAATGCCTTTTTATTGAAAGATGTGTTGTTTTTCCATTTTGGTGCAGTCTTTCCAAGTTAAAGAAAACTTTATATTGTTGTTGTTAATAATCGTTATTAATAGACATGATTACGAAAGCATCCCAGTCATAGTCATTGCCGAATATATTTGTAATTACGAAAAAGACATATGGCAGCAGCAGAATGACTTTGTACATTACAAACAGTGAAATAAACTATTTCACTGATTACAAACTATGCCCTATTCGATCGCGTAGTGACGTCATAGTTGTTAACGGGAGCACAAATAGTTCCCGTTTGACGGGACTCTAGACACGGCGATTATTAATTTGTCAATAGTCAATAGCCATAGCCATAATTCTAATAAAACACGGCCACAGCATGGAAGTTTCCAATGACCAATCAGCCTCCAGGAAGACAAAGAGGGAGAAAGAAATCTGCCATCTCTTTCAACATTTGTGAGCCATTTGATTTCAAAAAAAATTCTGGACGCAGCAAGTGCGTTATAATAGTAGAGAATTTTCATAAGAATTGTACACATATGTATACGGCATATCAGTAAAGTTAATTACACAAACCTTGAAGATCGATTTTAGAGGTCCTAGTACGCGCATATTTGAATAATTCTTTCGAAAGTGTTACCATCCATATCTCTTTATTATCAAAAAACTCCTTTTGAGAAAAATGCCCTAAACTCAATTTTCTAGGAAGCTAAAGAGCTAAATTTTGTTATATCTGTAGATAGTGCAAGTCTCTTTAAAATAAACTTGTATTACAAATTTCATTAAAGTTATACAGAAGATTTCCAGAAGGAAACTTATAATTCATATTTGGAAAACTAAAGTATCTACCAAATTATAAACGTAGCAGGTATTTTGCCTTATTAATCTTCTTATTAATCGACAACCTAATCAAACCGGTTTTTTAAATATCAACAATAACAAAATTATAATTTCAGACTCAAAGGTGACAAACTTATTTAGGCGTTTTAAACAAAAATGAGATCTTGTTTAAAATGTATGAAATCTGTGCACTATTGTTTCTCCAAACGCCAAAATAAAACATAAAAAACAAACATTTATCGAACTGGTCAAAAAACGTTTTGTTTAGGTGATACATTAGATCGGCTTCATGCCCCAGATATTATATTCAAAGTACCTAGACGTAACAATTAGTATAATTACCACTGAAACAAATCCTACGACTGTTTCGGTCTTATATGACGTCTTCGTTTAAGTGTAAAGATAAAAGAAACTATTTTATAATAATTTTTATACAAGACTTGAACATATTTTGTTTACGTTTATGCGACAGCATAAAATATCTATGCTGCGCTAAGACTGATGTATTTGAGGCCGTTCGTAACGCTACAATTATAATGTCTTTTAATAATTGATTGAATCCCCCAGTTAAATAACAATTACTTGGCAAAGTTTTAATTTCATGTCGTCTGTCATTTTCCATAACTGCGGCCGAGATTTGACGATTGCTGGTTCGGGTGGTATGTGTTTGGCCTGGTATTTATTTAGTTTGCTTACCGTTGATGTGTGGTTTATACCTGTTGTATGATTCAATCTACGCCGGGCAATTAACTACTCTGTCTGCCAGGCATTGGACTTTAACCACTAATTCGTCTCAGCGCATGTCTTTGGAATTTTATTTTTAATTTGGAAGAAACTCTACATATTGGGTACCAAATTACTTAAAATTTACATAGTTTTATTTGCACTATTTCTAGCCACATGTAAAGTCTCATTTCAGTTACTCTGGTATTGACAAAATATAGCGTTTTAGTTTTAAAAAAGTTTTCCCCGATTTTCCACCGAAAAAGCTTGAGCAGCAAGGCCGATTAACGACCTCGGTTTTCGCACAAACAAGATTTTTGCCAAGTTTGATCGAAATCAGTTTAGTATTTTTTGAGTTATCGCTCAGATACATACATACATACATATATACATACATACATACATACATACATATATATATATATATATATATATATATATATATATATATATATATATATATATATATATATATATATATATATATATATATATATATATATATAAACATATAAAAATTTTAACCGACCTTGGTTTTGGGTTCTAGGGACCCAAATTCGCGCTCATCTGAAGAAATTTTTTCAAAAGCTTTTGATCGTGACCTCTCTATTAACGAATTTAAAATTCGTTAAAAAGTATGGACGCAGCAAGTGCGTAATGGTATCGAATTTTCGTAAAAATGTTTTTAATTGCATATAAGTCTTGTTTTTAAAAGAAGGACATTTGGTTGGCAGTATAACCTATATAGTAGTAACAATGTATCATATTTCATTAAAATAGATTTGTTGCGAGAGTTGGTTGAAAAATTCCACCGGAGCTGTAGGGTAAGCTGATCGTGTTAATCTAGCAACGTCTGCTTCGTACTGCTGAATATACATGCGTAACTCAGCAAAATTCCTTACGTTAACTCAGTAACTCAGGCGCAGTTTACTGCGCCGGCTCATTGCGTTAACTATTGCGCCATGACGCACAAAATAAAACGCACCGAGTGAGCAGCGAAACGCAATATAAATATATAAATGGTTATATATTGTGATAATATTTATTTTTATTAAACTAAATAAATATCATCTTAACAGTGTTTGTCAAACTTAAGTCATTTTTGTCTCCTATAAATTTAAACATTTTAGCAAAAATATGGATTGTTTGGTAAGAATAGCAATCAGAAAGACATTATGGAATATGAGAGATTTATGGTAAATGAAGGTGATGGTTGAAGTGTTAGAAGGTGAAAAATAGAAGGGCAAAAGAAATTACATTCGGAACGTCAAAATTTGAAGTTTACTGAATTTGGTGTATGACTGTCAAACTATTTAGGATATAACCTTCTAAATTATGTTATAATACAGCACAAGTCTAAGACTTATTGTACTAACATATTGTATAATTTTTGCCAATAAACAATAATAATAATAATAACTACATAATTATTCATTCAACTTCGATCTTATATTTAATAGGTATGTAGAATATTCCATCTTGATATCTAATAATGGTATAATATAACTGTCAACTAGAAATGTCAAAATTTTTGTGCTGGAAAATTTTGTAGTTTTTGAAAAGATTTAGTTAAAATTAATGTTACTGTTTAAAGAAAAGTGAATATCAATCGTCATGGCTACTGTGGAAGCGTTGGTGGGAGTGTCAATAGCAGAAGAAGAAAAATTAAAAAGTGACATTCATTAAAATCATTTGGACAAAAGAAACTTAGAAAGAGGATGGTTAACAAAATTGTATCACCACAAGCACAAGCAGAGCTTATTTGTGAGATGCATTGTATAACTTTAATAATAAATAAATAATAAATAATAATAAATAATAGGTATGCAGTTAAAAGGTTGAGTGCTGTTTTTTAGTGAATTTTTATTTTAAAAAATTCACTAACAGAGAGGTATCGATGGTGAGACTTTGCAAAAATTCTTTCAAATGAGTGCGAACTAGGACCCCTAGAACCCATATCCGGGGTCAGTTTCAATTTTATATGTTTATATATATATATATATATATATATATATATATATATATATATATATATATATATATATATATATATATATATATATATATATATATATATATGTATGTATCCAACCGCTAACTCAAAAAATAATTAACCGATTTCGATAAAACTTGGCAAGTGCCTTTCTTTTATTAATGGCTTGGATGAGTTCGTTAGTCAGAAAAATCGGACGGGGTTTGCCGGAAAAATTTTGAGTTTTCTTTCGAAAAAAGTTTTTTTCTCCGAAAGTAACAAAGCTGTTTTAATGAAATTTAGTATATATGTTGCCTTAGGAGAGATTGTACTGCGTACCAAAATTCAACTGTCTAAATTTAGAGAAAATTGAGTTATTCAAATTTTAAATTTTCTTTCGAAAAAAATTTTTTCTCCGATAATTACAAAGTTATTTTAATTAAATTTTGTGGATATCTTGTTTATTTTATATGACACTGACGTTGACTCTAAGCCTCCTCAGCTTTCTTTCATATTCAAACTGTTGATCTCAAATTGCTTAAGGTAAATTCTAATAGATGGCACATATGTCTAAAAGCGGGCACAGATAATTTAGTTAGTTAATAAGGACCAATAACAAGGACATTGAATAAAGATTTGTTTTCGCGAGGTACTGATTCTAACATAGAATTTAATATTTATATTTTTATGGCTATAATTCATTTACATGTGCTACTACTCTCGATATCACATAATCGCCAATAAAAATAGATCGCTACCGCATGAAATTATGATCATTACAGCTTGCTGTTGTGGTAGATGACACAGTTTGATCATCGACTAATTACAGGTTTCTACTTAGCTCTAGTTCAATATATGGTGAATGTAACAGAATAGTTGAGACAACAGTTAGAACATTTAACAACAGATTCCTTTATTTGGCTCCAATGAATAGAACAAAATTCAGCAGAATTAAAAGCAAGCCGTCAAGTCATAGAATAATACTGACACGACGAGTTGTTAAACGTTTCAAAATTGAAGACAATGAAATGAATGAAATTATAGTTCTTGCATATTTTGAAGCATGTCTACAAAGTTCGTTAAGAAGTAGGTCTCAAGATTTGGGTTTATCTATCTGGGCAATACACAGAATATTGAGAAAGCACAATATGCATAATTAGTGAATTTTTATTTAAAAAAATTCACTAATAGAGAGGTATCGATGGTGAGACTTTGCAAAAATTCTTTCAAACGAGCGCGAACTAGGACCCCTAGAACCCATATCCGGGGTCAGTTTCAATTTTTATATGTTTATATATATATATATATATATATATATATATATATATATATATATATATATATATATATATATATATATATATATATATATATATGTATGTATCCGTCTGATGAGTCAAAAAATAATTAACCGATTTCTATGAAACTTGCAAGTGCCTTTCTTTTATATATGGCTTGGATGAGTTCGTTAGCCAGAAGAACCGGACGGGGTTTTCCGGGAAAATTTTGAGTTTTCTTTCGAAAAAAAATTGTTTCTCCGAAAGTAACAAAGCTGTTTTAATGAAATTTACTATATATATTGCCTCAGGAGAGATATTACTATGTACCAAAATTCAACTTTCTAAGTTTAAAGAAAATTGAGTTATTCAAATTTTAAATTTTCTTTCGAAAAAAATTTTTTTCTCCGAAAATTACAAAGTTATTTTAATGAAATTTTGTGGATATCTTGGCTTAGGAAAGACCTTACTACGTATTAAAATTAAGCTCTCTAAGTTTATAGAAAATTGAGTTATTTAAATTTGAAGCATTTAATAAAAATTCACTAACATAACGCACTTGCTGCGTCCCGAGTTTTATAATTTTTCAGTCAGTTTGTATACATTTTTCACGTAAGATAGGTACTATGACAGTTCTAAGTGTCAAAGGAAATTAATCTTTAATTCAGTGGTATTGAGGCTTAAAACCATAGTAAATTATAGGTACAGGTAATGCCTCTTATTGCCATTGAATAAAGTATAATTCCCTTTGACCCTTAGAACTGTCACAGAACCGATCTTACATGAAAAATGCTATAATCCATGTTACGACCGTGATTTGTAATACTCGATTATTCAGTAATGTTAAATAGATAATGCTTTAAAAAAAGTAGGTAACATATTTTTAACGAATTGTTATATTTATGTTATGTATATTTTTGAAAGTGACGCCTGGCAACAATTTCCCGGTCCTTCGCTGTGCGTCAACATATTTTGAAGAAGTGAGTTAACACGTCCGGCGCAGTGAACTGAGGTGGCGAAATTGCGCGGCGCAGCACAGTGTTACACATGGCTACTGCTGAAGAGTTTCGCCCGATTTCCGACAGCGACTTTTCAATTGAAATCCATACAGCGGTTGTAAATGCTGGCCGCCAAATCTTATCTCTAATTGAACTGTTCTTCCCTGGGAATACCTAGAAGCACATCTAGGGCTCTAAGAGCTACAATTAACGAAGTTGCCTTCTCTGTCTCGTCCCAACCAATTGCTGTAGCAGCGGCTTCGAACTGGCGTAGATAAATACCCCATTTGACTGAACCATCAAATGTGGGGTCCTTAATTTTTACGACGGGGCTATCTTCGAGTTTGATGTTTGCTTTGACTAGGGTGTCATACTTCTTTTCTAGTGATTGAATTTTCTCCTGTACCTCAGCTTGCACCTTTTACGTCAGCTTTTCATACACATCGTCGCTGACACCCCTTACTCAACTTTCTACTTGTTGGAAGATATCCTCTTTTACCTGCTTTGTACGTTCGTCCACACCTGAAGTAATATTCCCAATTCTGCTGACTTGTTCTTGCAGAATTTTCTTTGTTTCTGCACATCTTCTTATTTCTTTCTTTACTTCTTCATCTCTTTTTCTGGCTTCTTTATCTATTTTTGTCAGCTCTTCTTTTGCTTCTTCATCCCCTTTTCTCAGCTCTGCTTTCGCTTCTTCATCTCTTTTCCCTAGTTTTTCTTTTGCTTCTTCATCTCCTTTTCTGGCTTCTTTATTTCTTCTTCTGCCTTCTTCTTTTATTTCTTTAATCAATTCCAACAGCTGGGTGTCTATATTGGTTGTTGCACTACGTGTCTTGGGCATAGACTACTTAAAGCTGGTACACACTTTGTTCTGCCCCAAAAATACATCCAGTTGGTTACTTCCGACACCAATCTTCCAGATAGTTCAGAAATTTACGCGTTGCTTAACGAATATTCTGGTATGTTCTTTAGCAGTTTGAAATTCCCACTTCTGACACCAGTTCTTACGTTCTTCGGGGTTCTGTATTTGTTGACTAACAAAACACAGCTTTTCAAACAACTAGCTTATTATAACTATTTTCCAACACCACTATCAACTAAAATATTTCTCTCTATTACTAAATATCAATATAACTATATTTCACTATGCGCCTTCTATGATCGCTTTTTATACACCAACACTAACTCACTATTGACTGACTGACTCTATTTGCGGCATGCCTACTTACACTGTCCATGGAGGTTTTAGACTTTCTACATTGTTCTACACCTGTCACATTTGACCACTTCTAGAAATATAATTCCAGAGTGTTCGCTGTTACAAACACACTTTACAAGATGCCTGTAATCGTTCTTTTCCTTTGTTAGATGTACGCATCACTAAAAACCGAGTCAGAGGATTTTCTTACACTGTTTACCGAAAACCAACCCACACTAATCGTTATCTTAACGCCCAATCTCACCATCACCTATCGCAACTAAATTCAGTGGTTCGAACACTAGTAACACGATTCCTTAGATTAACGAACAACAACAATAAACAGACAGAATTAAACTTTTTAAGACAGACATTCCTAGAAAACGTATACGACAACAATCACATACTACGAAACATTAGAAACGAACAACAACAAATCACTACACCACAACAAGAACAAACAGAGTCCACACAACAACACACAGCGTTTTTACCATACATTAAAGGTGTCACTGACAAAATCAGCAGAATTTTTAGAACCCATAATATCAAAACCGTATTCACAACAGACCAAAAACTGTCAAATCTTATAAAAACTCCCAAGGATACGATTCCAAACGAATCTCACGGAGTTTACGAAATTCCTTGTTCCGACTGTTCCAGAACTTACGTGGGACAAACAAATAGACGCACCCACAATAGAATATATGAACACACCCTCGCAGTTAGAAAATCCGACCCCTCATCAGCGCTGGCCATGTATCATATTCATACAGGACACAAAATAGACTTCGATAATGCCAAAATAATAGCACCGGTTTACAACTTCAAAACTGGAATTATCCACGAAGCAATCGAGATTGAAGAACGTCCCGATTGTTTAAATAAGAGAGATGATGGTCTTCGCCTTCCGACCACTTGGAAACCTATTATATCTTCATTACAAACACACAAACAGATAATAAGTTCCAGAGACGATTTTATTTCCTCATTATTTGTCTCAACAAATGCCGGTTACCCTCTTAATCCTCCTCATCCTCTAAGTACCGTGACCAAAGCCCTCCACTTAATTGACCTTGACCTCACTATCACTGACAACGAAGCAGGTAGACGGAACGACATATATAAGACAAGACCCGCAACGAACTGCCAGATCTCTCTGAGGCCTAGGGTTGAACACACTGAGACCCCACAGACAATCTCCGGCGAGATTTGGGGAGTAGGCAGATTAAGGCCCCGTAATCGAACTACCACAACCAAACCCACCTTTGTCCACCGCTCTAAGGAGTAGGCAGATTGAGGCCTTAGAGTGTCTTTACATATTTCCTTTACCTCTTGAAACCAACCCAACTCACCTTTGTCCACCGCTCTAAGGAGTAGGCAGATTGAGACCTTAGAGTGTCCTTACATATTTCCTTTACCTCTTGAAACCAACCCAACCCACCTTTGTCCACCGCTCTAAGGAGTAGGCAGATTGGCGCCTTAGAATGTCCTTATATATTTCCTTTACCACTTGAAAATGGCTCCAAAACAGGAGCCGAAACGTCGAGTTTTCATAAATTCTGGACGCGGTTCAACCCTAGAACCAAGTATGTCTCATATATATATATATATATATATATATATATATATATATATATATATATATATATATATATATACCATCTAGTGACTTCCGTCTTTCTTATAATACTGAAAAAATCTTTCCAGAGGTTCGTCTCTTTGTTGGCTAGTTCTGAGAGTCAAGTTTTTCCATATTTAAATGGCTAAATATATTCCCTGAAAAAAGCATTACTGCATATTCCCAGACAGCACAGACACATTCTGAGAATATACCAGGAATGCTTCGAAAGAATATTCAAATATCCCCAGAACATTCTCACAAGGTACAATATATATTCATAGAACATTCTATGAACTTGAGAATTGGACAGATTCTGTCATACTAATAAAGTTCCTACAATGTTATTTATAATATTCTTAGGAGCTCCCGGTATCTTTTGAAAGTGTTCCACGAACATTCAATTAATCTTCTCAAAATGTTCATACTCATTGGAACATTGCGTTTTTAAAAAATATATACAGGTGTTTCGCATAAGAAACGACAGAGAGCAGGGGCATGTAGGGGAACCTAAAATATGGTGATTTAACGCAACTTAACCCTATACTAAGGTGCATCCCTGAGATGTTATAGGCCTTCAAAGTGGGGTTTTAAATTTCGAAAGAAAAACAATATCTCAGTAATACTTCAACTAAGAAAAACCAAATTTGGTACACGTTTTGGGTTACCAAGAGCATTAATCATTGGTGAGTAGAGTTCAATTCAAGCATTTCAAAGGGTCGAATAGTGGTGATGCACCCATAAAATGTAACATAATTTTTTAACCTATTGGCGGATCTAAAAAATTATTATTTCATTTTATGGGGAAGTAAATTATAAAACTTCTTTAATCTTGTTATTTTTAAAAAAACGTTTGTCGTTTTCAAGAAAAACCCGAATAACTAGACACATATATTATCAATGTTACTTAAAATCACCAAAAATTCAATAGATGCCTGTGAAATTACCATGTTGAAGAATTTCTATAACTTATCGATAGCAGTTTTTTTATTTCTGTTGTTTGCGTTGTCTGTTTTCTAATAAATTATACTTATTCACACTTTTTTACTGATTGTCAAATTTAACCTATACATAAGTTTATTGGCAAATATTTAATTTTCGATGATTTTTAGTAAAATTGATAAAATATGTTTCTTTACTTATTCGTGTTTTTCTTGAAAACACCAAAGTTTTTTCAAAATAACAGAAGTAACATAGTTTTAGAGTTAAATTCCTGATAAAATGAAATATTTTCTTAAATCCACCAATCTGTTAAAAAATTGTGACATTTTAAGGGTGCATCGCCCCTAATCGACCTTTTCAAATGCCTTAATAGAACTCTACTTACCATTGATTAATGCTCTTGGTACACTCAAAACGGGTACTAAATTTGGTTTTCCAATTTAAAGTATTACAGAGATATTGATTTTTTTCGAAATTTGAAACCCCACTTTGACGGCCTATAACCTCCTAGGGCTGCAACTTAATGTAGGGGTAAGTTGCGTTAAATCACCATATTTTACGTTTACCTACATGCCCCTGCCCTGTGTCGGTTCTTATGCAAAACACCCTGTATACATTTTTTGAATGATACAGAAATTAAGAAAATGCAAAGATATAAAATATTGGATTTATCTTCAAAATGTACTGATTTTGCACCATTTAACTGGCATTTTATATATTTTCGTATAAGCAAGTCCAACAGACTAGAATTTGAACTTTATTCACCCACACTTGTATACGTTACCAGATTGTTCCAGTGGCTACACACACCTGTAAACTAAAGTTCAGATACGTAATAAGTCAACAATTCGAGTATTGCACATTTATTTAGATTGTACTTATAACAAATACAAAGAAATGTCTGAATAAAATATTAATAAAACAATTAAAATTTCAATAACATAAAAATCAAATAAATAATGATACAGTTCTTGGAGTTTCCGGAAAATTTAATAGCCAAATACAAAGTTTCCGAGAGGAATAATCGCGGTTACGCCACTGAAGTAATATGAAATTTGGCTAGACTATTGTTCCTACAGGCTTTCAGTGTGGCATTAAAGGAATTGCATTACACAATAGTACTTACACCTTTATAGAATACAACTAAATTGGACAGAACATCCCACAAAATCACACTCACTTCCACTTACACAAAACTACAACTGAAAGTCATCGATGAGACCTTTTGACCCTGCCCTTGTCACCAACAGCTTGAATATTCTGGTTGTAAAGGCATACTTTAGCAAAGTGATTCCGTATCTGATAAATTGCAAGTTTTATTGTACATTTATCTTCCCACCATATGTTCAGGTTCACATTTTCTTCACTTTCTAGTGATACTTTTCATAGCATTAACTTCTTACACAGGAGTAAAAGGTCCGAGATGTTGCTTAGACAATTTTATAGATTTGCAGTATTCTTGCACTTTTCTAGTCCATCTACATAAAACGGTGGTGGTGGTTTATATTGCATGACTTACGTACTATTGAAAATAATACAATTAACAAAATACCTAATTCGTAAGATGATCTAGTCTCAAGCAAAATTGGCGAACCCATCGCCAGTGTCCTACAGGAGATGCTTTAAAACTTGTTTCTTTACTGGGTTTTAGTTAACCTGACACCATGTTTTAGTTGCTTCTATACTCTGGAACTATGTTTGCAATTACACACTGTTCACGCCACATTGTTATTTTTAATTAATTATGTTAGAATAAAACCTTATACAACATTGATCACAGACCAATAATTTTGACATTAATTTTCATTTTCGTCTAGAGGCCATCTTGCCATTTGCCATCTTTCCTTCCCGGCGGCATGGACATGCGCTCTATGCCTAAAGAAGGGATTGCCTAAATATAAAATATGTTTTACCACAGACAGGTAACAGAATCATACATGCAAAATAGTTACTATTTTAATTCTCACCACTATACCGCAATCATCATCTATCTTTTTCATTAAATTTTAAAGTTATATAATATTATAAGGACATCTCAAGCACATTCTAAACGAATATTCGGAATAATAATCTATTCAAATATTCTCAGTGTATTGATGACGAAGTTTCTTAGGATTGAATGAATGTACTCAGAATATTCAAGATTGAAGTTTGAAATGCCATAAATGTTATTAGAACATTCCGAAACAAATATTCTGAAAAAGAATATTCTCACATTATGAGAGCATTCTGAGAATATCTTGTGCTGTATGGGTTATCAAATTCAATGGAATAATCAATCATGGATATATTGAATCTTTCAGTTTTCAATAGTTTTCGTAATCAACTTGTCACATCATTTGAGTGACATATTATATTGACAGAAAAAGTTAACATGCTTTGGAGTGGAATTTGTGTATAAAAATCAGCTCCTTAATTTAATATGTGTGTTTGTGCAGATAAAATGATGTCATTGAAAGGTTATCATATACACACTAAATTCAACATACATAGTTGAAACAAGTCCGATAGAATTAGCAGAAAGTAAGTTAGCTTATGTATGAAAATTCGCTACTACAACGCACTTGCTGCGTCCAGACTTTTTTTAAATTATTATTGTTGTTTTTGTTATGACTAGTTGATAAAATTTTTATGTTAAATATTGATGTAGTTTGTCATTTGCATTTTATTTTAAAGAACTTTTTTCATCAAAATACTTAACGTAGCCACGAATATATATTTACAGTTGTCGTGGGTGACTAGAAATATATTATATTTTCTTCTGTCTGAAGATGCCGTAAAACACTAAACCGGCTGCAGAGAAGAAAACATGCAGTTGTGAAGCCTAAAAAATTCTCAAAGTCTGTTTTGATTGATTTTCAAAACTGGTTAGCTAACTGAATCTGCGAAAAAAACCACCAAATGTTGACAAAAGAGAGGCGAACCCCCTAATAGTTGGTTAGTAATTAAAAGAATCGGGCGATACATACATAACCATCTAAACAATTAAACAGGCCATAAATATGGAATAGTTTGTTCAATTAAAACATATTTCCAAATTTTATTCCAAATGTTGGATATTGAAATATTTCTAATAGAAATACTGTAAATACATACTTATTTCGCAGTAAGATTTTATGTAATAAATCTAGGAAGCAAGATGTCAGTTCTAATCACTTTGGCTGATTCAGCTGATCTAAAAATACATACATGTTTCTATATTATGAACCTTCAACACTTGCAGCTTTTCAAAATATGCTGCTCCCACAATTTGTACTACCTCAAGTTTTATTTAAAGACCAGTGCATTTTTAAGTGTCAACTATCTCGGTCTGCGATTTTATTTTTATTATTTATTGTGATTTTATTACATCATAAAAAAAAACAGAAAACAAATCTAAATTAATGATGAAGTTCATGTTAAATGCAAAATGGTTGGATTAGAAAATTCGAACAATTATTCTTCAAAACGACATAATGACGAAAGTGCTGTAAACTGAAGACAAAATCGAAAACTAGAGAAACATAAAACATCAAAATAGTTAATTAAAAGTGTTAACTTTTCAAATAGTAAATATAATGACGGATGTGTTAGAAAAAGGAGTAAGCTCTTTTATTGGAGAGCTGAGTCTTACTGTGCTAAGAAACAAGTGGTGTTCAAGAGTCTGTATCATTTCCGATTTCCTCAATTATCTGGTACAATATCAAGGTATTTAAATAGTATATACATAAATGCAACATTTGATAGCCTGTGTATATTATCTTTTATTTTACGCAGAAATCATATTTAAGCAAACTAAATAATTGAAAAGGTGTTCGCATACGGACATTCTATTTGTGGAAAAAAATTACCAATCAATAGTTAAATATTTATTGAGCATATTTTTTATTTTTAGTGAATTTTCTTTAAAAAAAATCAGTAATGAGGAGATCCCGACTTTTGAATTTTGAAAAAATTTCTTCAAATGAGCTCTATTTAGGACCCCTGGAACCCAAATCCGAGGTCGGTTTCAGACTTTATATGTTTGAATATATATATATATATATATATATATATATATATATATATATATATATATATATATATATATATATATATATATATATATATATATATAATGTCTCACACCTATAACTAAAAGAATAACAGACCGATTTTGATAACACTTGGTGAGTACCTTCCTTTTGCAAGTGGCTTGGATAAGTTCGTTAGCCAGGAAAATCCGCCGAGGTTTTCCCGGAAAATTTTGTGTTTTCTTTCGAAAAAAAAATTATATCGCCGGAATTAACAAAGTAAGGGCAACCAAATTTGGCACGCGGGTTTATGTCATTATAGGTAAGTTACGTACTAAAATTTAGCTCTGTAGGTTGATGCTTTCGCTGTAGGTTTAGTGAAGTTTATAGTTTAACGGTCTATAATTTTTAGCTAATTTTCGTAGATCAAATTCGTTATTGAATGTTAGCATTTTTTTAATCGAAATATGATGCATGTTTGTAAGAAAAAAATCTGGACGCAGTAGGTGCGTTTTGGTATCAAATTTTCATTAAATCCTTCAAATTTCAATAACTCAATTTGCTATTAACGTAAGTTTTGTTGGTTAGGAAACCAACATTAAACTTTATTTTCGAAAACAAAGTATGAACGCAGCAAGGGCGTTTTGGTTGCGAGTTTTCATTAAATGTTTCAAATTGCAATAACTCAATTTGCTATTAACCTAAAGTTCATTGGCTAGGAGACCAGTTTTCTCGGAAACATTTAAAGTTTATTTTCGGAAAAATTTTGTACATTTTCAAATAATTATTTTGATAAAATATGGTACATTGTTCCTACTCTATAGGTTATACCGGTAACCAAATTAATGCCTGCTCGCATTAGAGCGATATATTTGTAATTAAAAACATTTTTATGAAAATTCACTTCCTTCACGCACTTGCTGCGTCCAGAGTTTTATTCTAAATAAGAAAACTTGGGTTTGTGTTGAATATCTTATTTTATTATCAAGTAATTCGCATTAGCGGTGAAAGTACAAAACAGCACTAAGTAAGTAAACAACAAAATGAAATGCATAATCATCACAATCTAAGGGCTATGTCGCGCTGTCGTCGCAACCATGTTTCTCTGTCGCCAGCAGCGCTGTTCATTTCATTATAACTTTAACATTTCATCAATTGTGCCAGGTTGTTCGGGAGTTTTCTCCTTGGTCTACCTCTTCCATTTTTTCAGATATCTGTCTTTTATATAATATTGTCAGAAAGTTATTATATCTCAGAATATGTCTAATTTAGCCATCCTCGTTTCAATTTTAGTGAATTTTTATTTAAAAAAATTCACTAATAGAGAGGTATCGATGGTGAGACTTTGCAAAAAAATTTTCAAATGAGCGCGAATTAGGACCCCTAGAACCCATATCCGGTGTCAGTTTGAATTTGTATATGTTTATATATATATATATATATATATATATATATATATATATATATATATATATATATATATATATATATATATGTATATATCCGTCTGATAACTCAAAAAATAATTAACCGATTTCGATGAAACTCGGCAAGTGCCTTTCTTTTATTAATGGCTTGGATGAGTTCGTTGTCCAGGAAAATCGGAGGGGTTTTCCGGGAAAATTTCTCCGAAAATTTCGATAAAATTTGGTCTACATATTGCTTTGGGAAAGATCTAACTATGTGCCAAAATTCAGCTTTCTAGGGTTACAGAAAATTGAGCTATTCAGATTTGAAACATTTATGTTTAAATCACCGCTTATATGAGATCAAGTATGTGGTTGCCGTTGGTTAGTCAATGACAGCTGCTATTATTGTCATTGACCGGTATTCATTTTTAAGATTCAGAGAAATGTCAATAATACTGAATTCACTGATTGTTAATCATTGGCAGCATTTACGATTATATATAACCCTATTGTAATTTATCATCATTTATCACCTCTGTAGTATAATTATTTTTTTCCTTACAACTCGCTTCGTTTTTAGTCAATTGTTGTTATTAATAGTCAATAGTTTTTTCCCAAAATTTGCTCTTACCGAACACACATGGCTTCCATTGACTTCTGCTTCTGCCGCTGTTACAGTCTTAACTCTTAACATGTCGCTTTGCTTACGCTTACTGCTATACTATTAGTGAATTTTTTATTAATGGCTTGGATGAGTTCGTTAGTCAGGAAAATTGGATAAGGTACTCCAGGAAAATTTTGAGTTTTTCCTTACAACTCGCATCGTTTTTAGTCAATTGTTGTTATTAATAGTCAATAGTTTCTTCCCAAAATTTGCTCTTACCGAACACACATGGCTTCCATTGACTTCTGCTTCTGCCGCTGTTACAGTCTTAACTCTTAACATGTCGCTTTGCTTACGCTTACTGCTATACTATTAGTGAATTTTTTATTAATGCCTTGGATGAGTTCGTTAGTCAGGAAAATTGGATAAGGTTCTCCAGGAAAATTTTGAGTTTTGTTTCAAAAAAAAATGTATTTCTCCGAAAATTACAAAGCTATTTTAATGAAATTTGGTAGATATGTTGCCTTGTAAACGGCCTTACTACACACTAAAATTCAACTTTCTGCATTTTTTGAAAATTGAGTTATTCAAATTTTGAGTTTTCATTAAAAAAAAAAATTTCTGCGAAAATTACAAAATTATTTTGATGAAATTTTGTGGATATGTTGCCCTGGGTAAGGCCTTACTATACACCAAAATTCAACTTTATAAGTTTGTAAAAACTTGAGTTATACAAATTTGAAGCATTTAATAAAAATTCACTACCATAACGCACTTGCTGCGTCCCGAGCTTTTTTTTTCAACAAGCATCTTCTCTCACGTTTTCTTGCACACTTTCTATCAGTGCACCGTGTCTTTGTGATTTTTCTTCTCCGTGTCCACATTTCAAAAGGTTTATTATCTTCATGTTCTGCTTAGTCATAGTCTCCATATACCACGACAGTCCATAAGTACGCCTTGACAAACCTTTTCATCAAGTTCGGATAAATATTTATATTAGCGAGAACAGTACTTTGTTAATTGAATCCTTGCTTTGCCATCGCAATCCTGCTTCTCAGAGCTTTGCTACATTTACCCTCATTTGTTATAATACTACAAGATTACGAGTTGTTTGAGTTGTTGGCTGTTTATCATTACATACATTTTTGCAGTCCTATCCTTACTTATCCCCATCACTTTTAATTTTGCCATCTTAATCTTTGAGTAAATTTACCGTAACACACTATCTAGCACAAACAGTATCTCTTGTCATCTTTTTTCTGTTTCTCCTATCAGTGCTTCACAATCTGCGTATTTTACGCAATGTTGTCCATTTATTTTGATTCCTGCTATTATTTTTCTTAAGCCTATTTATTTATTTTCTATAAATGAATGGACTATAAATGGGGATAATGGACATCCTCTCTGTGCACATTTCCTCATTTTAGTTTTAGTTTCATATTCGTTAACATCTGTTATGGTACTTTGATTTTTGTACAGATTGTGAACTATACGCCCATTTTGCCAATCCGGTGCAGCTCTCTTTATTATATAAAACAATATTTTTCAATCCACAGTATCGATACCTTTTTTAGGCCTGCAAAAACAATAAATGTATCTCTAGTTTTCTCAAGTCTCCATTCTCCTATTGTTTTAAGTGTAACTATTATTCCTTTAATTTCTCGTCCAGGTCTAAATCCGAACTGACCTTCATTCAAGCAACCCTCAATTTTGTTTCTGATTATATTTTTTATTATGATTAGAACCTTCTCCACATGACCCTGTATATTTATTGTCCTGCGCTAGTTACATTTTTAGAAACTCTAATGGGGAGTAGTAGGTAATAGGGCAGTTGGACCAGACAGATTGGCACACATAACTCCACGTTTAAAATACTGTGGTTAAGTGACAGACAACCAATGACATACAGACAGACGACCAACAAACGAACCAACCAACCAACCAAGACAACCAATCAATCAATGGATTTCTGTCTGTGTGTCGTTGGTTGCTTCGTTGGTTGTCTGTCACTTAACCAAAGTATTTTTAGTGTGTAGTTAAATGTACCAGTCTGTCTGGCCCAACCACGCAATTACCCATTCCCGATGTATAACATTTCTCAATCAGTTGAAAAAGCTTTTTTAATTATTTTTTTAACCTCCATCCTTTAAAAGCCCCGCTGTTAATTATTCTATGCCAGGAGTTTTTTAAGTGCTGTCTAAAATCTTTTTCTTGAAATAGGCGGGCCCAGAACATCTGAGTTTATCTTTCCGATTTCCTCCATATACTCCCATCCAAAATTAATTTGCTTTTCATGATACAGCTTTTTTAGATAGGCTTTCCAGTCCTCAGCAATGTCTTCCTTTTATAATGATAAATTTTCATCATAGTCTTTTATGACTTAACATTTTGCTTCTGGCTTATATTGTAGTCTTCTTTCCTGTTGGTAAGCTTGATCTGACCGCCCATTCTTCGTTTATCTAGTTTTTGATCCATACTACTTTTGCTTTCCTACATTTTTGTTTGATCGTATTTTTAAATTGTTTATATCTATTGTATACTTCTTCGTTCTTAATATTTCTCTATGTTAAGCTCTTACATTAGATTTAACATTTCGGACGTCGTCCAGGGTTTCCTTGCTTCTAGTCTCTTCTCGGCCAATATTTTCCGCAGCTGCCTTTAAACCGTTTTTTATGCTTATCCCTGACGGATTTCCTACGTCGAAATTTACCTTATTGGTTTCTTATTTAACGTTTAAAACTCCTCTTCGTCTTTTAGTTTGTGTACATTCCATCTTCTTGAATTTTCTCTATCCTTTGTTGACGCATGTTTACATTTTGTACCAGATTATAGTCTTGGTAATAATAAAATATATTTGATACCTTCTTGTATCATTTGATGCTTTCTATGTAGATTGTCTTTTTCGGGTACTTCAAACATTATGTTCATTATGATTAGGCCATTTTCCGCTAGTCATGAGTCACTTGATCAACAGGGGCTGGTTGATAGTTTTGCTGTTTATTTTCTGTCTGTTTTGCCTTTGGTTCCCTAACTCAATCATGTGGTTGTGATGGCTTTCAGACTTCTGTCAGTACATAGTTGCAATTTTCACTTTACCATTGATCGATTTTCTGATGATTAAATCATTTCTGCTACAAAGAAAATTAAACCCAATTTATCGCCCAGTCCTGATTTTTTCCCGGGTTTCTTGTTAAAGACTGTCTGTATCTTTTCTTGACTCCCCCTACAGAAAATATTTACGATTATACTTAAAAATTATATATTTACTGCTGTTTGGATACTGGCTGGTGCTCTTGCTGTGTTCAATGCCGACGATTGATCAGTTCTGTCAAAGTATCGTCCTATCACGATTCTGCATGTCTTCTATAGAAAACTTTTAAGTCTTTCTTTATAAGCACATCATGTTTTACGTAAAGAATGAACTGCCAGCTTTTTCGTATGGACGTCTGCTTGGTAGATCAACTGTCACCAGTCTTGTCACTGATTCAGTACATTGCGAATGGACCCGAAAAGACAGCACAAGTCGATGTAATATATACTGACCTGCCGAAGGCTTTTAATCGCCTTAATCAGCCTAAACTCGTGATCTTGCGTAACTTTTTTTTCTGGGGGCTTGGTTAGTCTATTTGGGCCCTATTTGTTCGGCAGAAGACAATTTGTGAAAATGTGAGGTAATGCTCAGTAAAAGTTTTTCCAGGGGTGACTTTTTGACCCCACTCTAGCTTCTGGAGCGCATTATAATACTGTGATCAACACGGCATGGAGAAGTCTTGATTTTCTGATAAGAAACGGTACGGATTTCTCTTCCCCCGATACATTAAAAAAATCAATACTTCCAGAAAATGGTGAGACATAGATATAAGGAAGTGTTGACAAATTTCAAAGAGATTTTAAGGAGCAATCAGATGACGCAGAAAAATATGGGATGTTCCATTTAAAATTATTAACTTATGAATGAAACAAGTGGCTCGAGTTGGGCAATTAGTATAGGACGCTCTGTATGAATTACTGAAAACATTAATTACGCTTTAATAATAGGAAAGCTTCATCAGTCCTTTCGCCGAGACAGAATTTCCGACACTGGTTAATAGCGCAGATATGTCTTATCAAACACAGTAGTGACATTTTAAAAAATGTCGAAATAAACCAATGAACTAAAAAAGTGTCATTTTTGACATATCGTGCTTTTATAAAATCTGATCCAGAATTCGATCCGTGATCTAAAACGCAGTAATATATAGGGCGCTCTATTTAAAATCGGAAGCGTCACATTTCAACCCCACTAAATCACAGTCTTGCTTTCTTTCTCATAAGAGATACACCAGCCCTAGACCCATCACAATAAACAACCAAGTTATTCAAAATAATGAGTCCTTTTCACTTGTTGGCATCTCTGTGGATCGAAATCTCAATTGGCACCAACATGTCACTTCAATTTCAGAAGCGGCTGCCAAGAAATTAGGTTTCCTCTTCCGGGCTCGCAAATACTTTTCACCAGCTAATCTTTATACTTTATATACTTCATAAATAAGACCAAACCTCGAATATTGCTCCCACATCTGGGGTGCTGCTGCCGCTTCTACACTCGCTATCCTGGACTCCATTCAGAAGACAGCTATACGTCTCATCGGTAACCCTACTCCCACCCAAAGGCTGCCATGTTTTGCCCACCGACGTGCCGTTGGTGACCTCTCTCTATTTTATAGATATCTGTACGGGCACTGCTCAGATGAGCTTTCTTCCATAGTTCCTCCACCTGCTGCCCCCAACAGATCTACGAGGGGAACAGAGCGAATGCACCCTTTTACTGTCCAGGTCACCAGACATAGAACATCTTGTTATGTCCGCTCTTTTGTCCCGAAGACTTCCAAGTTGTGGAATTCCTTGCCGGCACATGTTTTCCCTTCTCCCCCGAACCTCCAAACCTTCAAGTCCAGAATTAACAAGTTGCCTCTTTCCTCCTTGTCGACACCCACGGTACGATAGTATTTAGGTTGTAAGCCCTCGTGATGTGTTGTTGAAATAAAAAAAAATACTTAAGGGTACATTCATTGGATTCCACATAACCGTTCATGCCTAAACCCAATTTTTTTCCTTCGAATTCGAACTAGAAAGTCATAAACTTGTTTTATTTATGTATGTACAACATGGTTTGCGAAGCTTCTAAGTCACCTAGAGACTTACGATTCTTTCATTACACTGAAAAATTCTTTTTCGGGGCTAAGTTCATTGCCCAGTTCTGAGAGTCAAGTGGTCCCGTGGAAAATTGCAAATTTTCTTTTCGAAAATTTGATATCTTCGAAATTCATCAATTTATTTTTATGAACTTTTACTTGTATATTGCCATTAACCTGCAGATATTATGTTCCAAATTTAAAATTTGTTGAATATTTGCTATCCAAGTTCTTCCGGAATTAAATTTAACATAATTTGGAAAATACCGCGTAATATATTCCTTGTTGTCAAACAAGGAAATTATTGTGAGGTATAATGTTAAATAAAATGAACCAAGCTGGATTTAATAAATGATCGTATTAGTGTTTTTATTCAATAGAATGTCAGATGACATGTGGAATTAATAGAAAAGTTGTGATGCTTTGGAGTCAATTATTTATAAAAATTAGTTACTTAAAACTAACATGTTTCTATGTGTGCAGAGAAAGGCATAACATTGGAGGGTTATCTATCACCCACACAATAAATTAAGCATAAATACGTTAAAACAGATTCAATGATATGCTTAGAAGGTAGGATAAAACCCATGAAAATCGCTACTATAATGCACTTGCGTCTCCCAACAGAAAAAAACTTATTTAACAGGAGCTGAAACATTGCCATCTTATATCAGTTTATTATATTTTCCGGTTTACGTAGGTAATAGTCGACCTTTCCCTTTGCATACAATAATGGATTTTTACATATTTCAAAAGACTACATTTTAGCTAATACATTGATGTACTACATTTTAAGAAATTAAATGTTGGGAATGAAATAGTCTCAGTGAACACTTTGTATAAAGCAACTCAAGAGACATACCAGCAGGTAATTTTTGTACTACCATTTTATATTTAAATTAACAGCCTAAGAAATATAGAATAATCCCAGAGTGATTAAGTTACTGGTATAAACCTATTCTAATTGGAACGGACCTCGGATAAAGCGTTTTAAAGGCTTTATTTTACGCTGATTTAAAATAAAAAGTTATTCTTTAAGGTCTTATCAAAGTTGTGATTTTGGCAATAAGAAAAATTTTGTACAAAAACTCGCTGAAACCTTCTATCACAAGCAAATTTCATTTATACAGCAACTTACATTTAAAATATATTTTTTACTCTCCTGTTTCAGATGTTCCTGGTCGTATCACCGGCGAACCCGTGGTTGTGGATACTGGCAACAATTGGGTCTCCTTGTCATGGGGCAAGCCAGAACACCGAGGAGCTGCTCCTGTAGTTGCATACAAAGTAGAGGCATGGTTAAGAGGTGGTGAAGGTGCTCGATGGACAGAACTTGGAATCTCGCCAATCAATAGCTTCGATGCATTTAACTTAAAACCTGGTGGAGAGTACCAATTCAGAGTGACACCTAGGAACAGGTACGGGTGGGGGGAACCCGCACCGAGCGAGTTCGTGGTGGTTGGAAGCCCTGTGGAGCTACCTGAGTTTATCAAGCCGCTATCCGGTCAATTGAAGGTGTTAGAGGGAACTGATATTACGCTAGAATGTGAGGTCAGTGTATACATAAGATATTTTTTAATTGAACCTTGAACATAATAATAAAAATGTAATGATTGCCTGTCTCACGTGGTGTAAATACACTTGCTGTTACTAACAGTAGGGCGAACGTATCCTAATGCTAGTCTTTCAGTGGCTGCTAATTGTATATATTCATGCCAGGGCTCAAAAAAAGGATTAGGCCCAGGAAGTTGGTAGGTTTATTTCAAAGTTCAAAATCATTCGCTTTTCCACAAAGTGAAATTCACATGTGACTTGTTGATCTTTTCATTTACGTCCACGAAAATGTATTTAAGTGTATAAGTATTTTGTATTGCATATTGTATTTTTGTTTCTTTAACACCGATCTATTTCAGGCCAATCACCGACGCCGGGGGAGAGTTTCATCTCACTCCTCTTAAAATTTTGCCCCTTCCTTTATGTGAGGAGGTAAGGTAAGAATATTTAACGCGTCCAACATTGCATGGTACACGAGACCTACAGCTTTACGCCGGTCACAAGGGCGAAACGTGCAAACATTCAACTTGCCCAAACACCAGGACACACGCTCGGTCGCAGTTAATTTTACAGTATGTACTGAAAAAGTTAAATTTTCCCCACTGGAAGTCGAACCCAGGATCTTGGGGTTCAGACGCACACGTTCTTACCACTGAACCACAGAGGATGCAAGTATTTTGTAAATCAAAATGTTTGCTTTCCCATCTGTTCTTTGCTGCACATGGTCCCGGATCTAGAGGGGGACAACTTCTTCTTTTGAAAGTGCCGTGCAGATTCCTACATGCCGTGCAGATTCCTACATAGGCGTTCATTGTTTTCTCATCAGATGGTTCTACTAATTGCTTCATTCTGTAACGCTTGGAAGTCTTTTAGCCCCGTCTATTGACGGATCTTTCTTAGCCACGATACATTGTACATCTGTTTTTTCCTATTCCCCTTCTTCCTCCCTCAATTTTGTCCTGAAGAATGAGGCGTTGAAGGTGATAGCGTTTTCCACGCAGTATGTGGACGAGATAACCTATTTTTATTTTCTCGATGTTTTTGAAAAGTTCTCGTTCTGCTAGGCTGGCTCTTCGCAGAATGTTCTCATTTCTCACCTGATCGACACAAGATACCCTTAACATTCGCCGTAGGATACACATTTCGAACGCTTCAATTTTGTTGATGATTGGTACAGGAGAACGTACGAAACATAGCATTTTACCATCCTATACCTGAGGTCAACATTCAAGTTTTTGTCTGTAAGAAGTTTTCGAAGTCTTAGGAAGGTCATTCTAGCCTGTTCGATCCTGCATCTGATCTCTTGATCCGGATCCCATTCACTGTCCGAGTTTGCAAAGATTCTCAGCCTCCAGACAACTTTTATGCATCCAATTCTCTTTTGCCACTGTGATCTCATTTCGTATTCTTCTTTGAAAAACTCTGTCATCTTGGTGCGTTCTTCCACCTTCTTCTTCTGGTAACACTTCTTACAGTAAGTTGTAAAATTATAACCAGAGATACCCTTTTTGTCAGTTGTTAAATCGTAATCTACCTCATAACCCCCAGACTTATTACATATCTGACAGACAGGCTTTCTAGCGTCTTGTCGACATTCAGAATAGGTACAGGGACCTCTGAAGAAACAACTAGGCATGTTGACGGTTTAAAGGTTGAACGACTAATGATTATGACTGACTTTAAGAGGCTTTTCATATCCTTTTTCGAATCTGGTGCAACAGAAACATATGTAAGGCAGATGTTCGTATAAATCAATCTTTATTATTATATATTATTATATATCGTAAGCTATTGGGAGGTATTACCTATTTTGATCGTTCTGAATTTTACACTGCCTTCGCTTTTTCATTAATTCTAGAATATCTTTAGTCATCCGCTCTTAGCTATTGTTTTTTTTTTCTTCGAGAGAAACTTTTCGTTCGTGGTTTTAAAAGCTCGTTTAAGATCAAGCCAGTGCTTATTAGCGTTATTTGTACTAATAACACTTTCTAGTTCTTTATTAAGATGGTCTCCATACAGTGATCTTGTTTTTTCATCTTTTAGTAGTTGTAAGTCCAATGTCTTCTTGAAGGTCTCTGTTTTAGGTTTGGCAAGGCGCAAAATGACGTTGGCACACACTGCATTGTGGTCTGATACGATATTGGCACCCGGCATTGTACTAACTTTGGTGATAGAGTTTCTTAAACTTCGGCTAATTGTGATGTAATCTATTTGATTACGAACAACGTGATGATTGTTATACTGTGAGATTTCTAGGCGTATAGTCGTCTTGGCGGGAGTTTGATCCATGTGTATTATAAGATAATTTTCGTTACAGTATCGAACAAACCTTTTGCCCCTGTCATTTCTCTCACCCAAGCCCCAATCACCATACTGATCCCATCCTGCCTTTGCCCACTTTGGCATTAACATCTCCAAAAATTATATTTATCTCATTCATTTTTGTGAGTCTACAGATCTGACATACTTGTCTATAGAAGTATTCTACTTCTTCCTCTGGTTTATCTGCTATTGGGCCATAGACCTGGAAAATATTGATGTTAATAGCCCTACCAGGCAGCTGAATTAGAATTACGCATCCGGAAAGGGTCACAAAGCTTTTTACTGACTTTTGTAGGTTCTCATCTATTAAGATACCAACACCATGTTGGTGATTTCGATCAGCATTATTGCGGAAATAGTAAAATACCTTACTTTTGATTTGGGCATTCCACTTCCAGGCTCACTTACTCCAAGGATGTTTAGCTTCATTCTGCTCATTTTCTGTATTAAATTATCGAGTTTCCCCGCTGCAAATAATGTTCTTACATTCCAAGTCGTTACTTGTGTTATCTTATCCAGTTGGCATCTTCTCCTGGCCACCTAAGATATACCAGGGACTAGAGGCCATTTTAATTTGAGCTTCCAACAGGATAAGAGTTGATCGGATGAATATCCTGAAGTGATCTAAGATGCAGTGTCTTCTGCCTTCTGCATTCCTCTGCTGTTGATCATTTGCTGATTCTTCCGCCTTTAGGGGCGATTTCACATACCTAGGATAAGGAAGTGCCATTTCTCTTGTCAGTTCTTACACCCGAAGCTGTTGACCAACAGGAGGCGAATGCTTCTACCGGCAGTCGTTCGGTCGACAGAGCCTCCTCAGATCTGCAGGGTGCACCGCATGTAGGCGAGCTTGTCGATTGAGATAGCATATTCTATCACCCCTTGCAACTTCAGTGGGCAGAAAATTCAAGTGTGGCACACCGACAGAATTCATCAAAAGATTGATTATTAGTGGCAGATAAAACATTAGACGAACAGGCCTAAATGGAAGCAGCCAGGCAAGATGGTCGGCAAACAATTTGTGGCTGTTAAAGCCCTTTTAAATAATTTACCGAAAGTAGTGAAATTATTCGAACAAATTCAAGAAATTTCTCTTAATGCTGAATCAATATATGAGGTGGGTGTTCTGCTACATGCTGTGAAGAATTTCAAATTTATGATCAACCCAACAGTTTGGGCATCAATAAATCAGTGAAGTAAATATTAAAATTAAAAAGAAAGATATACAATTTTGGTGCGTTGTGTCATTTTAAGAGAGGGTGTGACCAAAACTTTGCCAAAATTGAGAGAAAATCCTGTGAAATGTTGAATAGAAAAGGCTAAAAAATTGAAGTTGATCCTATTCTGACAAATGAACGAATTCCGGAGCGCAAAAAACATTTTGGTAAACTGTGCGATGACGCATCACGAACACTTCAACCTGTTCATCTATTTTCTAAAGCAATGAAAATTTTATTTTATGAAACCATATCAGGAATTAAAACGAAGATTGGCAGCGCTACCACACCAAATTTAAATTTTGCGTGAAATATTGAATGTCCCATCTGAAGAACTGCAAAAGAATCAAATATCACGAAAATATGAGCAAAACTTAAATACATTTTAGTTCTGCCTCTGACTCGCCGTTTTTGAAGAACAAGCTCCACTTTTTTTCAGCAACATAAATGTGTGCGTCTGTTTTGTTTCTTTAGCGTCAGCTTATTTTTGCTACTATGGCCAATCATCGACGCCAGGGAGCAGTTTCACCTAATCTTACTATCCTGGAAATTTTGCCAAACCCCTGCCTTTCTGTAAGGAGGGTCGGGATCTTTAACGTGGCCAACATCCCATGGACACGGGACCGATAGCTTTACGCCCCCTCCGAAGGGCGGAACGTGCAGATATTCAACTTGTTCAAATACAATGCCACAGCATCGGTTGATGTTAATTGCACAGTGTGTACTGAAAAAGTGAAAGGAGAGCCCTGGGATCAAACCCAGTACCCTTTGGTACAGAGGCATATGTTCTTACCACTGAACCACCGAGGCTCTAGCTGTATAAAAAAGCTAGCGCTTTCTATTTCTTGCAACAGATCTACACCCATGATATGTATATATGTATGTATCCAGCCGATAATTTAAAAAATAAATAACCGATTTCGATGAAACTCGGCAAGTGCCTTTCTTTTATTAATGGCTTGGATGAGTTCGGACAGGGTTTTCCGGGAAAATTTTGAGTTTTCTTTCGAAAAAGGTGTTTTAATGAAATTTAATGGATATGTTGCCTTGGGAGAGGCCTGTATCAAAATTCAACTTTCTAGTTTATAGAAAATTGAATTATTTAAATTTTGAATTTTCTTTCGAAAAATTTTTTCTCCGAAAATTACAAAGTTATTTTAATGAAATTTGGTGAATATCTTGCCTTAGGAAAGACCTTACTACATACCAAAACTAAACTTTATAAGTTTATATAAAATTGAGATATTTAAATTTGAAGCATTTAATAAAAATTCATTACCATAACGCACTTGCTGCGTCCCGAACTTTTTTGAACTGTATAAAGTAATTTTGATGAAATATCGCCCGTTGTTGTTACTATAAAGGTTGTACTGATAATCAAATTTGATGCCTTTCAGCTTAAAAAAGACACAATTGCCACACATATTAAAAAAAAATATTTTAATGAAATTTCTCCACCGTAACCCACTTGCTGCGACAAGACTTTTTTTTACAATACGCTTAAAAGATGTCGCTTTATAAACACAGACTATAATTATTCGCAGTTTAAAAGTCGAAAGATGGAAATATCTTTATAGGTGAAAAAGCAGAATCGAATACTTTAGACTGTTATGTTAGATACTGAAGATTTGCAAGAAACAATTTCATCGTAAGTTTTCTTTTTTAACTTAAGAATATGTTTCGATTTCAGGTTAAAGGAGATCCAACACCTTCGATCCACTGGTTCCGAAACAACGATGAACTAATTCAAGGGGACAACACTCGTTACACAATAACGTCTAAAGATGGCCTATGCAACCTAGACATAAACAACGTCCAAGAGGAAGATGCAGCGCGATACATTTGTGAGGCTAATAATAAGGCTGGCAGAGTATCCACGTTTGTCCGAATATCTGTAGTTAGTGATCCCAAAATATTAGATGCCGATAAGAATTTGAAATTGTAAGTAATCGATTATTACGATGTATAAGTTTTGTTAAGTTTTCTTTTATTAATAATTGTTATTGTAAATATTGTGTAAAATAAAGTATGTTTTTGATACATTATTTTTTGACTTATTGGAAATATTGGTATAAGTATAATCTCTTATCAACTGAAAGTTAATTTTCTTATGCAATTAGGCAAATATTTAGTGTTCATAATCGTCAAAATGTGTCCAGTGCTTGTTTTTTTGTCAGTGAGTGTCAAAGTATAGGAAAATGTGGCTGTTAATTAGTTTGTAGAGTAACCAAAAAAAGTAAACCGGCATTAGTTAGTCTAAAACACTGCATGATTAAAACAAACGACTTTTCCATGTAGTGTTGTCTGTCGACATAGGATTTAGAAGGTTTGATTTCCAGCAGAGTTAGCATTTGCTTTTTTATTCATACTGAGTGGTTTCAGGTGCATATCTGATTATCAAAGATTATCAGAATCACCTCCTCAATTTTCCATGAGAGTACGAGATCGAAGAATACAGCTAACTTATCCTGTAAGGTTAACTTGCCAAGTTGTGGGAAAACCAGCACCAGAAGTTAAGTGGTTTAAAGATGGAAAGGAGATAGAGGAAGATGGTAAGTGATTGAAATCACTAAAACTTATTTATAGTGTAAGCATTCTGTGAGTAATGTAATTTCCTTTGAGTTACATTAGCACATATATGTACAGCTAATTTTTGGTTTAATTTTTAGTTAGTCTCCTATTTTATGGATTTTAATGAAACAACAAACCTTTTACAAATTGTAAAAAAATTATTTTAAAAATATAGTGGGCATATACACAAGAGTAAATACACTGGATTGTATCACATGAACTCTCTATGTTAGACCATCAAACCATAAGGTTCAATATAGAGGCAGCAATTATGTGTGCGGGAGCGCAGGGTGCCCAGGCTCACCGATTTGGATCCCTATAAGATGCATCTTCGGTTGGTGGTCAAGGAATTAACTGATCGGGAAACTCCAGAGCAACTTGAAGAAGCCTCAAGTCATCTAGACCAAATTATGTAAGCTGCCTATGAGAGGAGCTGTTCTGTTAATCGAAAGGCAACCCAAAGGGAGTGCCTTGGTAGAACAGGAAACTGAGCCGACTTAAAGCGGAGTTCAGACAGTTGTTTAAGGGGGCAAAAAAAGACTGCGAACTGGGTGGAATACCGACAAGCCAACCTAACCTCATATAACAAATAACATAGGCGATATAAAGGCAGCACCTGGGGGCTGTGTTACAAAGGAATAGATCAACTGGCCCTCACACAGCGCCTACAGAAAACTCTATCAACGGATCATTCCCACGGTATTGATCTATCTAAAAAGCGAAACGGTGGATATATAAACAGCCCAGAGGAAAGCACCAGAGTTTTCCTCAGACTCACTTTCCAGGCTGAAAAAACACAGAATATAATTTACACCAGAGCAGCTCAGCTAACCAAAGGTTGAGAAACCCAATGCGAGTTGGGCAAGACTGGCAAATAAAATATTTAACAATGACAGAATTAAACAGGTGATAGAGTCTCGCCCCTTGCAAATACGGCATATTTACAGCCTTCTACAGCAGAGCTTTGACATCATAAAACCCCACCTGGAATATTTAAAGCTAGTTTTACCCTAGGCTACTTTCCGCAGACACGAGAGCGGCAAATGTGGTGTTTATACCAAAAACAGGATGTCGCCCTATGGACGAAGCAAAGTCCTACCGCCCGATCAGCCTTACATCCTTTCTCCTAAAGACCATGAAAAGGGCATTCGATTAGTACATTAGAAGCGAAGCCATTACAAGAAAGGACACTGAAATTTCCCATTGTAAGATAGATTGAGTCAATGCTAAAAAGCCGTGCTATCACAGATACCACCGACAAAACCAACTTAACAATGACGACGGCAGAAGGTTATTTTCAGGGACGAGTGCTATTATATCTGCTGTGGTTGCTCGTTAATGATCAACTTATGACTACATTGAGCGAAGTACGATTAATAGTCCAAGGATACGGAGAGGACATTGTCGTAACAGTAAAGGGCAAGCATGATGCTGTAATATTCAGCCCGACACAAACATCCCTAAATATAGTAAGGAACTGGTGTGAGACAAAGGAGTTTAATGTCAATCCTCATAAGACAGACATCTGCTGTGGTTGCTCGTTAATGATCAACTTATGACTACATTGAGCGAAGTACGATTAATAGTCCAAGGATACGGAGAGGACATTGTCGTAACAGTAAAGGGCAAGCATGATGCTGTAATATTCAGCCCGACACAAACATCCCTAAATATAGTAAGGAACTGGTGTGAGACAAAGGAGTTTAATGTCAATCCTCATAAGACAGCTTTTGTCTGATTCAATAGGAGAATAAAACTAAATTTAAAATCTCCCATTCAGAAGGGAACACAGGTGCAACTTTCCAATGAAGTTAAATATTTAGGGATCTTCTTAGACCAAAAACTGCTGAACTGAAAAATACGCTTGAAAAAACTCTTTCCAGAGCCACAGTGGCAATCTGGACTTGCCGTAGACTCGTAGGAGACATGGGGGCTAATTCCCAGAATGGTATATTGGATATACCAAACTGTGGTTAAACCCATGCTCATATATGCATCTATAGTATAGTGGTCACAAAACGGAACAAGCTTCAACACAAAGCAAATTGCAAAAATTGCAGAGGCTGATCTGTTTTGGAATAACGGGAGCTATGGTATACAGCTGCAATAAGTAAATGCTGAATCATACTGTACTGTAGATATAATACGTGAAGAGAAAAGCAGCACTAAATGCCTCAAGACTATTTCAAGCAGACATATTTAAGCCAAAAGAGTTGGTTGGTCATTTGATTATCCTGAAGATTATTCCATTGAAGTCACGCGCCAAAGCAATAGATGACATGCCAGCTAAACTGGACTTCATAGCCTCATTTGACGTAGTCCAAAGTGACCGCCAGTCATGAGACAGGCAGTATAAGGCTGACAAACAACTCATCCGTATGGTATACAGCCGGGTCTAAACGAACGGAGGGAATAAGAGGACCTAACTTCAGATTCACTAAATCCCTAGAAAAAAGTTTTACCATCTCACTGCACGGCAGTGCATACAAAGAAGACTGATTATACATTCTCTAGTGCAGAAACTCTAACAAGTATTCTACACAAACTAACTTCCTTATCTTCTCTATTGAGTGGAATTAGCGAAAGAGCAACATTTTTTTATAAATGACAGATGATCCATTTTGCCCCCTTGCTTTTGATGCAGTTGCCCATTTGGTTCAGCCGAGTTATTCAAGTGTGTAATAAAGGGAAAGTACCATCACCTCCTGCTTACACTCATTCAGTATAAACCAGTGCTTTGATCGCCATGATCAATGCCACCCATACTGGTATTATATTTTTTATGTTTTCTTGTTGCTGCACTGTACATTTTTCTATTATTTTTGGGAGTATCTGCTAACAGGATAGAGCGGCATTATACAGTTGGAGGCCATATGCACCATATTATTGATAGACCATCAAGCAATAATGATATATCTATCATCTGACACCCTATAGTCATAGGATTCTCTTATTTTTGACTCGCGTTTGGATGTTGACACCGACCAAGACGATTCTCTCTGATGATACTCGTACACTTGATTTCTCTTTCTGTGAGTATATCAATCAGTGATAAGGTCGTAAAAAATTGCCACAATAGGTTTACAAGGCAGTTTGTGTTGAGTGAGTAATACATTAGCGTACTGTAATACTACCGAAGGTCCCAATCCTAAAGCTTTGTAGCAAGTGTTGATTGCATATTTAGCTCCCTGATACGGTTCATATCACGCTATTGTAGCCACTGGCGGTAGCTCCAACAATTTGTAACCGTATCTCAGCGGCTTTCCCCGAATAAACAGCTTACACCAATTACGACCAAAATTCGCTACCATCGCTTCATCTATACAATAGAATATTCGAAAGGGGCAAAATAAAAAATTCGCATATTCATTTTATTGATAGATGGTCTGATTCTTTCAAATTTGTCTGTTTGATCTAAATTATTGTTTCGCAACAATGTTACTTGTTTAAAATATGCACAAACTTCTTTCGCAATATGGACTCAGATACCCAATTATTATGAGAGTCCTCAGAATTCTCTTACAGCATCATCCGCCTTGGACTCGAAATGTATCCACTGAGGACTACAATTTCCCAAAAAACCTTAATCTCTTTAACGCTGACATTTGCCCTTCGGTTTTTACTTGCTGCATAATTGTTAGAAAAAGTAACAAACATTTCAGTTATTTCTGCAATTCTGCATCCACGAAGCTTTCGAAACGTTGTTCGTTAGATGCACAACTAAAAAGGGGACAATCTACGTCCAAACGTGAATAACCTTAGCCGTGTTTTGTCCATTTATATTTTTATTCTTGCTTTCGCCTAATTGATTTTCTTCTCTTAATAAATCACGAATTTTAGACAATTAAATTAAATTTTCGACTTCCCTTTATTAATATCTGATACAAATAATTCAGCTCCTGCCTTCAGTTGAGCTGCAGGAAATTGTTTATGTTTAAGATTGTCCTCACCACCTGAATATTAGTCTGTCACTTCGCTGAAGACATTGTTTGGTGGCATAATTGCAATACTTATCGACATTCGTCGTGTTGACATCGTCGTCTTCTTCTATAATTCTTAAAAGATCATCAAGTGTAACTCCCCTTAGAAAATTGTTATTATGTTCACTGTCCTTTTGAAAGGCACCTGTCTTAACACCCATCTATAGACCCTGTCGCATGTAAACAACAAACCTAATCTTTTTTAAATACTTCATTTATGCTGCCAAAGTAATACAACTGAATTACATGCTCCTTTGAATAATAAATAGAAGAATAAACTGATCTAGGCATGATCGTGGTACACAGATCACAGAAAAAATATGGTAATTTGATTATAGCTGTCAGCCTATATCTTTAGTTAGTGAAAGCAGATGCTGCCATCTCATGGAAAGTAGTTAACTGAACGCAAGAATCGATATCAAAGTGATCTGTAAAGCGTCTTTCTAGAAGGACAGTGGGCATACCTGGGTTAAAGTCAAAACACCGTTGATACTAACAAGCTCTTGTAGAAAATGACTTTTTCAAGTGTAAAGTGTAAAACAATACAAAATTAGGGTTAGGAATATTAGAGTTCTAATGAAGATAGCGTCGCACACATCGTAAAACAAAGTTTAATTTTTAAGGCTTCTGGATTTTCGCTAAACACCCATGTTACTAATCTCAGAATTTAATCAAAATATAGTGATCAGCTCGTGGCACAGATTGCTAGGTATCAGGTTACAAAGCGAGAGGCCTAGGTTTTGATTTGCAGGCGCGTCAGCGAATAGTTGGCCTTGTCTGTCAAATTGAAAAAACCAATAAAGGATTGCAAATCATTAAAGTGAGACACCACATAACCACTAAAGAAAAGATTATATTAAAGTCCAACACATTTTTGATCCGGTATAACTTTTTATAGCATATATCTAATCGGATGTTAAAAAGTATTGTTAGTGCTTATGGAAAAATAAAAATAATGATCTTGCGTGCCTATGTAACTGAATATTCTGGTAAGTAGCCAATGGATGCACATAGCAAAAACACCAGACTCTATGAAAATAAATTAGAAGTGGCTAAAATGTAGGCGAAATAATTCTTAAAAGGCATGTAATGCATAAGTAAAATAAAAGTTCCTGCACAGTATAAATTTAATTATTAAGTCGCAGCCTTGCGCGGCTAAGGAGCAAAAACGTGTGCCACTGAAGCCAAAGGTTATGGATTCAAATCCCAGTGAAAATTTTAAATGATTTTAGTTTTTCAGTACCTACTGTAAAATTAACATATGCCAAGGTTGTTATTGTGTTTGAACAACGAACGTCTGTAATTTTCGCCATGCGTGTGCCATGATATGCCGGGCACGTTAATAAGCACTAACGTGCTTGCAAAAGGAAAAGCGTTTGTCAAAATTTCCATGATGGTCACGTAACTGCTCCTTCGCGTCGGTGACCTGCCATAGCCACGGAAATAGGCCGACGTTAAACATGATATATACATACATGGTATTGAAGTAATTGTTTGTTATTATTATTTTCTTTCAAACTTAATTACAACAGAATATCGGTCGAGTTGTCCAGTGGACAGAGAAAAAACATTTTGGTGTATTTTCACAAGGACGTTATTCACACTGTGGGCAATTAACCGAGGCACAGCCAACTCGAATGTCCACTTAACGCCCTCAATTTCTAAATACAGATGTAAAGACTTCTTCTCTGGCTTCACAAGTACCTGTTCTCTTCCATGCGACCGCTTACGTGTTTTACAGTATCTGGGACTATCTGGTAGATTGTTTTAAAATAAACACACACAAAATAACAACAAACAAGATCGAATTCCAATATGCTAATCTAATCATACAAGTTCTCACTGTAATCAGAACTCCAGTGTAGTTTTTGTCACAATTGGAAAACAAAATCGGTTGCAGAGAAGGAAACAACACCTATAAAGCAAGACAAGAGGTTTCTACATATTTATTTGATATGCAACTGTTTCACCAAGTAAGGGCATCAACAACTCATATTTCTACCTCCGGCTAAGTTGTCGCGACGAATGTATTTTATCAACAAAAAAAGGTTTTTTATTACTTTCTTAACATTGGTCTATTTCGGCGACTACGGGAAGGACGCCATTTTACCTTACTATCTTCGAAAATATGCCGAACCCTTGTTCTTCTGTAAGGAGCAGATATATTTGTAAGGTGTTCAACATTGCATGGTTTACAATGTCGGCAGTTTTATGCTCTGAAGGGTGGAACGTGCAAACGTTCAACTGGCTCAAACACAATGCCACAACCTCGATTGATGTTAATGTTACAGTATGTACTGAAAAAATGCCCTACCCAGAAACCTTGGGTTCATAGGCATATTTTATTACCACTGCACCACCAAGGCTGCAGCAAATAAGTTGTTTTATTCGAAAATGTAGTAGGAGAAAGCAGCATTTCCGAAAATTTATTAACAGCTTAGTAACGTTTAGAATTAGACTCATACTATGTAGTATTAAACTATTAACTTCTAAAAGTACTAAATAATTATTTTATTATGAATGGGTGTTCTATTTGAGCATTTGCTGTTTCAATATTGCCAGGAAGATGGCGAACACGTATATAATCAGGAATTAATGGTCAGGTCATTTCCCATTTTAATTATTACAGCGAAATCAAAAGCATTGTAATGTTGGGTTGGGGGAAACTACAACCTGTTTAGTAAGCAACAGATTTTAAAGAAAATACAGTTGAAACGCGAAAAACTCAGTAACGGTTAATAGGCCATATTTATAACATTATGTCGTCCTTGAAAGAAAGGCAGAGTTCCAATATGTAGAAATTATGAGGCGCTTTATAAAAAAATACAACATTTTTCTTGCAATGGTTTATGAAATATCCTGTATACCTACCAATAATCTTAGAACGTGCTCCAAATCGTCCAATATAATACAGTTTTTAGTTTTTAAGCATTTACCATATTTTTGGGAACAAAGCTTGTATCTTACTTTGTCTTACTGATGCAAGTTTAAATATATTCTGTTCTTTATTTCGTAAAACGTCTTTGCGTAACGATAATTTATTTTTTCGTCAGGCCGTCACATCTTCTGGCCAGAAGACAACTTCCACACACTGGAAATCATCAAAACACTTCTTGAGGATTCTGGTTCATATTCTGTAACAGCACAGAATAGTCATGGTTCTGTCACATGTCGTTGTAATCTTGTTGTCGATAAAGGGATACCATCTTACATAGCTCCAAGCTTTCGTGTAGAATTAGAACCATCAGTTTGTGAGATATTAGAAGGTGCAGAATTGAAACTAAGTGCTATAGTTGATGCGTATCCCATTGTAGGAGTAGTCTGGTACAGAAATGGGGTAAGTACATAAATACAATGACAAAATAAAGTCCCTGTCTATCAGAGAAACATGATTTTGATCTAATATTTATACTATTAGCTTTTTAAATACGGTTTTTGTTAGTTATAATCTGACATTGAAAACCAAATAACCCAACTGCCGTAAGATAATCTTAATAGGTTTTCAAATATGTATTAGTATTAATGAAAAATATGTCAATAACAATAAAAAAATAACAAACAATTCAAGCGTGATCTTTCTCATGCTATGGTTCTAGAGAAAATTTTGTAATATGGCCGAAAAAATATATCACAGGAGACATGACCGAAGTGCATTTCTCTGCTATAAGTAATATAATAGGAGATGTTTATTGTATATTACAATTGTTTACGGTTAATGTATAAATTGTAAAATGTTTATTTGTATTTAACACACAATATTAATAACGTATATACAAAGCGTTATAATTTATAAGAGATGTAATAGTTATAAGATATTTTAAAAGCAATCAACTGCAATACAATTCTTTAAAGTAATATTTTTAAAGTAATAATAATTATTAATTGGCATAATATCTTCTTGCGGATATCATCCTCTAATTCTAAAAAGGAATCAATTTGTTTCTGATAACTAAAAGAAGATACAAACATTTTTGATTCAATGTGATCCGAAAATAAACAACATCGATTGTTGTTCCACCTTTCACTTCAGCACGAGACGGATTATCAGTTTAGTGAATTTTTATTTTAAAAAATTCACTAATAGAGAGGCATCGATGGTGAGACTTTGCAATTTTTTTTTAATGAGCGCGAACTAGGACCCCTAGAACCCATATCCGGGGTCAGTTTAAATTTATATATATATATATATATATATATATATATATATATATATATATATATATATATATATATATATATATGTGTGTGTGTGTGTGTGTGTGTGTGTCCGTCTGATAAGTCAAAAAATATTTAACTGATTTCAATTAAATTCGGCAAGTGCCTTTATTTTATTAATGGCTTGGATGAGTTCGTTAGCCAGGAAAATCGGACAAGGTTTTCTGAGAAAATTTTGAGTTTCTTTTCAAAAAAAATTTTTTTCTCAAAAAATAACAAAGCTGCTTTAATAAAATTTACTGTATATGTTGCGCTGGGAGAGACCTTACCACGTACCAAAACTCAACTTTATGAGTTTATAGAGAATTGAGTTATTTAAATTTTACATTTTCTTTCATAAAAAATTTTTTCCCCGAAAAGTTATTTTAATGAAATTTGGTGGATATATTGCCCTGGGAAATACCTTACTACATACCAAAACTGAACTCTCTAAGTTTATAGAAAATTGATTTATTCGAATTTCAAGCATTTAATAAAAATTCACTACCATAATGCACTTGCTGCGTCCCGAGCTTTTTTATCATTTAAGTGTAGCGTTTCTTGAAGTAATTTTATGAATGGCATTTTGCGTGATTTAGATTATAGGTGAATATATATATATATATATATATATATATATATATATATATATATATATATATATATATATATATATATATATATATATATATATATATATATATATAGTGGAAACGTAGCAAAGAAAAAGGGGAGTGAATGAATTCTTGTGCTGGTAGGATGAATGGAGGAGAGGATTTGTAGATATATGTCGTGTCGCCTGTCTGCGAACTGTGGGGGGGGGTGGGGTAATATAAGACATGGTAACACAGCATATTTTATACTAGTTTTATTTTTTGTTGACATATATTGTGTTTTCTTATTCATTCAGAGCACATACAAGTTATTAAACTTTTGTAATTTGATGAATATTGAATATTGCATATATATATATATATATATATATATATATATATATATATATATATATATATATATATATATATATATATATATATATACTGTGGACCGCAGTTATGGAATAAAATCGCTTAGAGTCGTCAACAAAATATTTTTCCTCGAATTATGAATTTTATTCAAACTGCAGTCCTCACTATATGTTGTGTGTGTGTAATGTAGATGTATATAAAACCTATAATCTGAAACGCACAAAATGTCATTGGTAAAATTTCTTCAAGAAACGCTACACATAAATATTAATGATAAGCCGTCTCGTGCTGTAATGAAAGGTGGAACAACAATCGATGCTGTTTATTTAAGAATTTTGGATCAAATTGAATCGAAAATGTTTGTTTCTTCTTTTAGTTATCACAAGCAAATTGTTTCATTTTTAGAATTATAGAATGAATATTCGCAAGAAGATATGATGCCAATTAATAATTATTATTACTTTAAAACAATTGTAATGCAGTTGATTTTAAAACATCTTATAACTATTACATCTCATGAAACATTTCCACAAAAGTGGATAGGAAGAAGAGATTTCATAGAAAGGCCTGCGACATCATCAGATCTGACACCTCTGAATTTTTTATGGAGACATCTGAAAAACAGAGTGTACAAAACACAACATATGGATTTGAACGATTTAAAGGAAAGAATAACCAGGGAAATTAGGTTTTAAATAGTCAGAGACGAGTTTTACATATGACAAAACTAAGTATATATATATATATATATATATATATATATATATATATATATATATATATATATATATATATATATATATATGACCTAACCATTGAAAATTTGCCGATCACGATTTTGAAGCATGCTCTGTCTGATGATAATAATTTACAAAATGGCAGACTTCTAGTTACACCGGAAACTTTTATAAACTTCGTTATTTTAAATAGGACACCTACATATATCTTATTGGATTTTAAAATTGACGATTGATTTCTGTTGACTTTTTTTGGAGATTGTCATTTCTTGTCATACCATATCATACCTGGGTCTGTTCATGAACTTCCTTAAAAAAAATCAATAACTCTAGAGAACAAGGCTTTTTGGCATATGACTTAGATTCAAAAATATATATGATCTGTCTATAAATATACCGGATGTCATTTAAATATGCTATAATTCTGTATTTTATATAGAAATCTTTGATAACTCGAGAATATAAACAATTTTAGGTATAGGAAATGCTAATTCTGTTAAAACGGCATTTGGAAACAGCATATATTGAACACGATATAATATACCGAGATTTCTGTTTGAATTTATCGAGTCATTATAGTTTGAACTTTTCGGAACACGAAAGCGGTTTTTAGAACACTCGGTATATGAAACTTATTTTTGGATACATATTATACCAACCTGATATTTATATGATACTCAGTGTAAAAATTTCACTTTAAAAATATTAAGTTACTATCAAATTACTAACTTTAAAAGAATTGCAGTTTGTATCAACAATTAAAAAAAACTGAAATATCTCCCAAACTATTGAACTTAGATGTAGAGAATGTTGATAAAAGTCAATCTAACAATCAACCAGAAATGTAAAAATGGAATAATATATAGGGTGCTCTATGAAAACGAAACGGACGGATTTGCGTCCAGAGAATTTTTTTTAAGAAACGCTTAAACAAGTCAATTTTAATATTGAGTGGGACATGTTTTGCCATAAAACTCAACTTTGTCACAACAACCCCTTAAGGGTTGTGATAACAACCCTTATATTTTAAATAAGGAACATGGGTCGAGTGTTACATCATTTGAAAGCTCTTTCTTTTCTGAATTCAGCACACAAATTTTTTTCGAAGTTTTATCTATTCGTTTAAAAATTATTCACAGTTGAAGATGCAAAAACGCATTTCACTCATTCCGATAAGAAATGTGCTGATAGTCAATGTTTTGTTGGTTTGTAAACAAAAAATTGACTATTAGAACATATCTTATCGGAATGAGAGAAATGCGGTTTATTATTTCAGTTTATCGGTCGGTTTGATACTTGATAGTACTACCGAAAATTAATTTCACAATGGTGGATTCTGTAGAAGAAAGAGTTGAAATAATTACTATTTTTTTCAAAAACGTAGACTGTGCCAACCGTACCGCACATTTTTTTAATGAACGACACCCGAACAGACATGTTAACAGAAAACACATTTTGGAGTTAGTTGCAAAGTTTCGACAAAGTGGTTCAGTAGCCAACAAAAAACGGGATCCTGAACATGAATTTTCGGTTAGAAATGAGACTACTGTGATTGAAGTCTTAGAACAAATTGCTGCTGACCCAACTTTGAGCACGAGAAAATTGGCCACTGTTTCAAACATCAAAAGAAAAACTAGTCAGTGAATATTGAAGCATCATAAATTTCACCCGTATAAAATTCATCTTGTACAACAACTGAATGAAGATGATTTTTATCGGCGGCTGGAGTTTTGTTAAGTTATAACTGTACGAATAGCTGATAACGACTTTCGGTTCAATATCTGTGTTTCAGACAAGTGTACGTTTTTATTAAACTCTACAGTCAATCGTCATAATTGTCGTTATTGGGCAGATAACAATCCAAGAAATTCTCCACACTCAAACTCCACAGAAATTGAATGTCTGGACTGGAATTTTTGGAGACCGTTTAATCGGACCAATTTTTCTTGATGGCAATTTGAGTGGCGAAACGTATTTGGAGGTACTGGTAGATATCATTTACCCTCTACTAATTGACATTGTTGAAAATGATGATCGCTATCAAAAAATTTTGTTGTTTCAACAAGATGGAGCTCCTCCGCATTTTTCACAACGTGTTAATTAGTTTTTGAACATAGAGTTTCCAGGATAATGGATTGGGCGTAGATGTACTATTGAGTAGCCTTCTAGATCACCGGATTTAACTCCTTTAGACTTCTTTCTATGGGGCTATTTAAAAAGTAGAATTTACGCAACAGAACCGGAGTCTCTGGATGAATTACGACGACGCATTGTTAAATTATGCCATCTAATAACTCCACAAATGCTCCAGAATGTCAGAGCTCGTTTGGAACAAAATTTGTACTTATGTATGGAAGCTAGTGGTCAACATTTTGAACACTTACTTAACTGAATAAACATTTTTGAACGTTTGGTTTTGTTTTTTAGTTTTTTAACGAAAAATTGACTAATTAGTGCATTGCTTATCACAATGAATGAAATACGTTCTTGCAGCTCCAACTGTGTATAATTTTTAAACGAGTTGATAAACTTCCAAAAAAATTAGTGTGCTGAATTCAAAAAATAAATAGCTTTCGAATGATGTAACACTCGACATATGTTCACTATTTAAAATATAAGGGTTGTTATGACCACCCTTAAGGAGTTGATGTGACAAAGTTGAGTTTTATGTCAAAACATGTACCCCTCAATATTAAAATTGATGTGATTCAGCGTTTCTTAAAAAAAAATTCTCTGGACGCAAATCGGTCTGTTTCGTTTTCAATGCGCCACCCTGTATAACACTATGTAGTTATAGTTCACAACTTTTAGTTCACCTAGTCAAATTTGGACTTTTCCGTAGGGCAGTGTGTAAAATAAATACATAAATATGAGGAAATGAAAGGCAGTTCATATCGAATGACGACTTCTGCGCCACTTGCTACACATTTTTCGTTATCATTGCTATTGCCTGATTATGCGTTCATAACCTTGTTTTGCTTTTATTATCCTAGGTTCGACTAAGACCATCGCGTACGTCTGTAATGACGGTATCATATGACGGAAGGGTAGAATTAACTGTGGCAGGAGTGAAGCTGAGAGACGCTGGAATCTACACCTGTGTTGCTACAAATGAAGTTGGTAAGGCTGAATCGTCGGCCAAAATTCTAATTTTAGAGCGCGACATGGCAGCAGCAAAAGAAGAATCATCAGGTGATTCGCTGATTGAAGAACCAAAACCAAAAAGAGATATTCCGTAAGTCCCCATATTTGTGCTTTTACATAGAATGTATTTAATTGTATGTTATCAGGTATTCCAAAGAACCAAAGTTCTTAAAGAAACCTAGGTCAACGGATGCCTTTGAAGGTGATAATATAGTTATGCTTTGTGAAGTGATAGGCGATCCTAAACCAGATGTCGTATGGTTGAGGGACTTCTTAAAGGTAAGTTTCGAAGTTCAGGATATACTTATCTTTGATGCATCTGCCACCGACATTAAAGCCTTTAGGTTTTCGTTTTTGAGGATCTTTAAAATCTGAAGTTATGCTTAAAACATGCCACAGTAGATGATGTCGATAACGAAATTTGAACCATTTTAATTTAAAAAAACTCAACAACCAGCTTAAAGATTTTATTTTTAAGCTTTGAATGCGTAATTAAAAAAACATTTTTAGAATTAAAAGTAAAATGTAAAGTTTAAAATGTAGTAAGCCAAGAGTTGAAAATTCTTTTAAACACAAGCTTCTTTATTTAGGAGTACTAAAACAAACAAAAAATGACATATTGTGCTTATGAAAGCGCCACAGCCTACTGTATTTCGTCGATAGAGCCCTTTTTTGATACCCATGTCAAAGGGGTTGTGAAGAAAGATATATTCCGCCATCTTGCGTCGCCTGTCATATTGAAATTATAAAGCGTCACTTAGCCTACTATGCTTCACTCGTGTAGCTTTTTCATTTGATACCGATATTTAAGAGGTTGCTCAGAAATATTTATTCTGCCATCTTGCGACGGCCGTCATTATGAATTTATTAAAGCGTTAGGTACTTAGCCTACTGTGTTTTATTCTTAACGCCTTTTCATTTGGTACCATAGCCAGGGGGTTGTTGCGAAAGAAATATTTCGCCATCTTGCCACGGCCGCGAGTTTGAGTTTATGAAAGCGTTATCTATTTTACGAGTAAAGCTTTTTAATTCAATACCAATGTCAGTGGGTTGTGGGGAAACAAAAAATTCCTCAACTTGAAGCGTCCGCCATATTAAATTTTTGGTAATGACAGGTAGTCTAGATTGCATTCTCAACTGACTTATTCACGCGTATAAAATTCAAGTCCCATCGGATTAGAAGAACTGGCCCAAAACTGACCTGCAAGATTCGGTCTAAACATACTAACTAATAATTTTGGACTACCAATCATTACTTAACAATGCTATACAATTTCGGGACGTGAGTTATACAAATGAATTTTCCTAAGAATTGTATACTATTATTATACGGAATATTACTAAAATTGATGCTTTAAACTTACACAGAGCTTGAAGATCGACTTTAGAGGTCCTAGTACGCACACATTTGAAAAATTCTTTCGTAAGTGTTACCATAGATATCTGTCTTCTATCAAAAAAATCTTGTGTTCTAACTTCTTTTGAGTAAAATGCCCAAAACTCAATTTTCTATGAAGCTAGAAAAGTAAATTTTGCTATATCTATAGATAATGTAAGTCCTCTTAAAAGAAACTTGTATTACAGATTTCACTAAAATTACAAAAGCTTTCCAGAAGGAAACTTAATTTATATTTAGAAAAGTAAAGTATCTGCCAAATTATAAACGTAGCAGTTATTTTTCCTTATTAGTCGCCTAAATGATTTCGTTTTAGATAACCTAATCAAACCGGTTCTTTCAATACCAACAACAGCAAAATGTCTGCTGGAAATTCTAATTTCAGACTCAAAGGTGACAAAGTTATTCAGGCGTTTTAAGCAAAAATGAGATCTTGTTGAAAACGTTTGAAATATGTACACTATTGTTTCTTCAAATGTCAAAGTAAAACAAAAAAACCCCATATATTCATCGCACGGGAATCGATCTCGGAACCTTCTACGTGGAAGATAAGCACGCTACCACTGAGCTATCTAAGGATACGTTAACTAACGTTTTGTTAACATGATACTTGACGCCGGCTTCATGCGCCGGAATGTTTTATATTATATTATAAGTGAAGGTAACAAATAATTACGGAATTAACAGAATTGTCACTTTAAATACATTCAATGACTATTTTGATCTTAGATGACGTCCTATGTTTAAATTTAAAGATAAAAGAAGAAACTGTTTGAAAATCATTTTTATAGAGACTTGACTTAATTTTGTTTGCATGTCCACTATATTATGCTACACTTTCAGTCTTAAACTGTATTTGGAGCCATTCATCAGACTACAGATATATTGTATTTTAAAAGTTGATTGAATTTCCCCGCTAAAACACAACCACTTGGCAAATCTTTAATTTCATGTCGTCTGTTATTTGCAATATTTGTGGCCGAGATTTCACGATTGTTGGTTCGGATCGTACGCCTACCTGTTATGGAAAAACTCCAAATATTGTGGACCAAATTACTTAAAATTCACAACATATGTTTATTTACAGCCATTTCTAGCCACCCATGCCAGTTAATACTTACAAAAATATAGCGTTTTAAAAAAATGTTGTTTTGTTCTAAAAACTAGTTCGATTGGGTTGTCTAAAACAAAATTTACCAAGCGATTAATAAGGAAAAAAACTCTGGACGCAGCAAGTGCGTTATGGTAGTGAATTTTCATAAAAATGTTTTTAATAGCAAATATGTTTTTTTAAGAAAGCAGGCACCAAATTTGGTTACCAGTATAATCTATATATTAGAAACAATGTGCCATGTTTCATCAAAATAACTTTATTGTTTGAAAATGTACAAAAATTTCCGGAAGTAAACTTAAATTGTTCCCGAAAAAACTGGTTATCTGGTCAACCTTATAGGTTAATAGCAAATTGATTCAAAATTTGAATCATTTAATGAAAATTCGCTACCATAACGCACTTGCTGCGTCCAGAATTTCTTTTCTTACAAAGATGTATTATATTTCGATGGAAAATACAAAAATGCAATAACATAGGACGTGTTCGATTAAAAAAATCACTAAAAAAAGAAAATTTGAATCACCAACGACTTATGGGCCAGCCTGTGATTGTAGAAATATTTTTTAAGATGTAGCTTAAGACACCCTACAATTAATGTATACAACTTTTTTTCGTAACTTGCATAATAACGAATATATTGCGCTTTAATGATTTTTTACGAAAATTCGACAAAAATGATATACCATTAAACGATAAACTCTATAGCCAACACTACTGCTAAAGCATCAGAGAAAGGGTCTATTTGAAATGAATTTTCTGGGAACATTTTAGTAAAATAAAGGACAATGACGATTGAAACTAAGAGCTCAGGCTTTGTAAAACATTATTCTTGAGACATTTTTCTTCCATAGATCATACTAATTTCAGGTTCATTGCCTAAATATTAACAATTTTGACGTTTAAAATCGCGACTTTGACGTTTTGAGGAAAACCCAAATTTATTTTTCTTTAAATGCCTGTCACTTTTTTGCCCTTCAACCTACAGAGCTCAATTCTGGTAGGTAGCTTACTTATAATGATATAAACCCGTGTACCAAATTTCATTGCCCTTACTTTGTTAATTCCGGAGATATAAAATTTTTTCGATTTTTTTAGAAAGAAAACACAAAATTTTCCGGGAAAACCTCGGCGGATTTTCCTGGCTAACGAACTTATCCAAGCCACTCGCGAAAGGAAGGTACTCACCTAATTTTATCAAAATCGGTCCATTATTTTTTTAGTTATAGGTGTGACACATAAATATATATATATATATATATATATATATATATATATATATATATATATATATATATATATATATATATATATATATATATATATATATATATATATATATATATATATATATATATATATATATATATATATATATATATATATAAAGCCTGAAACCGACCTCGGATTTGGGTTCCAGGGGTCCTAAATAGCGCTCATTTGAAGAAATTTTTTCAAAATTCAAAAGTCGGGATCTCCTTATTAGTGAATTTTTTTTAAGAAAATTCACTAATACCTGCCACGGTTATAATGTGGCAGGTACATTGCTTTTGTAAATAATTACATTTTCACCTGGAAAACTTTTGTAACTTTAATTAAATTGGTAACGTAATTTTTAAAGAGAGTTGCACTACTCACATACATATACCAAAGTTTAATTTTCTAGCTTCATAGGAAATTTAATTTTTTTCAAATAACCGCGAACTAGGACCTAACCGACCTCCATGGTACATTTAAATTTAAAGTATTACTTTTGATAGCATGCCTTCTACTAATACTGTACAATTCTTATGAAAAGTCACTACTATAATTCTACTTATCTCACTACTATTATAATTTTTGTTGTAGTTGTCATGAATGCCTACTAATTAATTCAAGTTTGTCTCGTCTGATGCTGTCAAACAGCGAAACCGATTACAGAGAAGAAAACAAATATTTGTGAAGTCAGAGAAATAGCCACTACGTTTGTATTTAGTGTAAATTAATAATTATTTGTAAGTTCTTCCTCTCAACTACAATCAATATTAAATAAGTAACCGGAGTTTGTAACGGTATTTGCTACAATTATAATGCTTGTTAATTCGTTAAAGGCTTAATGAAGCTTCTCGGACGTAATATAATTATTTTGGTGTATTAACCGGTAATTATTTTCTAGTTTTTGTCATCCAACATTCTTTTACTCTGGTCACGTACCTTCTCGCCGAATTCGATATAAAACTTTTTGCTGCATGAAAGTCTGTGTAGTCTCCATTTCAGATGCCAACCGCATCGAAATTTTTTTCTTCAAAGTCATGGATATTTATTTATGTCATTATGGTGTGTCTTCCTTAATAATTTTTGTTTTTGAGTTCGTTTTTATAAATTATTTATGACTCCTGAAAACTATGGACGCATTTTAAACCTTTATGCAGCGAAACAAAAACTTTTGTTACCATTCAATAGGGATATGTAGGTATAATTATTTTATTCAATGTGGAACAGTCAAATGGAATAAATTCAGTATCTCAATTATTGGGCATATTTATAGAAAATCCCGAAACACGTCAATTTTAGACTAAAAAATCACATCCTGCAAGTGAAAAGTTCACCCTTAGATTCAACCTCCTTCCAGTAACAGCTGCAAATGTCAATTTTTTAAATGGGGAGTAGGAGCGTTTTTTGAAAGATATTTTCATTCTCTATTCAAAAATGATATAATAATTTTAAAATTTATGGCATAAATTAGCAGTAAAAAAAAGAACCAAGAATCGTTAGTGTAAGAATGGGAAATGGAGAGTTTTGATATAATGGTCGGCTTGACAGATTCATAACACTACCGCTGGTTCTTAATGTTGATGGTACAAGGTACAAAACAACACGCATGTAAATTTTATACTTTAAAATTACAGGAAAAGCATAGAACTTCAAAAGCATCTTGTGTTTTCTGAATAATAGAGTGATCAGAAGAACTATAAACACCCATTTGATAGATTACGACGTTGTCGTTACTGCAAAGTAACTATTTAATGTTAAGTCATAGTCCTACTTGGTAGCTTTTGGTGAAAGCAACTTTAAAGTGTTTGTAAAATTTGTTTTGAAAAAGGAAATAAGTGTTCGAGGTGCAGTGTTCTAGAAGAGCTAAGGTATATTGTTAAATATTATGTTTATTTTGATAGAGGTATATTAGTGAATAAGGAAACGACATCAAGCAAACTAGGATGTCGTTTTTAGAAATGGTGTGTTTTGATGAAGGTCAATGAAATGGGTGGAGTTTTTGACATATGCTGTAGCGTCGTCTACTAATGGTTGGAGGGTTTTGGCTAGATTTTTTGCAATTTTTTGTGTGGGTGAACGGTGGGCACTTACGATATGGCGAAGGGGAATATCAGGTATATGGATTTTCAGGAGACCTTATTTTCGAGCGATGCGAGATGATTTTTCGCGGGAAATTAGTTCTTTTTTGAGGTCAGGTATGAGTTGAGAGTTGTTGATGACAGTTTTGCTTTTCTTTTCAAGATAAGTTGTAGGGTCGTTAGCGATTTGTTTGTAGTCTGTGCTGTTTAGTATATTGTCCATCTTTTGTATATAGTCTGTTTTGTCGAGTATGACTGTAGCGTTGCATTTGTCTGCTGGTGGGATTATAGTTTCTGTGTTTCGGTTTAGGTCTCTGATTGACTGTCGTTCGTGAGAAGAAAGGTTGGAATGTGGAGGTTTGGCAGAACGTAATATCCTGGCAATGTCCTGTCTCGTAATTTCCGCTTCGTCAGTCGGTAGGTGTGTTATAGCATTTTCTGATTGCGAAATTAGGGGTTGGTGCAAAATTAAAACCTTTGGATAGAACTTTGATGGCGGCGGCACTTATGTTGGAATTCGAAAGGTTGTGAACTACTGTAGTAAGATTGACATTATGTGAGTGTTGTTTAAGATTTTTGTTGTCTAGAAGCTGGTGTAATTTTCTTTTCTCTACGTCCGTCTTTTGTGGTGTAACATGTTCTGCATTACTTTTTGAGAGTCTGTCTAGAGTGTCCACAACGTGTATGGTGTATTTTGAATGTGTGTATTTTTATGTACGTGTCGTAAAGCAGTGTGTTGGTAGTTCGGAAATCTTTCCAAACATTTAGTTCGCCTCTACGGGAAGGAACTTTTAGCTTATACCAAAACTTTCAACAAACTTCTCATCCGAAAATCTCCTTTGTGACCTCACCTTTCTAAAAACCTGCCGTGATCATCCTGTGGTCCCAATATCTTTTCAGCTTAAACACCACACCAATTCACATACCATCTCCAACATTTTAAAATGAACAGGCTTCGCTCTTCTTCGAAATTCCACTCACGAGACAAGACGACACCTTAACACCACCAACATACTGCTTTACACTGCAACACACTGCTTCTACCACAGAAGGAAGCATGTTGGCTTCGACACACAGGAGGATATAATTAGTTTCAGAAGGTATAGTAGAAGCAGAAAGAATTTGAGGAAATGGTTGGTGGAAATGTTAAAATTGCAGTTGTCAGTGTCAACTAATGTATTCCAGATAAGTTTATTTTTATAAAACTTTGCCAAATTGTGGCCGGCAAGTGCAAGCTTAGAGCTTTTGTGTCTTAGCTACATTGTATGATTTGTCTCAATAAAGTACTATACTATAATATAATTGTAAGTGTTTTGGCACCAGTCAGTGATCCATTATATGAACGTTTCTATTACGGAGCAATCACCAAAATGGGGAATGATTGCAACGTTACGGCGTGGTATCTGAAACTTCTCCGGCTACGTTCCAACACCGTAGATCTCACGTAACGACGACGTGGCGAAACGGTAACAGTCACTATTACATGATTATCACTACCTAGTTGGTCTTGTGCTTGCTTACTTTTTGTGGAAAATTATTCCACAAAATCATACCTCTCTCCAGCCCTTATGTTCTAAAACCATATTTGTCTATTATTCCAATTCTATAGATACCATCAAGACTACAAGTCAACGTTAATGATTAACTTTCTGATGCTTTATATTTGTCGTAATTCTCCATCTACAAAAATAACGCATTTGGAAACAAACACTTTGAGGTAGTATTTACTAAAATATGGAACTTAAAAGTAGTTACAACTTCTCTTTGTTGGCAAATACTGAAAATCCGGGGCGCTCCAATGGGTTCACCACTCTCTCCTGCATTCGCTAACATTTTAATGGTAAACTTCGAGACACAAGCCCTCAATTAATCCCAACTTAAACCAACCTGCTGGTTAGGATACGTTGACGACATTTTCGCTGTCTTGCCACACTGCGTATCGAAAATCTACCCACACTAATCTGTACTTTAACGTCCAACAACACTGTGTGTTGTTGTGACAACACTGTGTGTTGTTGTGTGGACTATGTCTGTTCTTGTTGTGGCGTAGTGGTTTGTTGTTGTCTAATGTTTCGTAGTACGTGATTGTTGTCGTATTGTCTAGGACAGTCTGCCTTAAAAAGCTCAATTCTGTCTGTTTATTGTTGTTGTCCGTTTGCCTGAGAGATCGTGCTACAAGTGTTCGAACCACGGAATTTGATTGTGATGGGTGATGGTAAGATTGGGCGTCGCAACTAAATTCCAAAACAGGAGCTGAAACGTCGAGTTTTAATAACTTTTGGTCGGGGTTCAACCCGAGAACCAAGTATGTTTCACATTAAAGACCGCGGAAATCTTTCCAAACGTATATATATATATATATATATATATATATATATATATATATATATATATATATATATATATATCTATATATATATATATATATATATATATATATATATATATATATATATATATATATATATATATATATATATATATATATATATCTATATATATATATACACGTGTGTGTGTCCAACCGATAACTCAAAAAGTTATCTAACCGATTTTGATAAAACTGGACAAGAGCCTTTCTTTTTTTATTAATAGGTTGTTTGTTAGCCATCCCTATCGGACCAACCAAAAAACATTTTTTTCCGGAAAAAAAAGCATCTAAAAAAATAACTAAGCTATTTTCATGAAATTTGGTTTATATATTGCCCTCGTAAATACCCTACAAACCAAAACTCAACTATCTAGGTTTATAGAAAATTGAATTATACATATTTGGAGCATTTAATGAAAATTCGTATATATATATATATATATATATATATATATATATATATATATATATATATATATATATATATAAATTCAAACTGACCCCGGATATGGGTTCTAGGTGTCCTGTTCGCGCTTATTTGAAAAAATTTTTGCTGGAAAAATTTTTATTTGAAAAATTCACTAATAGAGAAGTATTGATGATAAGTGAAAGTTTTTGAATAAAAATTGACTAAAAAGAAGACAGACAAACAAACTTTTTGTGTTCTTAGATATTGATGTCCTGAAAATAGCTTTGTAGAAGCCGAAACGCGTAGAATTTTTTTAATAGATTTTTATTGGAAGTATAAGCCTTTTATTCAAGTTTGAAGTAAGTAAAAATACTACTAGTTTATTGATTTAAGCAATTTCGTGTCTGCAATAATAACAAAGTAACTCAACACATAGTGAGATGTAAGACAGGAGTCGCCATCTCGTTGAGGAACCAAGTAATATGTTGTCACAACAGCTCCAAATGACACAAAATGTTAGAGACTATTAACAACCAACTAACAATTTTGTAAATTGTCAGACCTGGCCTATTTCTTCGCTAATATAGGGACAATGTACATCTAGCCTTAAAGTAACTCAATTTAAATAATCCGGTATAATACGATATAGGTGTATATATTAGGCGAAAAAAATCAATGTCTACGCAGTGTTAACAAATTAATAGGTCACGAATTAAAAATAAACACCTTCAGTTTACCGATTAACAGCAGATAATCTATCCGTATTTACCTATTCCAGATGTCCATAAACACTTAACTATAGTAAATAATTGGATAGACCCGCCGGTTGATTTAAATTCAATATATTGGAAGGAATCTTGAATTTATAATTGATAATTGCAATACATAAGACAGAGATATGTATGCTGGTAGACATTAAGTACAACATTTCATCATTATCTCTGTTGTGTGCATGTATTTCCATATAAGTACCAAACACAGTTTACACAATACTTGTGCATGTGAGTCATTATTTACTACCTGAGTTGACGTCTTTACTACAGAAATAAATTTTCTGCACCCACGACTCATAATTAGTCCTATATTTGGAAAGCATTTATTTCGTTAGGCACGCATTCCAAAAATTGATGCATTTACCTTATGTGAATCATTTCTAGAGTCGCTGGTTTGCAACAATATGTAATAGTTGTAAGCGAGTATACAGATGATTCACAAAACTCCTCGATTCCGTAGCTCGACACCGAAAATAACTTTTTGATATGGTAAAAAACAATCATCAAGATAAATACTTTAAAAGTTACACATAGATGGCGCTGGAGTCGAAATAATATTTTGAAAGTGCAGGATCTTTGATAATTACATATGTCGCAAAAATGAACTTGGAATAACAGTAGTTTTTAAAATAACGGAGGGCCAAACTAGAGATAACAAACTAGGCGAGATTGTTCCATAGTGAGACATGTATATATATATATATATATATATATATATATATATATATATATATATATATATATATATATATATATATGTATGTATATACACCTCCGTGGTGTAGTGGTACGAGTGTTTGGCTCTTACACGGAGTGTCCGGGTTCGATGCCCGGTATGGGCAGTTTCTGTAAATGTGTGTTGGGTGTGTGTCATTTATTATTATTATTTATTTATCATATACCTACCATACATATATATATATATATATATATATATATATATATATATATATATATATATATATATATATATATATATATATATATATATATATATATATATATATATATATATATATATCTTTAAGAATATTGCACTACACTGTAATCACTTTTAAATATACACTTTATTTGTTTGCTGTACGTTTGTGATTTCTTATTGGTTTGCGTGGACTGCAGTTTCGAACCGTCCCGGTTCATCATCAGCACGCTACTGGCTGCTATCGCTCCTGTCTGGTCTACGTCGGAGATTGTAGGTGGCGCATGCGCCGTGAGATTCTATTGGTCGGTTTCCTGTTCTCTGACTGGTTGTGCCTTCGGACTGTGTCGGGTGTATCGGTCTCCTGTCTTGATCACTGTAGTTTAATAATTTGTCTATTTGTATGGCCTTTATTAAGTTTTGTTTAAATCTTTGTACTTGGATTTGTTCTGGCATTAATTGTTTTCTATTGTTTGTTTGTTGAATGTAGTATTGTTCCCAATTTCCATTTTTTTTGTGGTCTTTAACATGTTTCATTAGTTTTAATTGGGTGATGTCTGGTTTTTGGTGTTTTGTGTCGTGAATGTGTGTAGCTACGTTTGATTTGTAGCTAGGTATGTGGATTTTATCCAATGCTGTTATATGTTCTTTGAATCTTGTTTCTATTGATTTCTTCGTCATTCCTATATATTTTTTATTGCATGTGTTACATTCTATTTGATATATTCCGTTTAATTCATGTGGGTTGTGTTCTTGTTTTTTATTTATTTTGTTTATTATTTTGTTATTGGTTTTGTAGCTCATTTTTAAGTCATATTGTTTGAGTGTTTGTGTTATTTTTTTGATGTGGTGGTTATAAGTGAATGTTGTGTATTTTGTGTTTGTTTCTGGTGTTTTGTTTTCGGTTTTGTTGATTTGTTTGTTTTTGATTTGTTTTACTAGTTTTTCTATTGTTTTTTTATTGTATCCATTTCTTTCTGCTATTTGTATTATGATGTTGTACTCCTTTTCTCGTTCGTCGTTATGAAGTGGTATATTTAGCATTCTGTTTATTAAGTATCTGTATGCGGCCATTTTGTGTGTATGTGGGTGTAGTGAGTGTTTAGGTATAGTGATGTCTGTTTGTGTGGGTTTTCTGTATATTCTGTATTCAATCTGGTTTTCTTTTCTGATTAGTGTTAAGTCTAGGAAGTTTATGTTGTTGTTTGATTCTTTTTCTATTGTAAATTTTATGTTTCTGTTAATTTGGTTTATTCAAAGATTCAAAGAACATATAACAGCATTGGATAAAATCCACATACCTAGCTACAAATCAAACGTAGCTACACACATTCACGACACAAAACACCAAAAACCAGACATCACCCAATTAAAACTAATGAAACATGTTAAAGACCACAAAAAAATGGAAATCGGAACAATACTACATTCAACAAACAAACAATAGAAAACAATTAATGCCAGAACAAATCCAAGTACAAACATTTAAACAAAACTTAATAAAGGCCATACAAATAGACAAATTATTAAACCACAGTGATCAAGACAGGAGACCGATACACACGACACAGTCCGAAGGCACAACCAATCAGAGAACAGAAAACCGACCAATAGAAGCTCACGGCGCATGCGCCACCTACAATCTCCGACGTAGAGCAGACAGGAGCGATAGCAGCCAGTAGCGTGCTGATGATGAACCGGGACGGTTCGAAACTGCAGTCCACGCAAACCAATAAGAAATCACAAACGTACAGCAAACAAATAAAGTGTGTATATATATATATATATATATATATATATATATATATATATATATATATATATATATATATATATATATATATATATATATATATAATACGTGTACAACGCTCTACCATTTATTCCTTGCATAAAAAAATCGATCTGACCGACTTTACCTATATAGAAAAGTGTCGCGCGAGCTAACGAGCTACAGCCGCTAAAAGGGGGGCGCACAAAATATATTTTTTTAATTAACTCCAATTTGGTTTAATATTTTGCTTTCAATTTTGACACAAGTATTTTCCTTTGGTAATTGCACAATTTCACAGAGTTTCTCAAAAATTTTGAAGTATAGGTTGTCTTATTTTTGACGGCCTTGGACTCTTTTTTTATTAAAAAGGAAAAAGAGTGTGTACGCCAATGACTGACATTTTTTTTGTAAATAGTACATTTGATTTAATTTTTTTTTGTCTCCTACGATATTTTTATTAGTTAAGCGGTTTGGTCAGAAAAAAATTAATTGCACATTACAACATGCACCATCTAATTTGATAGACCTGATAAAAAAGTGCTTATGCCATGCAAGCGAGGTTTGTGCGTCGAGTGTTTGTTAATCTGTCAAACTTAATTTAGTAAGCGAACTAGGACCCCTAGAACCCATATCCGGGGTCAGTTTCAATTTATATATATATATATATATATATATATATATATATATATATATATATATATATATATATATATATATCTTTAGGAATATTGCACTACACTGTAATCACTTTTAAATATACACTTTATTTGTTTGCTGTACGTTTGTGATTTCTTATTGGTTTGCGCAGACTGCAGTCCGCGCAAACCAATAAGAAATCACAAACGTACAGCAAACAAATAAAGTCTATATATATATATATATATATATATATATATATATATATATATATATATATATATATATATATATATATATATATATATATATATATCCAACCATTAACTCAAAAAATAATTAACCGATTTAGATTAAACTCGGCATGTACCTTTATTTTATTAATGGCTTGGACGATTTCGTTGGCCAGGAAAATCGGACAAGGTTTCCCGGGAAAATTAAGAATTTTATTTAGAACAATTTTTTTCCTCCGAAAATTACAAAGCTATTTTAATGAAATTTGGTATATATGTTTCCTCGCGAAGGACCTTACTACACACCAAAATTCAATTTTCTAAGTTTATAGAAAATTGTGTTATTCAAATTTGAAGAATTTAATGAAATTCACTACCATAACGCACTTGCTGCGTTCCGAACTTTTTCTTCACTTCCATTGGTTCAAATTTCCGTGAAAAAAAGTTGCATTTCATTATTATTTTTTTAATTTTAATTGCAGATTTAAATTTTATGTATTCTTTTAGCAAATTCTTGCGTAAAAAATATTTTATCACAAGCTTTTTTGTGTTTCCGTAGAAATTATTTTTCGTAAGATTTTTGTGAAATGATGGTAACTAATAATGAATGTTTAATAAGCTATTATAAAAAAAATGTTTTCGGATTTTCGTGAAATTGCCAATTTTTAAGCAAATTTTTTTTGAAGTATCGCCGATAAGTTTTTTGTGAATAATTATATCTTGGCAGGTGGGTAAATAGCTTGGAGAGGTTCGTTGACCAGGAAAATCGGACCAGTTTCTTCGGGAACATTTAAAGTTTATTTTCTGAAAATTTTTGTACTTTTTCTAACAATCAAGTTATTGTGATGAAATATGGTACATTGTTTCTACTATATGGATTATACTGGTAACCTAATTTGATGCCTGCTTTCATTAAAAAAATTCATTTCATTTGCTATTAAGAACATTTTTATGAAAATACACTATCAGAGCGCATTTTCTGCGTCCAGACTTTTATATGTTGTTAGTTTTTTAAGAGCTACGTTGTTCGAACTCAAAATAGAAAATTTGTTACTTTAGTTTATATTGTAAATCTGAGAAAGTACGTCATACATTAAATACTTAAAAACAACGTTATTAGATACACAATGTTTTTTATGTAAAATGTTAGAATTGGAGCCCGTCGAAATATGAATGTTTCAGTGTGAACCACCAGTATGGGCGACCACTGTTTTAGTCTGGACAATTCTGATACAGTTATTTTTAATCGACACTTTTGTTTATTAGCCAAAGAAATAGTAACATATTTCTTACTTCTGTGGAAGCAATGGAAAATACCGTTCTACCAAGTGACTTAAGAACAAGAGTTCCAAGTGCTATAATTTTTTGCTATGCTAAAAAACAAGTTGCAAATACAAGCGAGAAAACACGTTTAACGCCTGAACATAATTGAAGACAGATTTACATTACTGAGCCTCAAGAAAATGGGTTGCTTAAATATAATAAATTTCTGTACGCAGCAAGTGCGTTATGGTAGTGAATTTTCATAAAAAAGTTTTTAATAGCAAATATGTGTGTTTTTTTTTCTTCAGAAAGCAGGCATCAAATTTGATTACCAGTCTAACATATATAGTAAAAACAATGTGCCATGTTTAATCAAAATAACTTAATTGTTTGAAAACGCACAAAAATTTCCCAAAGTAAACTTAAAGTGTAACAGAAAAAATCCGTTTCTTGGTCAACCTTATAGGTTAATAGCAAATTGAGCTTTTCAAATATGAAGCCTTTAATCAAAATTCGCTACCATAACGCACTTTCTGCGTCCAGAATTTCTTTACTTACAAACATGCATTATATTTCGATGGAAAATGCAAAAACATAAGGCGTTTTCGACTTAAAAAAAAAATTTGTATCACCAACGACTTATGGGCCACCTGTAATTGTGGAAATATTTTTTTAAGATGTAGCTCAAGACACTCTATAATTAATCTATACAATTTTTTTTCATATCTTGTAGAATAACGGATAATATTGAACTTTATTAATTTTTTACGAAAATTCGACAAAAGTTATATACAATTAAACAATAAACTCTATAGCTAAGACTACTGCCAAGCATCAGAGAACGGGTCTATTTGAAATGATTTTCTGGAAACATTTTAGTAAAATGAAGGACAATAACGGTTAAAACTAAGACTTCAGGGTTTGTAAAACATTCTTCTTGACACATTTTCTTTCCATAGCCCGTATCAGGTTCAAGTTCTTTGCCTAAATGTTGCGAATTTTGACGTTTTAAATTGTCACTTTGACGTTTTGAGGAAAATCCCAATTTATTTTTCTTTAAATGCTCATAACTTTTTTTGTCTTTTGACCTACAGCATTAAATTTTGGTAGGTAATTTACCTAAAGTGTCATAAAACGATGTACCAAATTTGGTTGCCCGTACTTTGTTATTTCCGGAGATATGAATTTTTTTATAAAGAAAACAAAAAAAAAATTCGGGAAAACCTAGATCGATTTTCCTGACTAAGCAAATTATCCAAGCCACTTACAAAAAGAAGGTATGCACCAAATTTTGTCGACATCGGCCCATTGATTTTTGAGTTATCGGTGTGATACATACATACACACACACACACACACACACACACACACACACATATATATATATATATATATATATATATATATATATATATATATATATATATATATATATATATATATATATATATATATATATATATATATATATATATATATATATATATATATATATATAAACATATAAAAATCGAAACTGACCCCAGATATGTGTTCTAAGGGGCCTAATTAGCGCTCATTTGTAGAAATTTTTTCAAAATTCAAAAGTCGGGATCTCCTCATTAGTGATTTTTTTAAAAGAAAATTCACTAATAATTAGATCAAAAATGTGTTTTGGAATGACCACAGTTGAATGTAGAAAATTAGCGTTTGAGATGGCTACTCGAAATAATATTGAAATGCTAACAAATTTGAAAAGAAACCAGGAAGCTGGATTAGAATGGATAAGGGGATTTAGAATACATAATGCCAGCTTATGTAATGGGTCTCCTGAAGTCTGTAGTTTATCGATGATGGCGGCCTTTAATAAGAAAAATGTTTTTAAGTTTTACGACAATTTGGAAAATATTTATCTACACTATGTATTCTCAGAGGTGCCAAAAATGTATGCGTTGGACGTTTACCATACAAGATCCTAAGAAAATTAAAGCTGAAAAAGGTGTCAAACAAGTGGATAAATGTACAAACGGGGATAAGGGAAAAATATAACCACATGAAGTATAATCAATGCTTTGGGGGCAGCCTTGTCACGTGCCAATATTTTTCGACGGAAGAGAAGAAATTCAAAATGCACATGCTGAATGGTGCACTATGTGGTACAACAGGACTTGCACCACGTTTCGGATGGATGACATCAGAAATATCCCCTTAAATAATTATCCACTTCGTTTACTTTTTAACTAAAAAAACTCACCCTTCTAATCATGGACAATCATGTCCGTCAGGCAACTATATAGGAAGCACGAAAAAATGACATAGTTGTTATCACATTGCCTTCCTACTGTAGCCACAGGCTACAGCCTCTCGCAACTATTGTCTTTGAATCTCTCATGTACCATTATAAACCCTCAGTGGATAGTTAGATGCATAAGAAACCACATATTCCCGTTACGATATATAATATTGCTGAATGTGTTGGGATTGCACATGATCGTTCAATGACACCAGGTAATCTTGGGTTTGGTTTCGAAAAGAAAGGAAATTTTGAATTTAAGATGAGCCTGATACTGTCTTCCAAGAAAAGATTCGCTGTCCAGATAAAAAAAAAATGTTAAAGCTTTCAGATCAGTCTAAAGTTGAAGATAATGATAAACATGGACCTTCAAATGCGAATCGTTATTACAAAGACGACACCAACGATGGGGCTGGGGATGAGACTAATATAATTAAAGAAGCTAGGAAGACAACCAAGTGTTTATTTCGCCAACATTATTCAAGGATTTCCTAAGGCATTGCCAAGAAAGTGTAGCGTAGTAAGGGAAAAGGCATTATTGTGACGGACACACCTGAAAAACCCTGATGAAGAACATAGAGACGCAGATGAAGAAAAAGGAAGCATAGATAAATATTACAGAAAAATTAAGAAAAAAGGTCTTAAATCTTCCGAAGACTATTTTCTTGGAGTAGATCCATTTTTTAAAATCAATCAGACACGTGTTTTGGGGGTGTCAGCAAGGTTCTCTTTCGCCTTCTGCATGCCTACAGCCACCCTCAATGCATAAACTACAAGACAAATTTCTTGGGAATAACCCCCAAGAAAAGTACGGGACCTGTGGTGAATAGGGGTTCTATGCCTGATAAACAGGATTTTAAGGAGGCGTAGTTGCAAAATGGGATAAAGGCAGCTTATATAGGTTATATAGGTCCGGTTAAGCTGTTTTTTGCATTTTTGTGTATATTTCCTTTTTATCTAGTTCCAGGGACTATATTCACCCCTATTCACTCCTGGTACGGTAACTTTCTTGAGGGTAGTTTGCACAAAATTTTTCTTGTCGTTTATGCATCCCAGAGGGGTTGTAAGCATTCTAGAAATTCCCCGCGAGCTCATCTGCAAATTTACCCTTTACTTTATTTTTACTTCTTTGGAAAAGAAAAGAAGGAATGTTCATCTCCACTTTCCATTGCCTTTTTAGAAATATTTTTGCTCGTTAATCCACTACTAACAACTCCACCAGGCATCGAAACTGATATTTAGGTTAAGTTGAGGTTTTAATTTAGATTTATTGAGTTGTATATTAAACACATACTCATCTACCTTTATGGCGACTCGCTGTTTTAATTGTTGAATATAAAAATGATCTTGAATAAATAAGGTCCAATTCGTAGTCCTGTTAATTCACTGTGCAGTTATGTTTCTAACACAAAACCTGAAAAAAATTGTCTTCAAGACAATAGTTTTGATTTAATAAAAATTCAAATAAATCTGTAACTGATCCTATTCAAAAATGTTTTAGTAAACACATCAAAAGTTACACAAATTTCCAATAAATGTTATTTAAAACACCAAAAAGTAATCTTAAACTATAGGAAATATCTCCATCTGGAATACACATGACGTATTACCCTCCTCTCGCGTTTCTTCCCTCTCAGAGTGAGACAACCTATCTAATCTATAAACGTCGAGCAGGGTTGTCATTCGAAGTTTAAAGAAACCAGAAGTCGTGAACAAAAACCCGCACATTGCCTCCATAACCCCGGACAGACTAGAAAAAAATGCCCATATACACTAAAATATAACAAAGATTAATTAAAAAATGTTTTTTATCATACATTTTCTAAACCAAACTATATTGGTTTGTACTAAAGATGACTCATAAAAAAGCGAAAAATATTACTTCTTATATAAATCAATTAGCCAATAATCTCCGTTCTAAATGAATAATCGGTAAATAAACAACAGGTAAAACAATAAGTTTAGTTTCAAAATTGATACATTTGGTCAATGCTTCACATTCACATGTGCTACCAAAATATTTTGATGCGTATTTATCACTTTTTCGGGGCAAGTTATAGAAATCTTGACAAGTCATTTTAAAATAATATTTCGTTTTTATAATTTCACACAGTTTTCGGTTTAAACTTTTTTTTCTTTGGTCCATTGACTTCTTGAAATCAAAGAATATACTCTTTCTACATGCACATTATGCGCCCGTATGCAGAGGTATAAATCTTCAATTTTTTTGAGTTCTTGGCAGTTCGTGCCTCTTTCATACTCCTTGATAAAAGTGAACCACAATTTATTAAAGTTAGTCTTACAATCATCAAAAGCAGTTTCATTTATATATTTTTTATAGCAAAGTATCTTATTGAAAAGCTTTCCTTCATTTAATTAAAAATGGACTGAGGATTCCACATTTGACCACTATACTGGTGTAACGTTTCTGATATCCATCTAACCTTGATTGCGTCTACGACAAAATCCAAGATGCCAAATAATTTTTCATTCCTTTATAAACTTGTGTGTTTCCTGCGTAAACTTTTCATTTTTTGGCATCTGTATTTTAACTCTTTTACTTATAGTGGAAGAATGCAAGCGACAACCATCAATTCTTATCTCACTCAACGCATCCGTCACGATCTACCTAGATAAGTTTTCTAATACCAAGATAGGAATAAAGGTCTATACGCTAAAATTTCAACTTAGCAATCGCCACTGCGGCACCATGATTCCACAACACCGTTTCACATTTTATTTCATTTTCATACTATCTCACCACTATAGTGTATTCAGTAATGACGTTAAATTATTTTGTGAATAACGTAAAAAACCCCGGACACATTTAAAAAGTCCCAAAAGAGGACAGTGTCCGGAGGAAAGAAGACGCATGGCAAGCCTAAACGTGAGGCATAGCTAGTGCGCATCCAAAAAAGGTAGTTTTCTATAAGAAATGAGTTAGTTCAAACTTTTGTATTGATCGATTTTGATGAACAAAAGATTGAATATAAGATTAAAAATTCTATAAATACTGTGGAAATTGTTTTCTATGTCACCTGACCAAGGCCTACTATTGCAGTTTTTCTAGTCAAAAATGGGGAAAAGATCTAAGGCCAGTTTTAGGAAGAAAATAATACCCCACTGCACTTGAGATCCCTCAAAATAGATATATACCAAATTTCTTAAAAAAAAGAACAATTATTAAACCATTTCACAGAAGTTTTATTTGTGGGACCGTTCTAATATGTAAACACCCCTGTAACTTTCGTATTTATAACGCGATTTTTTTCATGAGATCTCAAAAAATATAAAATGAAGAAGTCTATATGTCATGTGAAATATATTTCCATGCCATTCGATCACGGCCTATTAAAACTATTTTTATGTCAAAAAAAGGTTAGTGTTGGTTTTAGGGAAAAATAAGTACACCACTCGATTCTCCATTCTTCACAACTGCCACCTACCAAATTTCATAAAAAATAACAATTATCAACTATTTCACAGAAGTTTAGCTTATGTTATGAATATTATTTAATGCAAAAAGGAAAGAAAATCATGGCAACTATGATAACCAGTTCAATAAAAATAAATTGAATGACAAACGTCAAACGAATTCAGTATTTTCTCAGGGGTCATATGTAATTAGAGTTCTTTTTGTATGGCTTTGAAAGTCACACTATTGCATTCAGAAAGTTCGTGTTGCATTTAAAAGTGTTTACCTACAATCATAGTTATGGAACCTCATTTGAGTTTACCACATAAAGTTGAAATAGCCCGTTTAGTAGAAGATAACGTCCGCTTGGCGAGAGAAGCAGCTCAGGAATTCAATAATAGGCATTTTGAAAGACAGCCTATAGGCAGTAGCACTGTTTCTTAAATTAATAAGCACAATAATGAGACTGGCACAGTTTCAAACGATCAAATAATTCTAAATTATTTCCATGACAATCCTCGAAAAAATCTGAGAATAGCTAGCTTAGAATTTAACATACCAAAGAAATCTGTAAGACCATGCTTGTAGATTAATAAAGTAAAACCTTACAAGCCAAGATTTTTACGTACTCAACAGGCAGGAGATAATGAAAGACGATTTAAGTTTTGTGTATGGGCACAGGGCGAGTATCTCAATGACCAGAATTTTCTAAAAAAAATCATGTTCACTGATGAAACAACCTTCACAACTAATGGGGTAGTTCCATCGCAGAACCTTAGGCACTGGTCTGTATATAAAACTGTACAAGCTGGTACTAACAGAAAGCGAACGTGTGGAGCGGTATTTTGAATGACACTATCATAGGACTTTTCTTGTTGAATGGAAACCTGAATGGCCAAAATGGTTTGGAACTTCTTTACCAAGATTTAGTGACTGCTCTGGAAGATATACTACTAGTTTACCCGAGAAACCTCTATTTTCAATTAGACTGTAGCCCAATACACAATTCCCCTCAGGCGAGGCAATGGTTGAATTCAAGTTTTGAAAATAAATGCATAGGTAGAAATAGTCCATTAATGGAATAGCCGCCTAGGTCTTCTGACCTCACCTGACTAGAATTGAGGGGGGGGGGGGGGGGGCTCAATAAAATAAAAGGTGTATGAGCGGGCTCGCAAACGTAACGCGTGTAGGGATATAACACCACACCAGCTGAGGAATGTTCAATTAAGAAGATATGAAAAATGTATCGAATTGAATGGCGGCCTAGTGGAAGCTTCTAAGGTTTAGTTAGCTTCTTTTATTTTGCTGTACCTGACTGTGTTGTTTTCTTTAAAATTATATTTGTGACAATAAAATAAAATTATTTGTATAGCTAATTTTTATTTTGTTATGAAATTTAGTATGTACCTATTTGTTTCATACCTATTGTGCAAGGTAAGACACTTTCAAATGCACTAAAGACCCACCAACGAAAAAAGAGTACCGGTCTCATTAAAATCTTTATTGATTTTAAAAAGAGTTTATTGCTTAGTTGCTGTCTCTCAGGATGTCTATTATTGAATGGGTGGGTGGGTGGATGTGTGTGTGTGTGGCGTTTTCTTTCGAAAAAAAATATATATCCAGGAATAACAAAGGGCAACCAAATTTGGTATACTGGTTTATATCATAAAGAGTAAACTGGGCACCAAAATTTAGATCGTCAAGGTCGCGATTTGAAACGTCAAATGGCAATATTTAGGCGAAGAACCTAAAATGAATTATGTGGAGAAAATGTCGCAAAAAGAGTGTTTTACAAACACTTAAGTTTCAGTTTCAACCGTCATTGTCCTTCATTTTACTAAAATATTTCCAGAAAATTCATTTCAAGTAGACCCTTTCTCTGATGCTTTGGCAGTAGTTTTAGTTAAAGTTTATGGTTTAATACTCTATATTTTATAACAAATTTTCGTAGAAAAAAGTCGCTATTGAGAAACTCCGACTTTCGAATTTTGAAAAGATTTTTTGAAATGAGCGTGAGCTAGGCCTTCTAGACGCCTACCTGGGGTTGGTTTCAGTTTTTATCTGTCTACATGTATACAAGGTGACGCATTTCTACGGTAAAGCTCAATATATCGGTTATTATACAAGATACGAGAAAAAATTGTATTTGGTAATTATAGGGTGTCTTAGGCTGCATCTTGTAAAATTATTTTTTCAATCACAGCATAGCCCGTAAGTGATCGGTGATACAGATTTTCTTTTTTTTTAAATCGAACACCCCTTATATTCTTGCACTTTTCATCGAAATACATTGAAATTGCACGTTTGTAAGAAAAAAACATTCTGGACGCAGTTTGTGCGTTTTGGTAGCGAATTTTCATTAAATGCTTCAAACTTCAATAACTCAATTTGCTATTAACCTACGAATCGTGGGCTAAAAAACCAGTTTTCTCAGGAACATTTTAAGTTTCTTTTTGGAAAATTTTTGTACATTATCAAACAATACAGTTATTTTTATGAAGTGTGATACATTATTGTTTCTACTATATATGTTATAGTGGTAATCAAATTTAATGCCTGCTTTCAATAAAAATAAAAAAGACAAATTTGCTATTAAAAACATTTAAAAGAAAATTCACTTCCGTAGCGCACTTGCTGCGTCCAGACATTTTTTATTATGGAATAATTTTAAACAATTATTTTTCCCATTCATACGACACCACATTATTTACAAGACTTTTTTTTCATTCAATGATATTCATAACATAAATTAAACTTCTGTGAAATAGTTGATAATATTCACAACAGAATTTAAAATTCTGTGAGATAGTTGATAATAGTTATTTTTTTGATGAAATTTGGTAGGTAAGAGTTTTGAAGAATGGCGAATCCAGTGACGGACTTATTTTTGCCTAAAACCAACCCTAAACCTCTTTTATGTGATTGAATGGCATGGAAACGATTTTCACCGGATCTATAGACTTCTTTATTTTCTATCTTTTGAGATCACGTTAAAAAAATTGCGTTATAAATACAAAAGTTACGGGGTTGTTTCCATATAAGAAGGGTGACTCAAATAAAACGTCTCTGAAATGGTTAATAATTCCCATTTTTTTTATGGAATTATGCATATATCTGTTTTGAGGAATGTCGAATGCGTACTTATTTTCTTCCTACAAATGACTTTAAACCTAAAACTGCATTAGGAGGCATTGTCCAGGTGACATAGAGAATCATTTTCACAGTATTCATAGAGTTTTTTATCTTATATCATCTTATATTTTATTCATCAAAATCGAGTTATAAATAAAAACGTTACAGGTATGTTTCCATCTTAAATGAGCGACACTGTATATAACCCTGTTAACTAGTCTGTAGAATTTTTCATAACCATGCTGTATAATAATAACAACATACAACTGAAATAGAGCAGTCAATTTCACTCCTTCACGCTGATTAAGTTTACATTATTCCATGTTTACATATAACCGTATAAATAATAAATTACGAAAATCAATTTGTATGCAAATTGCGATTTTATTCGAATGTAAGCGCCATTATCCGTCTGTTAAAACGCAATGCTGTCATAAACGGTTTTTATTGAAGTTTTATTACTCCGAGAATGGGTTTTGCCTTTTAGTAGCTACACTTAATTACCAAACGGTCATTCTTGTTAAAAAATCGTTTGCCGAAATGATTCCAAATTTAATTATAGTTGAAACTGTAATTTATTGAGTATTTGGTAACAGTAACTATTCGGCGTCATAAGTTAATTAAGAAAATTCACAGCGTAAATAAATGACTGCTGGTTCTTAAATACGCATCGTGACCAAAGTTATTCGTACATAGTAGGGACATTTTCTTCCCCAAAAATATACAAACATATTTTTGAAAACGCTATATTTCTGTATCAGAGTAACTAGAATGAGACTTTACATGTGGCTAGAAATGGTATAAATAAACCTATGTTGTGAATTTTAAGTAACTTAGTACATAATATTTGAATTTCTTCCAAATTCAAAACAAAATCTTAAAGACATGCGTTGAAACGACTTGGTGGTTAAAGTCCAATGCCTGACAGACAGAGTAGTTAACTCTCACGCGTAGATTGATCTATACAACAGGTATGAACCATATATCAACGGTAACGATACAAAATAAATAACAGACATGAAACTTACTATCCGAACCAACAATCGTTAAATCTCGGCCACTATTATCGCAAATGACAGACGACATAAAATTAAAAATTGGCTAAGTACTTAATTGTTATTTAACTAAGGGATTCAGTCAACTCTGAAAATACGCTATATTTCTGGCTTCATGAACGGCCCCAAATACAGTTTTGGCATGAAAGAAACAATTGTTGAAAAAAATACACACATATTACATTAGTGAAGTTATAGTTAAAACTGTATACATTTACATTTTTTCCAGTTTAAATAATACAGATATTGTTAGTTTCTTCGTGTCGCTTGTAAATAATTTAACCCTTAAATACTGAACTGAACATAAAACTGTAAATAGCTGAATTTTATCTATTGATGATTGGAATCCATTCTATCAACGAATAACGACAAAATGCTGTTGGGCAGATGATAAAATTGAAATAAGTCGCTGGCCGTTTTCGCCAGACGAGTAACCTGTCGGGTTCGGAATATGAGGTCATGGATTCAAGTCCCGTATTCAGAAAAATGATTTCTTCGCTATAATGTAACATAGCAGGCTTCCGATGAGTTATGGATGGGAGGCGTTGTCTATATGTGTATGTAAACTCCCGCTGCACAAACCCGAAACTTCAGGTTGCGGAGTTTATTTACAGTTGTGTCATTATTGTGTTAAAAGTGATATAAAGCTAAATGGTCAACATTGTGAACAAGTGAAAATATGTCCGCACCTTGGGAAATTTATTACGTACGTAAGGCAGAAAGGACAGTATTTGAAATCTGATCGTTAAAGGAAAGCTAAGGATCACATATAACCCGCAACTCCCAATAGTGGTGTTACATCGCCGAATATTAGTTGTAGAATAAGTGTACTTATAGTCAAGATACTGCTTTTTTTTCTAGTAAATAACATGATCTTACACTTAGTGATATTCACGTCCAAATAGTTTTATTCCTGCCATCTATGCGCTTTATTAAGTTCAACTTGGAGTGCATGCAATCATCCAGAAAATAAATCCGTGTATATATGCTCAGATTTTCGCAAAAAAGCACCTCTTAGCACCCAAGGTCGTAGGTGAGTCATTTATAAAAATAAGGAAGAGTGAAGGACCCAAGTTTAACCCCAGAGGAACTCCAGACGTTGAATATAATGTTTCCGGGATGACGACCTCCATACACAACGTACTAAGTTCTGTTTTGGAGGTAGAAACGAAAAAAATAACAAACTGAGAGTAGCATTTAAACCTGTCTAGTTTCAACAAAATGCTCCCATGATCAATCCTGGTGAAGGCCTCTGAAAAGTATGTTTAAATTACATCACTTGACTCTGTTTATACAAAACGTTGGAAATATCAATATGTCATCACAATGATATTGGTACAAGTGGAACGTTTTGGTACAAAACCATACCGAAGGCTATATAGACACATCTCGAATACCTTAGCTAAAATTAAAAGTATTGCAATTGGTCGGTAATTGGAAATTTTTCTGTACAGGCCTTAACCTGGAAATTTTCTACAACTCCGGAAATGTGCGTTTTGGGAGTATCAAATTTAGGATGTAGGATAGAGACACAAGAAAACACAATAGTCCCTAACAACAAAGTATGGCCAGAGGTAAAGGTATTTTTATATTTTTCGATAGAAGTCTTAATGATACGGTCAGGAATCTTAGTAAGATAGATGGTGAGATTATAGTAGTAGCTGCTAGTATCCTCGCTAGCATTAAGGAAGATGGGCAAGTATACACCTTTGAAATAGGCAAAAGCTACTTGGAATTGAAATATAATTATCCAATGTAGCCTCCCCAAACATACTAGGGATTTTCGAGCATCCCGGCTTCCTCTGAAATCATGTCCAAAACTTTGTTGGGTCATCTAAAATTGAATTTTTTTAACCCCCTTAATGTATTTCTTGTAAGCTTGCACCATTTTACACTTTACCAAACATTTTAGATTTTTGAAGCTCTAAGTTATTATCTAAGAGCCCGTTTCTTCTGTTTAATAATCTTGATGAGATCTGAAGTAAACGACACCATATTGTGACATACCTGAGAGAAGGGAATAGCCCAAGAGGAAAGCTTAAAGAGTAATTGGCTCAATTGATGAAGTGCGAAAGCTACAATGAAATGGAAACATCGGCTGGAGACAGAGAGTCATCGTGGCAACGACAAGGCGACATGGACTTGAGACTACGATTATAATGATTATAATATCGGAATGTACAGAAAACTTGAATTATTGACAAAGTGGAAGATTTGCTAAACCAACTAGTTACTGTCTGTATAGCGTCTCCGTGGCTGTGCGGGAAAGTCGATGGGTTTTCCAATACGGACTCGGGGGTCGACGGTTCGAGACTCACCGACGGCGGATGATTTTTCAAAATCACTGTCGTCGTTGATATCGAGCTCAAGGTGGAGGGTAGGTTAGTTTCGATGAGCAAATAGGGTCAGCAATGGCCTATTTGCCAGTAAGCATCTTACCTTTACCTTTTAACTGTCTGTATTCATTGAATAGGAATTTTTACTTTTACTTATAGTTTGCAACATAAAAATGTGAGAATTCTAAAAGATTTAATGCCTCGTTTTTTACACAACAAGTTTATCTAAAGATCTTATCATAATCAACAGATAATTAGTCCATTATTATTGTGTTTGATTTTATTGGACGTCGTGTCTGTCCACTTCAATGACACCGCCAGGCAGAATAACGATTGTTGATTATAACGATACCTATTTAGGATACCTACCATTATAAAACCAACTATAATAATGATAATAACGGTATAAAAAATAATGAAAGCATTGTCTGAAACAATTAGAAGCAAACTGTGTCCAGTTTTAGCCTTAATAAGCAACAATTACATCACTTCTATTGAAGTTTAAAGCAATGAGATTTGTTCATTAGTTTATAAACGATTTTAATTTATAATTTGGACCCACATGTGTCTTTCTTCATTAGATCATTAAGTAGTTGTTTGAATTAAATGGTTTATTAATAGCGTTTCTTCAGGCAAGTGAAAACGATCTTTTTTAACTATCCAGATTTAGAGTATTATATTCATCGATTTATTTTTATTTATTTATTAAGTTTAGCAAATGATATTAGTTAGTTCTAAAAATGTAGTCGCACTGTCTGTTGTCAGTCTAAAAATCAAAATTAAAGGAGATATTGAGGGTTAAAATAAAGAAGTGAATTTTGATTTTCTTTGAGATCTAGAAAAGTATTTTACGTATAGTGACAAAAATAATTCATTCCCAATTTGGGTCTAGCGGATAGAGGGCGCTGCTTGCGGTACCCTTTAACTATTAAAAATACTTCCTGTTTTTTGTTAGTCGCTAGGAAACTGTTGATTAGAAAATAGTATTCTCTTGTATTTTCGAAACAAAAAAGGCAGCGAATGCACTATGGTAGTGCATTTTCTTAAGAGATATTTCAATTCACCAAAAAATAAACTAGTCAGGTTCAGCAATTAAGATCTGTTTTTAGAGAATTTTAAAAAATGGGGCTGGTTGATTGGGTTGGCATCTACCTCATTCAAGCGATTATTTTGTAGGTATATTCTTTTTTTTTTGTAACTAGTTTGGATAAGTTCGTTAGCCAGAAAAAGCTGACCAGTTTTTTCGTTGTTGAAAACTTTTGTATCTCAAAATATAACACAGCTTTTTTTTAACGTCGGTCTATTTCCGCGACTATAGCCAATCACCTTCGCCAGGGAATCAAGTGCATGTTAAATAAAGACCTGTTTAGAGCATATCTGAATGCTCAAGCTCCTTGAAATGATTTCAATCAAATTAAAAGTAATCAAAATCCATCCGGCTCTGAGAGGCTCAGTTTAAGAAACCGAATTTTTTTAAAATATTTGAATTAACAATTAGAGTTTTGCACCCAAGAAAAGCAGACCAAATATCGTATGTTGGCTTACTCTATGATAACATTACTGCATATAAAGGTAATTGAAAACTGACAAATTAATGACAAGCCGAGTATTCAATAACCTTAGGATCTCTGACAACTTGTGACATGAAAATATGCTAATATGATCTTCTTATATTTAATTGTAGCAAAAACAATTTTGCTCATATAGCTGGAATAATTTATATAGATAATAATTTTTATTCATTTTTCGTGAATTTTCATTAAGAAAATTTACTATTCGATGGTGAGACTTTCGGAAATTTTCTTCAAATGAGCGCAAATTGGGGCCAATGGAACCCATTTCCATAGTCAGCTAAAATGTATATATATATATATATATATATATATATATATATATATATATATATATATATATATATATATATATATATATATATATATATGCGTGTGTGTGTATGTATCCAACGGATAACTTAAAAAATACTTCACTGATTTGCCCCATTTTTGGGAATTACCCTTATTTTGTTAATGGCTTGGATGAGTACGTTCATCAGATGTTAACGCCCAATTGTTCTAAACAAAAAATTAAAACATATTTTTTTAAACGCAATATATCTCAAATTCTTTATGTAATTGAAACAAAAATTTACAACTTAAAAGAACATAGACAGACATGATTGTGTACCAATTTTCAAGTATTTTGATCTAAGAAAAATAAAGTCATTCGAAATTAAAATTAAAATAATCGTCGACATCGCTTAAAATTCTGTAATGCAATATCTACAATGTTGGACAAAGACAGATGATGTTACCTGTACTGCTATGCTATTTAAATAAATGGTGGATAAAAATTTAAACAATGGAAGTTACAAGTATTATTGCAAGATGTCGTAGAACATTGTGAAACGTACTACAGGGACGCCATATCGGTGCAGAACCAGGTAGTATGTTGTCACAACAGCTATAGTTAACATAAAATGTTATAGATGGAGACATGTGTCAGACCTGCCCCATTTCTTTTATAATACCGGTACAATGTTTGCTTTCAAAAGCGTTGAATTTTAGCATGCGACAATGTTCTTTGCAAATATCAAAACCTTCTCGCAAAATGAGAACGATACTGATAGATAAGTTACCAGATCCATCATTTTTATTATCGATGATTTCGCAGGTTAGTTTAGTAAATGCACTTTAAAGCGCATTTATGTATCTCGCATGTTGTACGTTTAAAACAGGTACTGTCTCCCGCTTATATTAGACATACCTACGTTTGTTAAACGTCCAAGCCTATCAAGCTTAATTTAAATGTTGTTTGCTTTCGTCGTCGACCGGATTTCAGTGTAGTTTTGGACAAAGAAGACAATAAAAACCACTAATAGAGGGGTATCGATGGTGAGACTTTCGGCAATTTTCTTCAAACCCATTTCCATAGTCAGCTAAAACGTTTATATATATATATATATATATATATATATATATATATATATATATATATATATATGTATCCAACGGATAACTTAAAAAATACTTCACTGATTTGCCCCATTTTTGGGAATTACCCTAATTTTGTTAATGGCTTGGATGAGTTCGTTCATCAGCTGTTATCGCCCAATTGTTCTTAACAAAAAATTAAAAAATATTTTTTAAAACGCAATACCTCTAAAATTCTTTATATGATTGAAACAAAAATTTACAACTTAAAAGACTATAGACAGACATGATTGTGTACCAATTTTCAAGTCTTTTTATCTAAGAAAAATAAAGTTATTCGAAATTAAAATTAAAATAATCCTCGACATCGCTTAAAATTCTGTAATGCAATATCTACAATGTTGGACAAACACATATGATGTTACCTTTACTGCTAAGCTATTTAAATAAATGGTGGATAAAAATTTAAACAATGGAAGTTACAAGTATTAATGCAAGATGTCGTAGAACATTGTGAAACGTACGACAGGGACGCCATCTCGGTGCGGAACCAGGTAGTATGTTGTCACAACAGCTCTAGTGAACACAAAATGTTATAGATGTAGACACGTGTACAATCAATTAACAATTTTGTAAATTGTCAGACCTGGCCCATTTCTTTTATAATACCGGTAAAATGTTTGCTTTCAAAAGCGCTAAATTTTAGCATGCAACAATGTTCTTTACAAGTATCAAATACTGTTCGCAAAATTAGAACGATACTGATAGATAGAGTTACTAGATCCATCATTTTTATTATCGACGATTTCGAAGGTTAATTTAGTAAATAGCACTTTAAAGCGCATTTCTGTATCTTGCTTATTGTACATTTCAAACAGGTACAGTCTTCCGCTTAAATTAGACAAAAGCTAGATTCATACACTCGCGAATTGCGAAATAGACTATTGGTTTATTTAAAATTAGATCGTAAAACAGTTGTTTTTTATTAGAATTTATAAATTTTAATTAGCTTTTGTGTGCACACAGGCATGTCTTCTCTACTTTTAGGTTTGTGTAGCGCCAATGTTAAATAAGGCCTTCCCTTTATTATACTTACTTATCTTGTGCTTATATATGTCATATAAAAATAAAAACAGAGTGAAATAGCTAGTGAATTTATATATTTTAGTGCTGTATTCGATATTATCTGAAAAAGACATTATAGGCGACAATGTGGAATGTAATTTCGGTAAATTTACAGCTCACTGCAAGGAGAGATTTTAGCCTTTTTTTAAATAAACATGCTGAGAACCACCCTTGGATGCCCAAGCCACAAGGAAAGTTTGGTGCAAACAACCCCTAAGAAACTTAAGGGACCAAGATTAAATAGGGTTGTTGGCCGGGGAGGAAATCTGAGCGGAGAATGCTAAAAAACATTTAGTCTGAATTTAAAAAAAATGCGTTTTTCACATTTTGCAGCAATACAGACTTCAAACCCTCCTTTAAACCCCGCACAACACTCATATTCGCCCAGGTCCAGTAACTGTCTTGGGGGTTGTGCGCAAGAAATTGTTCTTCTGCTTTATGCTTTGAAGGTAGTTTTATGCATACACAAGGGGAAGGAGACCCCCCCCCCGTGTTTTTGGGTGAGTGGGCGGAAACCCTCTTCCCCCTGGGGGTTCTTCATCCCCTTCTGCATGCATACAATCACCCTCAATGCATAAACCACAGGAATCTTTTTATGTTCCGCTTTCTATTGTATTTTTTGTTGAGTATATTTCCTGTTTATCAACTGTTTTGTTCGAGTTTTGTATCCAAATTACGGTATAAATATTTATGTTAGAGGTCATCTTTTTGCTTGCCCTTCTTTACCCTATTTTTACCGTTCCTAATTAAATAAATTAACGTTTTATAATTTGTAATATAAGGCTAAATCACTATAAAATATTATTCTTATGAAAATTCACTACAATAACGTACTTGCTGCGTCCCGAACATTTTTCTATCTTTCAAAACATGTAGAAACATATGCGACATAAATTAAGTCAACATTTTAAATATAAAGCTGTTGTGAAAGCCTAGGCCCGTTAAAAAACTATTCTCCACCGGATTACACGGCAGTGCCTACCTTGTGGCCGAATTTTGGAGGTATGGCATATATTAAAGAGTCCAGAATAGAAACAATTCGCTCTTGAGGAGACCGGGACTTTTGTATTTTGAAAATAATAATACTATTAATAATAACACCACAATAGACAAACTCCGCACATAGAAGTCTTAGAATTGTGCGGGGGAAGCTTACATACACATATAGACAAAGGACACCACCCATAACTCATCAGAAGTCGGTCTTTCCACCTTCGAGTGAAAAAAGCTGACCGTCTGAATAGGGGACTCGAGCGCTAGTCCGACCTCCTTGCCCACTCTAGAGGTTACTCGCCATGCGAACTGACCTATTCGGTCCGTTAAGGCGTGAAAAGGCGCTGTAAAACCCATATCCAGGGCTAGTTTTAATTTGTATATGTTTATCTATCTATCTATATATCTATATATATATATATATATATATATATATATATATATATATATATATATATATATATATATATATATATATATATATATATATATATATATATATATATATATATATATATATATACGTAGCCCGTTCGTTATTCGAATTTTTTTATTTTCCGAAACCGTATTATTATCAAATTTGGTATCCGGCCCCAATCGACTGCTGCATGTCTAAGTAAAATATTTCCAAAATTGTTGCACTTTCGGAAATCGGCTCCATTTGTTCTTGAATAGAAATTTAAAGCCTTTAGTAAATGGCTTAGACAAGTTCGTTAGCCAGGAAAATCCGACCAGGTTTTCCAGGAGAATTTTGTGTTTTCTTTCGAAAAAAAAATTATCTACAAAAATAACAAAGCAATGGTAACCACATTTCGTACGTAAGTCTGCGTTATAAGAGGTAGCCTACATACCAAAATTTAGATCTCTATGTTATAAGAAAAAAAGTTATAAGCATTTAATAAAAAATATGTCTATGAAAAGTCACTACGATAACGCACTTTCTGCGTCCAGACTTTTTAAGATTCAATTTCTAGAGGCTTAGCCAACATGTTGCATTATTAAAATTGACAATCAAAAAATGTCAAAAACTTCATTTTTTCAAATGGCACTGACACCATTTCTGACACCAGAAATCAACGTAATATTAAATTTAAAGGCCACCTTTATTAACGTTTTGCATGTTTATCTTTAGTCGTTTTTGAGTTATTGGCTTTTTTTAAGGAAATATTGTAATTCTTTTCCTCAAGGGCAGTAGACTTCGGAAAGAATCGTTTCAATTGAATTTCTATTCAGAAATTGTATTACGAAAGCAAATAGTAACAACAAAATAACACCAAATTTACAGATTAACATAATAATTATTTCAATACAAGTGCTCAATGTGTGCACCGTTCTCACTGAGACAGTGTATGTACAATACGCTCCTGAACAGACTGCGTTGCTCTCCGAATTTCGAACGGTTCCAAATGATCAAGAGCTCCAATCTTTCGTCTCAACCCTTTGTAATTCAAAATACGATTTGCGTACACTAATTCTTTGACCCAATTCGCATAAATAACAATTTATAGGGGTGAGTTCCGAAGATTGGGTGGGCCAAATTGATGGGCCCCTATTTCTCCACCAATGATCTTCACAGAGTACCGCTAATTTGGCATCTAGGGCTCTAGTTGAATGTACCGGAGCTCCGTCCATTTGACGCCAACGTCAGACAAAAAACATTCCACCTCTAATACAATACGAAAATTTTCGTCAGCCCAAAAGTACCAATTTTCTCGATTAATTATTGCTCGTTAACAAAATTTGGTTCATTTGTCCACATAAGTTTTTGTAAAAAATCTTAATGAATGCTTACTAAAAATTCTTCGCAAAACTTGATCCTTCGTACACATTTTCCGTGATGTAGTTTCTGTAGCCTTATAAATTTATAGGGATGTAGCTCATGACGACAAAGAATTATTTAAAAAATGAATAAGAAATTTCTAAATCAGCAGATGCAGTTCTAATTGAACACGTGGTTATGCTTGAAAATATTCCAAGATGTTAATTTCAAACTCTGCATTTCTTGTTATAGGTTTCCTTCTTACTACAGGCTTAGCTACATCTCCATGACCAGAAAAATGATTTTTAAGTCTAAGAAATTTTCCTTTTACCATTTACGGCGTATAATTGGAGTTGATCGTGGGGCACGTTCTGTCAGCTGTTCTGCTATTCTCCTCATAAATTACAAACAAATCAAACACAACACCATTCGGATCATTATCCGAATGATGTTGTCGTGGAACATTTTCCACGATGAAAATTGCACGAATTAATTCAAACAATAAGATAATAATGACAGAACAGTGACTAGGTTTTGTTTTCTCCCCCAGGGCTCGTCCGCGGCTTTGCCGCCCTGATAGCACTGCAACCTTTGGCTTATTGTGCATGCCCTTAGTCTTTTTACTCCACCCATTCCAGAATAACTGTGCCTTTAACTAGTCTGCACAGTGATTGGTAGGGTGAAGTTTTATAATGCTCTGTCTCCGGTCTAGACTGACCGTAGATCAGTTGTCTTTTGCGTCCAGAGCTTTACACTCGCACAAGATGTGCTGAGCTGATCCCCCCCCCTCGCCGCAGAGTCTGCATGCTAGGTCCCCCTCGAACCGCCCCATTTTATGCATGTGTTTCTTGACGGCCATGTGTCCCGTCAAGAGACGTGTTATGTTTCTAAGCTGTCATCTGCTAAGATTTAGCAGTTCCACAGCTCTCTTTGAACTGGGTCCGTCAATTATTGACTTCCCATGTCTGAGCCTTATACAGTCTGCCCAGTACGCCTTGTGTTGGTTTCTGACCCAGGCCTTAATGGCTCCTCTGGCAGTGCTCTTTGTCACGCCCAGAGTCGGTTCTGGTCCCATATGTGGTTCTGCTGACCCTCTCTTCGCGAGAGTGCCAGCTTTTTCATTGCTTTTGACCCCCCGAGTGACCCAGCACCCAGATGAGGGTGACCTCATTCTGCCCAGCTAGGTTGCTCGTCTCGTCTCGGCACTTACTCACCAGCCAGGAATTTACCCGTGGGCTACTTAGGGCCTTAAGGGCTGCCTGGCTGTCTGTGGCGCTTGTTGGTGTAGCTCCTCCTTTTGTTCTCCCGCACATAGTGCAGGATGTCGTACATTTCGGCCTGAAACACCGTTGCATGGGCTCCCAGGGAAATACTATGACTTACCCTCGGTCCTTTCGAATAAACACCTGTGATAAATTGACTTATACGTTGATTTCTGGCGTCAGAAATGGTAAGTGCCATTTGAAAAATTGAAGTTTTTGACATTTTTTGATTGTCAACTTTGAAACATCGCACTAGGCGCATGAAATACAGCAAAGGCTGAGTGATGATGCAAAATGTTGGACAATCATTTAGGAATTGAATTTAAAAAATTATTTAATTATTACCAATTGTTCAGGAGTAATGAATTATTTAATAGGCCCCTGCGACCCCAATTTGTTGGAAAAATGTGACATATGAATTTTATGTAGAATCCAATATATCAAAATGGGGTATTTACATTAAAAAAAACAAAGATGTAGCCGATCTCCTGCACATTTGGAAGTTCCGCTATTTTGGAATATCACACCGATAACTCAAAAAATAATGGGCAATTTTTATAAAATTTGGTAAGTACCTTCCTTTGTAAATGGTTTGGATAAGGTCGATAGTCAGGAAAATTTTTGGTTTTCTTTGGGAAGAATGTTATAACTCTGAAAATAACAAATCTGCCCAAAAGTATTACCCAGTTTTTTATTGTAGAACGTATACTATGTACCAAAATTCAGGGCTGTAAGCTAAAACAAAAAAATATTATAAGCAAAGTGAAAACATTAATTCTATTGTTTAAAATATTCTTATAAAAATTTGCTACCATAACGCACTTACCTTGACCGTACTTTTTATACTTTACTTCGCTTATCATAAAGTTAAAAAATTAAAATGCCCATGAGACCGAACAAAATTTTGACTTTTGTAAATCGTTTGTGTCCAAGTCTACTAAAACCGTTACGTCAACATTATTTATTAGATTATAATCTTTAATATTTTTACTTGTTTCCACTTTTAGGAAACTATGTATTGACTACTGTATTGCGAAATTTGAAAACGACAACATGGTTTATTTGGGTACTCAAACTAAAAAAGATCAACGCACATGTGTGCAATAATGAACTTAATCAGCCAACAGCACCATATGCTCGCTCTTGCCCCTTCATTTGTTACACATTACACACAAACAGAGATCTGTAAATCAAGTCGTCGGGAGTTCGACCTCTATCTGATCAGTATTGATCCCACATCGATCGTCGCTGCACTTGCACTAACAGTGCACAGTGAATTACTTGTTGATTCCTAGAAAACGAGCAACCGCGCGGCAGGTGTTTATTTTTTGTGTCAGATCTCTACTGCTTCTTGAATTTGGTAAGCTTTTTTCAGGATTTCGTGGCGCTCTTATCGCAAATGTTACATGTGCTTATTGGGTTTTATTTGCGGTGTTTCTATATACCAATTATCTTTAGGACCAAAACTACAAAGCGATTAACAGTTTCGTATTAATTTTTGTTTTGTCGTAAAACTAACTATCTATTTTATTTTTATCTTAATAAAAATCAACCCAACTTTTAGGGTTAGTAATAAAAGTTAATTTGAATTTTTATTAAAAGAAATGCATCAACCCATTGGGTTATTAGCGTTGGTACAATTAGAATTTATGGTATAATAATAAACACACAATATAACATAAGACCTTAAATTCTACCACACAACTTGGACATTATCAAAAAGGTTTCTATAGATTTAAAATTAGAGTCTTGAGACAAAGTTACACTAATGTCCTCAGAAGTATTATTTTCCATTCGTTGTTGGCTATACAAGGGGCTCTCACAAAGAAAATGGTTTACTGTTAACTCTGAGCCACATATTATGTCGCACCGTGGTTTTTCACTTGCTTTAATGAGATAATCATGAGTAAATCTGGTGTTTCCTATTCGAAGCCGTGCAATAATTACCTGTGTTTTTCTATCCCCCTTCAAAGGCCATGGTTTGATATTCGTCTTAATTTCTCTCATCTTTGATGCTCAGTGTTGCTACAGTTTCTGCCTTGCATGTGAGATTATTTTTTTGAAACTTTTTTTACGTCATTCTTAAGAAGTGTTGTTGTTCTAATTGATGACTCGTTGTTAACAGCTGCAGCCGCGTATTTATCTGCCATTTCATTTCCTTGTATTCCAGTGTGTGAAGGTATCCAAATGAAGTTAGCTGATATATGTTTTTCCTTGGATTCATTTAGCGCTTCCTTAATGGCTGAAAGTTTAGGGTTACTTGGGTAGACCTTTTGTATACAATAAATTGAGCTCAGTGAATCTGTAGCAATAAGGACTTTTTTATAATTTGTGTTATTAGCGTAGCTTGTAATATAGCAAACATTTCTCCTGTGTAAGCACTTCTCTCATGGGGCAGCTGATAAGCTTTAAAGCCGCCTTCACATATTATAGCTGCTCCTGTACCTTGTTCATTTTGTGATACGTCTGTATAGATAATAAAATGTTCTTTGTGCTCATTTAAAATAGCCTTGGAGCTGTCTTGAATAATCTGGTGGTTATCTCTTTCTTTGCTAAATTGAGTTAATGATGTATCACATCTTGGTAACCTGATTGTCCACGAAGGCGACCGACGTTCGTTTACCGATATTGATGGGAATGTTAGATAGAGTTTTTGTATGTGTCTGTTCAGTCTTTCGTAAAAAGGGGGTATGATTATTGATTTGCTGTTATATATAGACTCGAAACGGTCCGAGAAGACATTGGTATGTACTGGGTTGGTAGGGTTGGAAGCCACCGATAGGTACAGCATACGCGAGGGAAATATATTGTCGTCTAAGATGAAGGGTGGGCTTACCAGCTATACAAAGCATGCTTTCTATTGGACTAGTACAATATGCTCCCAAAGTTAATCTGATACCTGCATTATGTATAGAGTCTCGAAGTTCTAAAAGCGAGTTTTTGGCAGAGGCATATACTATTGCACCATAATCTAACTTGGAATGGATTAAAGTTACGTAGAGATTTAGTAAAATATTACTGTCAGCTCCCCACGTTTAGCTAGAAAGAACTTTTAATAAATTAAGCCTACTTTGACATGTCCTGTGCAGTTATTTTATATGTAGGCCCCGAATTTTCTTGTTTCTCTGAAAAAAATTGCATTTGGTTTTACTACCCCAAAACTTGAATCCTGTTGTTTGGGACCAATCTTCAATTGCAGTAATGCACGCCTGTAGGGCTGCTTTCATAGTTGTGATAATTCTGCCTCTTGCGTAAATTATCAGATCATCCTCATTTAGTCTTGCTCTGACAGGAGTCTTGCTCTGACAGGAGATTTTCTGCATAATCTTATTAATCGCGTTAATGAATAGACTAGTGCTGAGCGGAGATCCTTAGGGTATTCCATGAGATATTGGCTTTTGTTTATAGAAAACCCATTTAACTTTAATTCGAAATGATCTCTGGCTAAGAAAATTCCGGACTAGAGCTAACATATTCCCATTAATGTTCCAAGTTTCCAGTGTCTTTAGAATATTATACCTCTAAGGTTGTTTGAGTGTCAAAACATATCGCAATGCATTTTTAATTGTTGGCAAATGATTTATGAATAAAGCTTTCTATGTAAGTAGATTGTATATTGATCTGAGTATTCGTTTTTGTGGCACAATTATACCTACTATGGCAGTCCGAGGATTGGCCCCAGATAACGACACCGTAACTCAGATGTAAATAAACAGTTGTATGATAAACGTTCCGCAGATGATCGGATCTGAAGGAATCATTAAGCATCAAAATTACACACGTAATCGATCTGATCTATGTATAACATATCTACTATCACATATCTACTATCAATCCTAATTTCCAGAAATCTTTTTGAATAGATCTGCGTTTCCGCTGACCAATTATGCATTTCATGAGAAAAAGTCTTGCCATAGTTTATAATTAATCAGTTTGTACAAGACCATTTGTCAAAAAACTATGCTACAGATTCTAATTCTATTTCAGTTTCCTCCACCGTCTTGCCGTAGATAACAATAGTATCATGTGCGTAACTTTTCCGTCTTGTGTAAATTGTGGCAAAGCGTTTACAAAGACTGTAAACAAAGGTGCAATAAAACTTAGGTGGCTCTATTTAGAATAAACCACGTAAAATTTAATGTTCTATATGCGTTTCAGTTCACTGACCCCAGTTTTAGCTAGTGTGACGATATTTTTTGACAGTCTTAAAGTTGTAATTTGGGCACAAGCGAATTATTTCTACAATAATTAGCTAATAATTAAATAATACATTTTCAGCTAAGTTTGTTAAGGACATTGTAACAGAATATGTTCAATATAAGCAATATCTTTTGAGTTTTAATCAGAATCCTATATAGGTGTTTAATTTCATTATAAAACTGAGACTGTTAAAGTCTACCATGCACTTTGTCAAACTTTCTGGATTTTTTTGTAGCAGGAAAAAATTTAAATGACCTATTTTGTCGATGGCAATGAAGAAATAAATTCTTGCAGGTACTTAATAAATCAGTAAACAATCCCCTCTATGAATATTACATTACTTGACTGCATATCATAAAAACAGTGACAGTTCTTTACTCTTGTCACACGAAAGTCAGTGTAAATTTAAGCAGAGTTAAGTTGGATGAAGCAAGTCGCACTTGAAAGGTAGATGCGATCTGCATTCTTAATCCTTGTGCAAGAATACTGGTAAGTTAACGTTGCGAAATCTTATATGAATCATACTTTTACGAGGATCTTGCTTCTGATTTGTCAGTTAAGCATCTAGTAAAAACAGGTCTGGATGCAGCAAGTGCGTTAGGGAAGTGAATTTTCATAAAAATGTTTCTAATAGCAAATATGTCTCTCTAATGCAAGCATGCATCAATTTGGTTACCGGTATAACCTATATAGTGAAAACAGTGTACTATATTTTGTCAAAATGACTTATTGTATGAAAATGTACAAAGATTTCCGAAAACAAACTTAAAATGTTTCCGAGAAAACTGGTTTCGTAGCCAACAAACCTTAGGTTAATAGCAAATTGAGTTATTGAAATTTGAAGCAGTTAATAAAAATTTGCTACCAAAACGCACTTACTGGGTCTAGATTTTTTTTTACAAACATGCATTATATTTCGATAACAAATGCGAAAATGCAATAATATAAAAGATGTTCGAAAAAAAATTGTAGGTATCACCAACGACTTATGGGCCACCTTATGATTATCAAAATAATTTTAAAATATGCAGCTCAAGATACCTTAGAATTAACGTATAAATTTTTTCTCGTATCTTGTATAATAACAATTATATTTAGCTTTACCGTAGAAATGCGTCACCTGTATATATGTTAACAGATAAAAATTGAAACTAAACCCGGGTGTGGATTCTAGGGGGCCTCGTTTGCACTCATTTGAAGAAAAAGTCGCGGTCTCCCCAATAACGAATTTTTTCTCCGAAAATTCGCGAAAAATTATAGATTATTAAACCACATACTCTATAACTGAAATTACTGCCAAATCATCAGATAACGGGTGTATTTGAAATGAATTTTCTGCATATATTTAGGAAAATGAAGGACAATGACGGTTGAAGCTAAAATTTAAGGGTTTGCAGAACACTCATCTCGCGACATTTTCTTTACATACCCCGTATTGGTTTTAGGTTCTTTGCCTAAATGTTGCCAATATTGACGTTTCGATTCGCGACTTTCACAATTTGAAGAAAACCACATTTCTTTTTCTTTAAATGACTATAACTTTTTTGTCTTTAAACTTACAGATATAGGTTTGTGCGTGGCTCGCCCTATTTAATACAAACACGATTACCAAATTTGGTTGCCCTTCCTCTGTTATTTCCGGAGATATAGATTTTTTCCGAAATAAAACATTAATTTTTCGGGAAAACCTGGGCCGATTTTCCTGGCTAACGAACTTATCCAAGCCACTTGCAAAAGGAAGCTACGTCTTAAATTTGATCAAAATCGGCCTTTATTTTTTGAGTTATCGGTGTGACATACACACACACATGTATATATATATATATATATATATATATATATATATATATATATATATATATATATATATATATAAATTGAAACTGACCCTGAATATGGCTTCTAGGGGGCCTAATTCGTGCTCATTTAAACAAATTTTTTCAAAATTCAAATGGCGGGATGTCTACATTAGTGGTTTTTTTAAAAGAAAATTCACTAAAATATAGTAAACTATATTTCCTTAATATGCAATTTTATACAGGGTGGTCCAGAAGTATGGTATGCAGTGTCGCAGAAGAATCTTGGCATAAAATATTACGATTTAGCCAAACTTCCTTCAGTTCAAAAGTCAAAATTAAAATAGATACAGGTTGTGTGTGTTTTGTTTCTTTAACATCGGCCTATTTCCGCGACTATGGCCAATCACCGACGCCAGGGAGCAGTTTCACCTCGCTATCCTGGAAATTTTGCCGAACCCCTGCCTTTCTGTAAGGAGGGTAGGGATCTTTAACATGCTCAACATCGCATGGACACGGAACCGATGGCTTTACGCCCCCTCCGAAGGGCGGAACGTGCAGACATTCAACTTGGTCAAATACAATGCCAGAACCTCGGTTAATGTTAATTTTACAGTTTGTACTGAACAAGTGAAAGGAGTATCCTGGGATCGAACCCAGTACCCTTCGGTTCAGAGGCACACGTTCTTACCCCTGAACCACCGAGGTTCTAGATACAGGCTGTTGAGTTGAGGAACTCAATTTCGCTTTTTCTTGATATCTAGAAACGTGTTTGGCGTATTGTCTCGAAAATTGGTACCAACGAATTTCTAGTAGTGACAGATAATAACTTACTTATACCATTATGAATATTTGTCGTTTATTATTTAAATAATGAATCTTTATTTTTGTAACAATAATAGTTTATAGTGTAGGTTGTAATATTTTTCTACCATTCGTTTCGCGTTTATTAGATCAAAATGATTTACTTCATTCATCTGTTTTCTCTTATATTTTCAAAACAGAAAATTTAAATAAGTACCTATTGTAGTGTCTATTATTTAGTCTGTCGCTAGCCTGAAAATGTGTTTTATGTCCACATTTAATCTATATCACTTACCAGCCAGTTAGTTCTAAACACAACGTACATTATTACTGCAGCTTCTTTTAAAACTGCAAATATTTTGACAACGGTTGATTTTATCGTCACTCAATAACAATTATACCTTTTCTTGTTAAGAGAATAAGAGATACAAGATAATTTGTGAGGCATAGCAGCGCTCTCTATGTGTTGGAACAAACTGGCAAGGAGTATATATATATATATATATATATATATATATATATATATATATATATATATATATATATATATATATATATATATATATATATATATAAACTGAGCTCGAATATGGGTTCTGGGGATGATGCTAGTTCGCGCTCATTTGCAGAATTTGTTTCACAGCAGAAGTTGCGATCTTACTGGTGGCAACGAAAATTCACTAATAACTGCAGCAATAGAGTTATGCACGTGTATGATGAGCTTTATACAATATATTTGTTATTAAAAAAAATATCTAAACTATTTGCGTCATCATCATCACCTTCCGGATTTTCTTCCATATCGTTAAGCCCGCCCCTAAGGTCTGACGCAAGCTCATTTCTAGCATGTGAAGTATCAAGCAAACAGAAACTGTAAAGTGGTGTTATACTCTATGCTGTGTTAATACAATATACTCTGCTCAGCTGTCCGTGATCAATGAGATCTAAAGTCGGCCCCTGTGCCTTTATTTTATCGAAAGAAACGAAAACTAAATATAGTCATTTATCTGTAGGCTTAAAAGTTAAAACTGTTTCACCTGCATACGATGAATATACCATTATACAAGGTGTTTTATAATATGTGGGAACCACTTCGCGGGATGACCGGGCACCTTAAAATAATCAAAATGGTTTTAAAATTGTGCTGCAAATTGTAACATAACTTCCACATAGCTGTGATAATTTACTTTCCTCAAAAGAAATTCTCAAGAAATGAATTTAGGGTCCGTGATTTGACTACAAATAAAATATTCGCATTCCTGTACCAATTCGTTGAAAGTTATTGACCGACAGACAAAAAATTTTCGTTCCAGAATGAAGTTTTCTATATGCTTGATACTCTTTACCCCGTTCTAGCAAACAACATTTTGAAATTTCTGTCACCGATATTCCATCTCCACATATTCTACCCCTAATTTAATTTAAGGACAGAATACCAGATGTTTGATGAAATTGGAAGTTTTCTAATAAACAAACCCCAACACGTTATATTACTCGAGTTTTAACGAAACAATATCAATTTTCAGCAAATCACCCCCCATTCATCCCCTACCCTCTGGAGCGATTCTACCCAAACACAATCCCAACCGTTCTTTTGTCGGGTGCTAACCGTACCAAATTTGAAGACGTTATATCAATTCGTTCTAAAGTGATCCTGGCTACTAACAGACAGATATACAGACCGACAGACAAAAAAAAATCGTTCCCAAATCATCTTTTCTATATGTTTTGACACTTTTTACGATGTTTAAGCGAGAAACTTTTTTTGAAATTTCTGTCACCGATACCAAATAATCACGGCCGTCAATGTTCTTTAAAATGATATCGTAAAATTGTTGTTTTTTTATTATAATTTATAAAGGTACTCGTATTTTATTAATTTTTGTCTGCATATAGTTAGAAGTTATTTCTATGATGAGAATACTACTGTGACATGAAATCAAACTTATGGCTCTTAACACGATCAAAATGTCTTCTCTACTTTTAAATTTGTGTAGCCCCAATGTTAATTAAGGGCCCCTTTTATTATACTTACTTATCGTGTGTGTTACTTTAGTGCTGTATTCGATATTATCTGAAAAAAACATTATAGGCGACAATGTGAAATGTAATTTCGGTAAATTTACAGATTACTGCAAGGAGGGTTTTTAGAATTTTTTTCACAAACATGCCACAAAGCAAATTTGTTGCAAACAATCCCCAAGAAAGTTAAGCGACCAAAAATTAATAGAGGCGCTGGGTGAAGAGAAAATCTGAGCGAAAAATGCTTCAAAAAACATTTAGTCATACTTTGAAAAGCTGCGTTTTTCACATTTTGCAGCAATACTTCCTTTAAATCCTGTCTGCCCCGCACAACACCCATATTCGCGCAGGTGCAGTAACTTTCTTGGGGGTTACTCCCAAGAACATTTTCTTGTGCTTTATGGTTTGAAGGTAGTTTTACGCATGCACAAGGAGAAGAAGAACCCCCGTGTTTTTGGGTAAGGGGGCAGAAACCCTCTTCGTCCTGGGGGTTCTTCTTCCCCTTCTGCATGCATACAATCACTCTCAATGCTTGAACCACAGGATTTTTTTTATGTTCCGCTTTCTAGTGTATTTTTTGTTGAGTATATTTCCTGTTTATCAACTATTTTGTTTGAGTTTTGTATTGTATCGAAATTACTGTATAAATATTTATGTTAGAGAACGTGTTTGTGCCTGCCCTTCTTTATCCTATTTTTTTACCGTTCCTAATTAAATAAAGTAATGTTTTATAACTTTTAATATAGGGCTAAATCACTATATAATCTATTATTCTAATAAAAATTCATTACAATAACGCACTTGCTGCGTCCAGAACATTTTAATATTATCTCTCTACAATTTCAGTTTTAGACATACGGTGGCAAAATTGGCGAAAAATGTATGATCTTTCTGACTTAAAAAAATATAATCTATCCTATTTGATTTAAAAAAAAGAAATATGTCATTTCCGGTAAAACCGGAAATTGTATAGTAGCCTGACTACTATAATGTCTACTACTACTACTTGAATGTCTGCACGTTCTGCCCATCGGAGGGGGCGTAAATCCGTCGGTCCCGTGTCCATGCGGTGTCGGGCATGTTAAAGATCACTACCCTCCTTACATAAAGGCAGGGGTTCGGCAAAATTTCCAGGATAGTCAGGTGAAACTGCTCCCTGGCGTCGGTGATTGGCGATAGTTACGGAAATAGACCGACGTTAAAGAAATAAAAACACACACAATTATGTAAAATATTATGAAGAAACCGGTGTACAGTACTTGTATTAAAAATTTTACGGAGGTTTTTATATTCTAAGCAATGCTACACTTAACCTTAAATATCTAAAAAATGGTTACTTATATGAAAGCTATGAATATAATTAGATTTATGCGAAATTTAATTCTCTATCCAACGCAACCTACTTCGATCATCTGAGGATCGAAAAGTTTCTTAGCACAGCAGCACTCTCTACATGTGTGATAATACAAATATATTTTTTCAGCAGGATTCAAGGCCTAATCTAAAACCTTGCACATTTTTCAAAAATGTCATTTAGTTATATATATATATATATATATATATATATATATATATATATATATATATATATATATATATATATATCAGATTCACTGTCGTAATAATTTAACCTTGATAGCATTTATTTTAATATCTTGCGCCTCCAAGCAGAGATAAGATCTTATCTCTTATACATTTGTCCATGAATAAGTTAAGTAACCATGGAGACACCACACATCCTTGTGTAAAACTTGTTTAATTCTAAAAAAAGTTACTGAGGTTCATGTAGTTTTTCACACATGCTCTACGTACTGCCATCAATATATCGATTTCATAGCTTTTATTTACAACATAGGCTTTCAGAATACTCCAAAGCTTCCGCCTATCTAAGATATCATACGCCTTTTCTAAGTCTACAAACGTGCGATACACTTTCTTTTAAACATCCTAGCATTTTTTGTGAATTTTTATATGTTTATATATATATATATATATATATATATATATATATATATATATATATATATATATATATATATATATATATATATATATATATATATATATATAAATATATGTACGTATCCGTCTGATAACTCAAAAAATATTTAACCAATGTCGATGAAACTGAGCAAGTGCCTTTCCTTTATTAATGGCTTGGATGAGTTCGTTAGCCAGGAAAATCGGACGGGGTTTTCCGGGAAAATTTAGAGTTTCCTTTCAAAAAAAATTTTTTTCTCCGAAAATTACAAAGCTGTTCTAATGAAATTTAACGGATATATTGCCTTAGGAGAGACCTTACTACGTACCAAAATTCAATTTTCTAAGTTTATAGAAAATTGAGTTATTCAAATTTTGAATTTTCTTTCGAAAAAAATTTTTTCTCCGAAAATTACAAAGGTATTTTAGGAAGTTTGGTGAATATCTTACCTTAGGAAAGACCTCACTACAGACTAAAATTAAACTTTCTAAGTTTATAGAAAATTGAGTTATTGAAATTTGAGGCATTTAATAAAAATTCACTACCATAACGCACTTGCTGCGTCTCGCTAGTTTTTAACCATGATGACGAAAATCGACCATCATAATGCACTTTATTTATCACATTATTTATCTAAGAATCCTGTAATCTGATAAAAATAGTTCAGTGTCATTTACATAGTAATTAAAATTCAAGATCATTTTAATAATAATAAGTTCTAAGTTGTACAAAATGAAAGCTTGTTCGACATGTCTGAGCAATTAAACATAACATTCTCAGGCGCACTTGTCATTTAAATATTGATACGGCTGAGAAGTAATTTACACTAATTACTCGTGAATGGTCAAAGGTGTGCTACTTTTAAATTAAGTAATTAATGTTTGTAACTAGTCTATTAGATTGTAATCTGTTTACTAACTTTCTGTCTAATCAATAACACCAGTTGAGTCGTTAATCCTGCAGGGCATATTACGAAGAATGTATTACAGTCCAGTTCAGTCAACTAATGTTGGATATAATGTAACTTGAAGGTAATATAACACCCTGTATAAGCAGAATCTTAAAGATGATAGTTATATCATTCATTATACTATACGTGGTGTCTTCTACTCTTCAGAAAAATTGTGGGCGACTATCTTTTCAAGGTTCCTTCTAATACGACCATCGCATAAGCTTATGCTGTGATTGCGACTTAACAAAGTTATCCATTTTTAGTAAATTTTCTTTAAAAAAATTCACCAATGAAGAAATCCCGCCTTTTGAATTTCGAAATAATTTCTTCAAATGAGCGCAAACTGGGACCTCTAGAACCCATATCCGGGGTCAGTTTCAAATTTCATATATATATATATATATATATATATATATATATATATATATATATATATATATATATATATATATATATATATATATATATATATATATATATATATATATATATATATATATATATATATATATATAGGGTGTCTCTAAAAGGTCTACACACAATGCTATGACAGATTCCTTAGGCGAAAATATGAGGATCTAGCCCAATTTACCTTAGTCCAAAAGTTTATAGTTTTAGAAATACAGGGTGTCGAAGTTATTATTTTTTTAAACTCCTTTTCAAATTGTAATTTGTAATAACAGGATTTGCATAACCGTCAATAACCATAAACAAATTTCATATCGGCGTTAGTGTAGAATAAGGTCATAGCGATAAATTAACGAAAGAAATGATAACGGTTCAAACTACAGTGACAACTTGTCAGACTTAATTGTTTGACAGTACTATTTTGTAACTAATGACAATACTTAGTAATGTGTAGTCGTTCCTGTGATGAATTTTAGAACGCAATGAAACTCTTAAATTCGATTATCACAGAAACGGCTCCTCAAA